>JACGCM010002841.1:0-52239 GCA_014058105.1 Kingdonia uniflora | reverse complement strand
ATTCATAACATCCATGTCTTACTAATAGGTAGATAAACGAAAACAACAGTCACATTGTATTACATCCACAAAATCCATCTATGTTAGAGCAAAATAACTACTTCATATGATTGGCAACAATTCCCCATATAATGTTCAAATTCTTAAATATAATTTATACATCTTGAGACATAACAGTTATATTGTTTACCAACATTGCAAGAAGAATCTTGTAAGACCTTTTCTCTCTCACAAAGCGGAAATATAGGATTGTCTAAGAATGAAACAATCCAAGAAAATTTACCTAAACCACTTAAATGAAATATAATTACCAATCAAACCTATCATATAACAAATTACATAAATAGGATAATGTACATTATGCTGGTATCATTGTTGTTACCATTAAAGACTGCAATATTATTGTTATTGGTGCATACACTCGAAACTACTCTTGGTTGCTGCACATATTAGTACAGAAACCGTAAACCACAAGATCGCCAAAGAAAACAAATACGTTATTACTAGCGCCTCTTTGGATCTGAATATTATTCCCTTCAAATAATAACTTTATATAATAAACCTTCTCTGAGTAAAACTTGATTTTATGGAACCACAGGATAATCCAAAAACGACATCCAATTATTTCATATCTCAAACTAAATCACAAAAATATCAGAATTCAACTCAATTCGCAATCAAAAACTTTTTAGAAAGATCCAATCTGCTAGTTATAGTAATAAGCACACACATAAAGCACACAAAGCTGAAGCATGTATAAAGACATTACCAACATGAGCAGCCGTTTTAGAGCCAAACAAGGATAAACCATAATATCCATTAAAGTCCTCACAAGGCTCAAAAGCCAAACAAGAGCTCATCAAACCTTGAAAACTTGATTCACAAATAGATGAAATCAAACCCCTTTCACCAGTAACACCACCAGTAGTACCAGTTGTAATGCTTTGCAGAAGAAAACTCTTCTTGTTTCTAGCCCATTTACTCAACCTTCTTGAAGATTGAAACAGATAATGATCCTTCTCATAATCAACGAACATGCAAGCAGCAACAAGCCATGTACATAGTGGTGAAGCAACAGAGGAGGCCGCCATTAATGAAACCCAAAGATAGATAGAAATGGAGAGATTTCAAGATTCCAAAAAAGAGGTTGCTTTATATTCCTAAACATCAAATAACTCAGAGTTAAACGCGATAATAATCCTAAACCTCATAGCTACACCCTCCAATCCAATCTTCCCCTCTCCTAACTTGTGATATAAGAGACCAATACAACATGGATTTTAAATTTCAGGACATTAGTGATTAGTGAGGTTTAGGATATTTATATTATTAGTGAGCTTCAATTAGTAGCTCATAATAAAAATCAGCAAATAACATTTATTGTGCAAAGCCTAATTATTCAAGCCGACTTGCCTTTGTATCGAATTTTAGCTGTCTGACAGGTCTGATTGAAACATTGGCATCAGAACGAAGTGAGCCTTCCTGCATATTACCATTACTCACACCCAAATAGCGCACAAGTCTCTGTATCTCAGCTGCATACTCAGCAGCCTCAATGCCAGTTCTCATATCCGGCTCAGAAACAATCTCAAACAAAGGTATCCCAGCCCTATTCAAGTCAACCTGAACAAAACAACTAATTACAATTTCTTAACAAAGAAGTAACAAATAAACAATACAGAGTTATAAACGTGAAAGAGGAATATTATAAATTTCAATAGGATTAGTTAGGTAAGAAATATTACCGTATTTGAATCATGTTAATCGAAACACTTGTCAAGAACGCTTCGTAAGTATGACCTAGTGTTATAAAGACGTGTGTTCATTGGTATTGTTGCTTGAACTGAGATTAGAACAGCTCCATGAAAGCTTGATCTTTTGATTCTTTAGAATGAGGCTGACTATTTCCTGCCAATATAATTTTTAGACGCTAAACCTATTACCTATATGGTATCATCTCTAGCTATATCTAGCTAAAAATGTAAAGTAATTCGGTGGGAGTTCAATATCTATTGAATATCCTTGAGTTTGATGAATTTGATTAGCATTCGCAATCTTTGCATAGTGTATATCTCTTTCATCCTCCACCTCACTTCATTGTACCTATTGGTGTCGACGCATTTTTGCTTTGAGCCACTGAGATAAAAAGGAGATAGAAGAAGGCTTTATAAAATGAACATAGTACAATTTGATAGGAAATAATTTATAATTTGTAATTAAGAGTGTAACTTACCGTGATGTAGAGCTGTAAAGCTATTAGAGGCAAATACTTTTTTCTTTATTGCAAAGAGTTTTTGTCTTTTTGTAGAAGTTCATGGATGTCAATGTGACTATTTTTTTTTATTGTTTTCTGTTTTCTTCGAAACATCGTTTTTCCTTAGAATATCGTTACTTCAAGCAACCAATCGTAAAAGTTCATCTTAAGACATCAATTTCAGAATATTATGGGAAGGATACTATGTATATAACTTGGAAAATTGTGAATGGGGCTTGAACATGAGTTTAATGAAGTATAAAACAATTGGAAGCCAATGAATATACGGTAGAGTTGTAAAATCATATTATGAAGAGCAAAAAATTACGAATAAACATGTCGAGTAGGGTACTGAATGGGTTATTGATAAATTTGATAAGAACAAACATATAATTCTGGATGTTTCATTGATTAAATAAAAGTCAACTTCTTTGCAGCTGCATGATTAAAACGATAAACGTAATTCACAGCGACATACTGTGGACATTATTAATAAAAAAATATATTGCAGGTCTCAAAAAAGATACAGTTTATATATTTTGGCGAAATACATTTTGCCTTTTTAGTTGTTTTTTATTAGTTAAGCAACCTGGAAGTATATTTAATTCAGGGGAATTTTAGATTGCATCCTTGCAAACAACATTTGTTGTATTTGTCCCCTGTAAATCGTCGGCTTCGTTATTACATATTAAAATTCTTGTTTGTTTTTTCGAAATACCCCTAGATAAGGCCACATATAGCTGACCATGGCTGAATATAGGGTTTCATAAATAGATTCCAGTCCAGGGAATTGTGTATCCCTGGGGATTGTTTATGGTTAAGGCGAAGCATAGACGGATGGGAAATTGTCTACGGATTAATTCAAAGGTCTATTTGACATTTTGAACGGTTTTAATGATATACGTGGCAATAACTCGAGATTTCCTTTATTATGTCCAATCATTACTTATGCGGCAATCATATTCTTATCAAAACTACGACAAATCAATCTAGTGCCATTGCACAAGCCATGTTTTGCACTCAGATTCCGTAACAACATGATAGGTGCACCAATTCTCAAAGTAAGTTTATGTTGTGGTAATCCTCCTGCAGTAACTGAATTTAGAAATTCTTGAGGCTATAAATTATTTACGTCGTTCTCAACTGAGTCATATGAATAATAAGTAACCGATTCTCCAGGAAATGAATCAATGATTAAGTTGTTAATGGCATCAACTTGTTCATTTAAAGGTATTATAATAGCTCGTTCTGCCATCAATTTTGTATCTTTTGATTTTTCACGAATCTCGGGGAATACAAACTTTATTAAATCGTAGATGGAGTCTTCATTAATCCAAGGTATGACAATTTCTTATGGGATGTGTATTATACCTTCTTTAACTTCTATTTTAGAGTCAACATTGCCAACGCGAAATAGAAATTTTGAGTGTTCAGGATCGTCGCGGGCGCACATATTATCTTTTAATGGAATTGTTTCTACAAAGTTCCAGAGATATGAGTTAACAATACATGCATCAACTATTTGTCCTCGAGTTGAGCACGGAATTATAGGTAGTATTTGACGAAAATCACCACCCATAATAAAGATTTTCCCACCGAAGGGTAATGAGCAATTTAGGACACCCCTAAGCGATTCATCAAGTGCTTCAAAGTAATACTGGTGCATCATAGGTGCCTCATCCCAAATTTGGACCTTTGATTGTCCAATTAGTTCTACCAATGGAGTTCCTTGGCCAATTTTACAACTTGAATTGTGCTCAAGTGTTAATGGTAGTTTAAATCTATTATACAGTAACTGCTATGCCGGAAGATGCTGTTACAAGGGCTATATTACCATTTTGTCTTAATTCTGTTAAAAGGGCACGATATAAAAAAGTTTTCCCTGTTCCCCCGGGACCATCTATGAAATATACTTTATTTTTATTTTCATTTACTGATTGTAAAATCCTATTATATGCATATTGTTGTTCTTTGTTCAAAAGAAATTTGGACGATAAATCAAATTCTGGTGTACGGATTTCTTGTTCATCTCTAAATAAATTGCACACGCCTTTAGTGTTGTAATTCTTATTGAGCTCTGGTAAACCATAGTAAGATATTTTCTTATGATGTTCACCAAGTAGATCATTTAGTTCTCTTAATAGTTATCCTCAACTCTTGCATCAATAAAACTGGGGAATGACTTGCGATAATCTTCTGCCATAGGAATTTTAAATTCTTGCCATAAATCATCAACGTTTGAAGGATGACAAAATACCAGTAGGGAAACAAATAACTTCATCAATGCAGTAGCCATCTTTATCAACGTTGCTTCCTCTAAGCATTCTTTAATGCTTTTGTCATTCTCTAACAAACTTAAAGCCTCTGCTATTCGTTTGAAGGATCTATACTATATACCCTCAACATTCATTAGGTCATCAAATGATCTTGGCCCCCTTACATGCAGTTATAGAAGTCTCAAATAAAAACGTTCTCCATCTCTCGGTGAAGCAGTGTAGACTCTCTGCCTATGCATTTCCTATTATTACTGCGCCATTTCCAATAGCGTTGTTTTTTAACCTAAGAATAATGTTCGGGTATTTCTCGGTATATGAATTGCCTAGCATAACTGTCTTTGAAATTTAATATAAAAAATTTAGTTAGCATTGTCATAGCATTTCTACTGTCTTCAATAATGTCCTTAATATTTTGAAAGTCAAGGTAAGTAATTTGTTGTTGACCTGGTAGATGTAACTGTAAACACTTTACACTGGGATACATTTTACTCATTGGAAAAGCAAATAGTCTCCAAGCAGCTTCGGGTGGCGATATCCATCTAGCATCTATAAATTGCTTGATTTCGTCTACTTCAACTTGTTGATTAACCTCAATACATATGCGGTCTAATCCCTTATAAATGTATTTATATAGATACTTTACGCATTTAATACTGCTACATACTTCGACATTGATATGGCAATCATACTATATTTAATATTGCTGTATACTTCGACATTGATATGGCAATCATACTTCTTAAGCAGCATCCCATTATATGGTACTACCCAGCTATTATCAACCATTTTATTACCAAATAGATCAACTTGTACCTTAACACCATTATCTCACCTTTCATAAATAGGGTAACAATCATTTCCTTGAATAGTTTCATCGGCAAAGTCTTTTGGAAATCCCTTTTGGCATTTGCCATCTTTCATACATGGACGTGATGAATTGTATTTGCCACAAGGTCCATGAATTATATGTTTTTTTACCAATTCATATAGTTCACGTTCTTTTGAATTGCTGAGAAATTCTGCACGAACCAATTTATCATATTCGTCTAGGTTTCTAAGGCGATCCTTTGGATGCAAAATTATAAGCATATGGACATGTGGTAATTCACGTTTTTGAAATTAAACTACATAGACATATGCTGGAACCTCTCCTAATACAATTTTTTTTAATTATGTCTTGTTTTAGTCATCCAAATTTAGCATTAAAAACCCGCGCAACTAAATCGGGTCGATCTTGAGCTTCTTGTCCTACTTCTAAATTGTTAACTATATCAAGCCAAAGTGGGTTGTAGGTCATTGTTATGAATAAATTGGGTCTTCCATATTTTTGGACTAAAGCCATTGCATCTTGATATCCCATATGCATATTGCGAAGGCTACCGTTAAAAGATGTAGGAAGGATAACTTTGTTGCCCATGTCTTTTCCTTTTTCCTCTCCAGTAATAAAAGCATCATGTAGACCCTAATATAGATCAACACGTATTTTATCTTGATTTTTCTTTATGTACCTTAGATTGTTACTTTGCTCTTTAACTAACTGGTCTACAATGTATTGTTGAAACAATCGCCCGCCTTTATGAATTAATGATTCATATGCAAGGCGAACATGTAAAATATAATAATAATAAGCACGGGATGAGGTTATTTTCCCACTTAAGAAATTATTTCTTAGATTCCACCCGTATGTTCCATGAGGAAGTAAGATAGGATATTGTAGGGGATCGTAGAATCCAGATGTTTTTTTGATATATATATTTTTTTTTCCTTGGATAAATTAAGAAATTCCTTTATACTGTCAAATCATCTCCACCCATAACAATAGTTGCAACATCATCAGATGTCGGAAGGACATATTTGGGTGCATTATCTGGTCTTTGTTTAATTTCAATTTTATAGTCACTTGGGTTCTTTTTTTTTGCTAGTTTTTTAAATTGTTTAATAAATGCATTAGTGCGCTTTAAGATTTTTGTTAATTTAAGGACAGTTTTGACATGCAAAGTATCATTCTCTAGAAGCCTATTTTTAAGTGTTGTTGCAGGGTCGTAGAAATATAGTTGTAAGATTCGGGACTTTTTTTGGTAGAAAGCTTCCAATATGATGATATATAGACTCATGGGATCGAAATGTGTAGACTGGTCATTTCCTTGTCGAGAGTGACACCAATTGAGGTGCATGGAAATGCATGGTTATAACTACGTATGTTTAGCCTAAAATCTTTTCCAATTGTCGTTTGATCTTTGGATAATTCTAAGAGATAATTTGGTACAAGTGGAAGATTCAATTTTACTATACCATTTTTGCAGCATAAATTTTTTGTTTCTTTCGTGAATAAGTAGGCTTTGCATGTTGGCATTGTCTTTTTAGAGGGAGCTTATCTCGTTTAAATTTTGTGCTATCAATATAATTCTGTGCAATGTTATATGAAGGTTTTCTTTAGCTACCATTTGTGTGGGCTTGATATAAATCGATGGAATCGTAATTTCGTTAGAATGCAATTGATTTATATTTAGGGGCAAAGCTTCTTTGTATGCATCCATTTGATAATGTTGGATTAACAACTATTTTTAATTGGTAGTAACTGTTCTTTAATCTCTTTTGGGGAGATGAATTATGATTGAAGTTATCATTTGGGTGTGCATGTTTGATGCTTGAGTTATTAACCGCATTAAAATGTACATTTAAATGTTCAGAATTTAAATTAGATATTATTTGAGACCTAATATGAGTATTGTTATCAATAATACCATGAAGCGAAGTGAATGACGTACCCGAATGATACACAGGAGTAGCAATAGAAGATTGAATATACTTAAATTATTTGAAGCAATAGGACGAATGCTCGTGGTATGAATTCCATCTATATCCCACATTCTGGCATCTTTCTTGACATTGTTTATTGAATTTTTTGCAGCAATTGTTTAACCTGTCCCAATATGATTAATAGCTCTAGCCATATCATTCCCATTTTGTAGTTGTTTTTTATTTGCTTGAATAAGAACTGTGTAATAACCAATTTCTTGTGTTATTAATCGAATTCATAAATAATTATTTGATATTTAAAAAGACCGGTATTGTAAGCAAATTAAATGTATTACCTGGGTTTAGGAAATTTAATATTGAAACTGATTTTTGGGTTTCGAGTCTAGAAGCATATTGTGTCTGTGATTTGGCATTTTTTTCTTGTTTTCTCCTTTCAATTTCTTCAGTTGTCAAATCCTTTTTAGTTATATAAGCTCTTTTTGCAACAATACTCGAATCAGACACTAAAACATTGTTTTTCATTGCAAGAAATTCTCCTATAATGGTTTGAGAAGATTAGAGAAGTAAAGAATACCGAGGTGAAACCATCACTGCCCGGAGCGCTGTCACTAGGGATCTTGATCACACTTTCATGCAGTTCTTCCAGTGTTGGTATTTGTGTGAGACTAGCATCTTCATCTACAGAGATGACATTCGGAATGCACTCAAGTAAGTTTGTATCTATAGTAGTATTAGTAGCTTGCAACACCTCACTGAAGTAACCCACCGCAGCATCATGTATGACATCCACCTCAACCGTCTCAATACCATCAGGAAGAGCAAAGTCAGTTACAAAAGTTCATTTTCTGTTAACTTGTGTTACAGTATGAAAGAATTTTGTATTAGCGTCACCTACCACAACCCACTTAATTCTAGAATGTTCCCTCCAAAAGACCTCTTCGTTGTGTAACATGGCCGCATGTTCTTTTTGTACAATCCTCAGCTCTGTACCTATCTGTTCATCCCAACCGTCCTGCAGGATGTGATCTAGATGCACAATTCTATCCTGGAGAGCATGAATATTATGAGTAACATTTCCAAACACATTAGTATTCCAATCCTTTAGTGCACATTTTACCTTCTAAAGTTTATAGGCAAAAGATGATAAACAGTTGCCGAATACACTACTAGGGCAGTTTTTACTGACCAAGGATGGGAAGCTCGCATGAGAAGCCCATATTTTCAAAAACCAGAATGGTCGGGGCCCTTGGTAAAGAGTATTGGTGAACGAAAGTAGCAGAGGCAAGTGGTCAGAACATACTCTCTCTAAATGTGAGATTTTGCGCCTGGGAAAGGATGTCATGAAGCTTGAGTTCACCAACGTTCTATCCAATCGTGCCCATTGCCGAGAAGTGCCTTGATGATTATTACACCATGTGTAGCTTAATCCAGTAAATGAAGGCTCCATAAGGCCAGCTGACTGAATCATGTCTTCAAAGTCAACCAAGGATCGATACGAGGATCGTCTACCCCCAAGCTGTTCTGAGTGGTGTTACACTATATTGAAATCCCCTATAGTGCACCATGGAGAATTCACATTCAAAGATATTGTTTTGATGTCATCCCAAAGTAATCGTCTTTCAATGATGTCACATTTGGTATAGACAATAGAAACAAAAGAGCTCCAATGAGAATTATAGCTCATTTTGCAATGCAACATTTGATTAGATTCATAAACACATTCAACTTCAAAGTCTTGTTTCTACAGTACCCATATTTTTTTTCCCCAAATGTTGGTTAGACAAAAATGAAGTACAGCTTATTCCCTAGTGATGCATCTAGAAAAGGCTCAAGCAAAACCACAATAGAGATATGGTGTTGTTTGACAATCTTTTTAAGATGGCTTATTGCTTTGGCATTGCCAATGTCCCTACAATTCCAAACAAGTAAAGGTCCGAACGCCATAAGAGATTACTTGAGATTGGCCGCGCGAGCCCCCTTGCTCCTTGTGACCATACTGAATGGGATTCTTTGCGGCTTGGATCTACTTTTTTTTACAGGAGTCCAGTTTGGAGCATCCCCCTATCCATATTACTCAATGTCCGAGTGGCATCCACTTCCCAAATCCGTTAACACCACCTCTGAAGTGTGCTTAGTTGCTTTAACCATTAACTCACTTGTGTTAACTGTTGTAATATCCGTAGTTGGTCCCACCGAATGAGATTCAATCTGAACTGCCTTCTGCCCCACTCTATGAAGCACCGTAGCTGCTGATTGTAATGCCATCTGCCCCATTGGAATCCTAGTTGGCTATCCCAATGTTATTGCTGGTAACTACCCCGTTGTTCGTGAAATAGTTGCTTCTGTTGGCGCTACTATTTACCCCATTAATTGCCCCATTGTCATCGATGTTTGTTGCCTTTCCATCACAGTTTTCAGACCCACTGTATGCAGCTCAGTTTCTGCTGCAACTGGTTTCAGAATCTCTATCGTTTGAGGAAGGGAAATGTTGTTGTGTGATTGACCTAAAGACCCCATTGTTGTGATTTTCCCATGTTTGATCGCTTCCCTTTTATCTGGTACAAGAATAGGGTGAAGTTTAGTACAGCTTGCCTTGTTGTGCCCTTGAAGAACACAATGTGTACAGAACCTCGGAAGTCTCTCGTATAAAACCGATTGCTCCATGATGAACGATTTGGTGAACGCAAGACCCACTTTAGTCAGTAGTTCTTTCATGAGATTCACTTCCACGTATACCCGAACCGTGCTAGGTCTACTCAGGCTGAGTGTTGTTGTATCCGTGATCAAATACTTCCCAACGAGGCTGGCCAATTCTTTGACAATCCCATTGTTTTGTAGATGGATCATCAAACCAGGGAATTGTATCCACACATGAGCAAAAGGAGAGTCCTTTTTGGGGTCGAAATTGACAGTCTACTAGGCTATCTTGTAGAAGAATCCCTTGATTTGTCTAGACTCATGAGAGAGCACTCTTGTGACGTCTTTTTCCGACACTGGCATCACCATAATATGCTTGAAATCAAGCACCGCCACTTTCGGTTCAGCCAAGAGACCCCAGTGAGAGTTGATGTTGCCAACAATAGCCTCTAAATTTGGTTTGCCGGAAGGGAAACTCATAACCAAAGTTGTATTGAAAGCTGTAGCAGCTTTGATCAGATCTGAAGGAGAGAAGGAAAACACCGGCATACCATCCTTAAATGACGTTTTGTGTCCGGTTTAAACTCCTCAGGGACCAGTTTGAAAGGTTTCACAGCGGTAATGTTTGCGAAGGTAGATTTGATCGTTGCCACATCTAGAAATGAAGATTGGAAACTCAAAATTTCAGGTTGTCTAGCAACAGCATCAGACTGATTGCTACTGTTATTGCAGAGGTTAGGAAGAGATGAGGTGGAAGGGATGGGTAGAGAGGTGATTGAAGCATTTGAGAGAGAGGCCATTGCCTTGTACAAGCAAAAGCAAGAGCAATTCAACACAAGAAAGATTGAATAAGAGAGAGGGAGAACTGATGAACAGTAAATTCGATGATAGATTGAAGATAAAATCTATAAGGATTGAAGATAAAACCTAGCAGGAAAGGCCGGCTAGGATTAGGGTTACGGAGTCGGAGTCAGAGGAGGCGACTCTCATTTCTCCTAATTTAACCTCAGGTATGCTAGGTAAATCTAATATAAAGAACTTAGCAAAAAATATTAGAGTGATTTATGTCCAGCTCGTTTAGGATGGGCCAAAGAGAAAATAGAGAAAGATGAGTTAGTTAGAAAAGATAGGGGTAGGTACTTAAAATTTTAACCTTTACTGCCTGGTGGTATTAGAGAAAATGTACCAGAAGCAACCAAAGACTTAATGCAATTGACCCTCTTTTATGAAGCTGAGATAGATAGTAAGAGAGGGTTAAAAGAGGCATACCTTAAAATATTAGAAGATTGTGGTATTCATCCCATTCTTGAGATTGTTGAACGTATGGCCACCAGAGCAAGAAATTTACATAGCTTGATGACTAAGGAAGTATTAGCTCGTTGTGGCGTGTTTATGATATATATATATATATAACTAATTGTAAGAGATGTGAGTGATATATATAAACTGTTGTATGTACAAACTGTTTATATGAGAAACATATATTGGATAGTTCTTAATGAGTTAAACGTTAAATCAAATTGTTGTGCAGGCGGAGCTTAAAGCTGTACGATTATGTGAGGTGGATGTCATCAAATGTAATCACGAGTTTAAGCTCAAATTAGATAGGATCCACCAGGAACTTGAAGAGATTGCAGATTAGTATGTTAAATTGGAGCTTAAGTTGACTAAGTCAGGAGCTACTATTAGCGAGCTCAATAAGCAGATCGAGAATAAGGAAGCTGAATTAGGTAGCGTTTAGGGTGAGTTAGTGAGCGCACATAGTGAGGTGGAGAAGTTGAAGAGCACGGTAAATAGATTGGAAGGAGATATATTGATAGCTCATGGGAGTTGGACAAAAGTGGTACATAAGCTGAAGGGGAAGAGCAGAGATGTGGATCATGCTCAATATCGCATCAGAGGGTTAGAGACAGAAGCAATAAAATCAAACGAAAATCTTAATAATGTTAGGGAACAATTGAGGAAGATAAAGGTCGAATTGGCTAGCCTACCAGCCGAGTTGGCGAGTACTAAAAATGTGGTAGAGAAGTTGAGTGACACTGTAAAGAGAATAGATGATTATCTTGAGAGTGCGCAGAGTTATTGTGATAAGCCCGATGAACGAGTAGAGTAATTAAAGACTGAAATATCAAGTACTCGTGGTAGTAAGATGGAGGTTGTAGGGACTTATCCCTCGAGCTCACTCATAATCGAGCTCATACAGCTCGAGTTACCTCCATCTCAGGCTTACGCATTTGTTAACACAACACTCCAGTCAAATATTCTAACCATCCCCACGAACTATTGGAGAACGTGGGTCGAGCTAAATCCAGAAAGCGTTACCCAGTCAAAGACACCTGTCTCCCACGAGCTCACCAGTTATCCAGTGGAATTAAGAGTTTAAGCTCAAAAGAGGGTAATTAAGAGGTATAGAGGTATAGGTGGTTATAGGGTAATAAATGAAGTAAGGGCTATAAAGATGGGTTATTGTATAGGGGTGTTATATCCTCTTCTATTTGTAATATTCTTCTGCTCTTTCTTCTAATTCTGAACATTTGAATGGATACCACGCCAAAGACGCGTTACCAGAAGAGGATGGGATTCGCTCATGACCGTCGTGTGGGGAAGAAGATGGCAGAACTGCATATGAAGTTTTTTGGGCAGCATGATCTGAGTTGGGACATGCCCGACATTGTAGAGGTAGGACTTGAGGAGTTCTTCAATGGTAATTCTTATTCCTATCTATGGGACCAGCTAAGGTTCTATTTTATGACCGCTGAGAGGCGCTATCTCTTTCTGATGGCTCTGGCCGACAGTCTTCTCTGTGTGGAGGAGATCATCGAGGAGCAGAACTCGGCCACTGAAGTTGGACCTTTTGGAAGTAGGACCAATGGTTGATGAGGTTATCTTTGTATCTTTGTAAGTCTTTGTTTTTCAGTGTGGTTTTTTTTTTTTGCTTGGGATGTCAGTAGAAAATGAGGTTATCTTTGTATCTTTGTAAGTCTTTGTTTTTCTGTGTGGGTTTTATTTTTTGCTTGGGATGTCAGTAGAAATGTAATATGTTTGTTTGATCAGATATTTAGAATGGACATAATATTTTCTGCGCACTTGTATTACTGTGTCTGACTGGTAGTGTAGACGAATGTAGACAAATACCCTTATAGGCGCGATGTGTAATGACGTACTCGAAGGTAGTGATGATCGAAGGTTATAATGACCGAATGCTCGATGTTGGTTGTATGCTCGACTAGAAGACCTCGGGAATGAAGTTTGAATACAGGTACCAACGAATCAGTTATGCCTAGGAAGTTGGAAAGGTTGTTTGTTGACTTTTCAAGGTGGGAAATTGAAGGTTGCCATTAATTTGGTTAAAGAAGAGGGAAAGTTGGTTTGCAGTTATAAAAAAGGGGGCAGGAGGGGGGCGGGGGGTTTCTTCATCTGTCTTGTACAAATCTCCTCATTTGTTTCTTGAATCTGTTATGATCAACATGGCTAAGAACGTACCCGTACAGGAAGATCAAGTGGTTGTAAGGGCCAAGAGAATCCTAGAGGCCTTGTTGGGTCTTCGACGGCGGTTCGGTATAGAGGAGAATATTGATGCTGAAATGCCTAACCTTTTTGAGGTGGAACCTGGGGAACCAATCCTTGGCATGCCCTTCGCATATTGGTGGGGGAAAGTACAGATGATGGGGACGTATCCAGGCCTTCGGCTGTCTCTTCTTGAAGGCTTCGCAGAGGATATAGTGGACCAGGAGGATGAAGATGCAGCAGCCGTGGTTGAAGAGAAGCATCCCGTTGATACATAGGGTCCTCTGTTTGATGTTGTCTTGACATTGCTTTCCTTTTCTCTATTTCATTTCAGTTTTCTCTGTACGAGGCGTGTAATATCTTATGTTTTGTCTGAATGAAAATGGTGTCTTAGAATAACCTGCTTTGTCAAACTTTGCGAAGTAGTAATATAATTTGAATTGTATCTTGAGTTGTTGAATTGATAGTACAATTATGAAAATGCATTGTTTGTGTTGTTCGAAGGTAGAAATGAACTTGTCGAAGCAAAAGATACAGTGTGTCGAAGTTAAAAACATTATTTGTAGGCCTGAATTTTTTGAATGGCCGAGATGTATAATTCAATTTGGTCAAAGGTTCAAAGTTATCTGTTTAAGGAAAGAAGAGAGGATATTCTGTCATAATAAGGGTAGCACGAAGTTTTGAATTGGAGGATATGTTGTATATAGAAGGTCGACGTATTAAATAAATGAATTTGAGACCATCAGTTGGGGATTCTTCGAGACGTAGAATGGTCGAATACTCAGGTTTCGGGAGTGTGTCGAAGGTGGTGCTTAATTTGACTAGTTATTCTGACAGTCCAGACGGCTGGTCTGTCAGACTGGTACGGGTGCCTTGGGCAGTGTGCAGAAAGTAATGATGATGTTTTACTCGTATTACGGAAAATTTAATGATGTAACTATTTGGATTTGATTTTTTGGGTTCGAGTGGGGGGAAAGAAGGTTCGAGAAGCAATACCTTTTACGAGCAGTTTGGAGTGAGTGTGCTGTTCGCACGTGGAGATACGAGGGCTATATTTGTCAAAACACTTTGTAGCCAAAATTCCGGGGTCGTGGTAATGATAGTGGTTTAGAAAATCGAAGTGGTTTTGAGTTTTTTGAAAGATATATAAGTGTGAGGAGAGTAATTACAGTACGGTTTACTTTGGAAAGCATAGAGTGTGAGAAGAAGGGAACGCACGCCATTTCAAACTTGTAAGTGATTGCTGCATCTGTTGTATTGATTTCGTTGATTTGTGGGTAATGCTGCTAATCACAGGTAAGTCACTTGATCTCTGCCAATTTTTACTTTGCTCTTTTCTTTTGAGAGTGTAGGTAAGAAATTCTAGGTTTGGGGTTTGGAGGTTTTCTCCGAAGATAAGGGGACTTGGTGAATCTGGGTTTTGACCCATTCTGGGGTCAGAGGTGGTTTAGAGGAGGTATAGGGATTGAGATCGAAGGTTTGATAAATTTCTGGAGGGGGTAGATAGGATAGGGGTTATGGACATGGAGTTGTCGAATTTATCGATCTAATTGCATGCCTCTTCTTCTGTAGGCTAAAAATGTATAACCGTCAGGCTTCGAGACTGAGACTTATAGATGAAGAGATCGAAGAGTTCGAAGTTATTATTTCAAGTCGAGGCCCAATGGATGAGGGTAGCGATGTAGAAGTGTTAGATGTTGTAATCGAAGCCCCATTATCTATGGTTCTGCCGGCTGAGGAGGTTCCGATTACGAGGCGTCGAAAGACGATAGTAACTGAAGATAGTGAGGATGAAGAAGCAGTATGGGGGGAGAAGAGTGATTTTGGGCCTTCGGGTGGTGAAGAGAAAGATAGGTTGTAGAGTAGCGATAGTGGTGACTCGACTGAGTCGAATAGGGTTGAAGGTGCCGTTTCGGCTAAAGAGAGGATTAAATTAGATCAGTTTGCCCCCAAATTGGAGCTGTCGAGGGTGGGGGTATATCTAATTATTGCGGGGGTGGGGTTAACCTTCAAATCAGACCCTGGGGAATAGATTATGGCTTATAGAGGCGTAATTCGATTGGGAATGGAACTGCCTCTTTGAAGGCTGGTTAAAGATGTACTGGATTTTTGGGGGGTGGCTCCAGTGCAAATGAATGGGAATTTTTATAATATGATGAGGGTGATAGAGGGGATAAATGTAAAATTGGCGAGTGATGGTTGAAGTTTGATTAAGTGGTTTGACATTATTACCTTTTACTCGAAGAAGGCGAGTCAGAACTCGGGGACCTATCACATCCAATATCACCCAGAAAAGCCTTGGTTCTTTTATCTATATACGACGAGTCGAGGGTGGAATAAAGATTTACTGATAGTAAGGGGTAACTACGAGAATGTAAACGAGGATGACCCTTATAAATTGCATCATAAGGTATACAATGAAAGTAGGTTTATTATCGGGGGGTTATTGTGCATGTGTATCTGGAATAAGAGATAATTGGTTTCTTGTTTTGCTCTGCAGGTCCGAAGAGTTTGTCTTGGGGTAATCCGGGAAATTATATTGATACTCTGCGCGAAGCTAGTGAAGACTGGGTAATTTTTTTGTTTGACAGTCTCATAATAAAAAGGCAAAGGAAGAAAAAAATAGATTCCCTGCTTCGAGACGTACCCACTACGCCGAAGCTACCAAAGAGAAAAAGAGGGGAAGGTGTTTCAAAGGGGTAAAAGGAAATGGGTGGAGAAGAGTTACCCAGGAACTACCAGTCTGTGTTGAGATCGCGGAGGGGTTTGAAGCAAGCGGCGCCAGTGCCCGAAGGGGTTGGAGATGCTTCGAGGTTGTGGCCGAGGCAGGTATCAACTCAGACTGAGAAGGGAAAGGGTAAGGTAGCTCCTGAAGTCGCGAAGATGCAGCAATCGAAGGCTGGCCAGCGCAAAAGGCGTAGGGCACTGGGGGAGGATGATATACTGGAGGAGGAGAAAGAGATGACGGAGGCTGAACGGCAGGAGCAGGCCGTGGAAAAAGAGTCTTCAATGGTTGAGCTCTGAGAAGATAACCCAGACGAAGCTTCAAAGGAAATAAAGAGGCATATGTTTCAGGTAACTATATACGGCTTTCTGCTTTAATACTTTGATATTTCTCTTAAGTTGTTTGAGTTTCGAGGTACACTGACTTCTTAAATATTTTAGCTGACGGACCCGTGGGTGCAAATTTGCAACAAGGCAATAAAATCAGTAAAGGCGAAATTACAACAAACAAAGGAAAATCTGAACATCTCTCGTGGGACCGAGGCATCATTGGTGTCTGAGGTTAGGAAGTTGAAGAAAGATCTGGGGGACCTTACTGACTCATATGATGAGAGGCTCGAGCTGCAGCGGTCGAGGCTGGAGCGAGAGTAGTCCGCAAAGCTTGCGGCGTGTGAGAGGGAGAAAGCAGAACATAAGGTAAATTTCCAGCGGCAGTATGATGGTGAATGTAAGGATAATGTAAGGTTGAAAAATTTTATAGATGAGAAGGGGTATGACCCCGATACATTGCTAGCTTACCCTGTGTCTCCAGACCTTGTTAAAGGGGACTAGTTGCAGACAAAGGAGGGAGAAGTGGACATTGTAGAAGAGGTCGTTGGGAGTACTGGGGGTGGTATGGAGACTTCTTTTCTTGGAGCGCCCAATGATCGACCTGTTGATGGTTTGGCTGTCGAAGATTCGAATAAGGCCGTTTAGGGTGCTGGGGCGTCTGTGCAACAAGAAGGTGTGACCGCACCGTTGTGAGGTATTTGGAGTTGAGATTTCATGTCTTTTTCTGCTGCTGTGATGTTGAGTTGTAATATGTTGAACTGTTGCTGTTTTCTACGGGTTTTTAAACTGGTAGGTTGCTTGTGCTTTTGTTATTTGTTGGTCTTCTGAAGTGAATTCTGAAGTGAATTATGCATATACTAATTTTGACCATGTTGAGGCGTATTTTCTTATTGATTGTTTTATCTTGCTCTGACCTTGAATTATTGAAATTTGGATGCGCATTCTGTTGATTTTGCTTGCTTTGAACTGATGATGATTGATTTTTGAATTGTGCTGCAACTGTTCTTTTAATGTGTAATGTGTAGAATGTTCTCTGCATTTGATAGAATTGTAGGTAGTATTTACGTATAATATTGTTGTTTGAATGACTGTAGTGTAAACGAACCCTGAAGATTTTTGGTGATATTTGGATCGAACTCTGAATGTTCAGCTGGACATCGAAGGCCGAAGCCACAGCGATGTTTGATTTTTTTTTTTAAATCTCTAGGTCGCCTCCGAGTATCAGTCGTGCCGAGGTAACGTGATACCTAGAGGAAACCAGAAAATTTACTGGTACTTCGAAGGCCTAAGCCACAGCGAAGCAATATCTGATTGCCTCCAACGCATTCTCGAGGGTCCGGTCTATCGACCATTCGTGCCCCTCGAGTTTGCTCGAATGTTGAAAACTTGAGCAATTCAAGGCCGTCCCCAAGTATCAGTCGGGGCGAGGGTGGACATGATACCTGGGGTAAACCAAGAAAAGGGTTGGACTTCGACGGTTTCAGAACTTGGACGAAGTATATCGGATTGCCCCCAATACATCCTCGAGGGTCCGGTCTTTCGACCATCTTTGCCCCTCGAGTTTGCTTGAAATTGAAGACTTGGACATTTTAAGGTCGCCCCCAAGTATCTGTCGAGTCGAAGGGTTGACATGATCCTTAGAGGAAACTAGGAAATAGACTGGACTTCGAAGGCCTTAGCCACAGCGAAGCATATCTAATATCCCCCAATGCATCCCTGAGGGTTCGGTCTTTCGACCATCCTTGGCCCTCGAGTTTACTCGAAATTGGAGACTTGAACATTTTAAGGTCGCCCCCAAGTATCTGTCGGGTCGAAGGTTGACATGATACCTAAGTTAAACCAAGAAATTCAAAAATGAAACAGGAAACAAAGTATGGGTGTAAAAACTTTGTTTATTAAATGTTTCGGATTACATCATTTGTACATGGTTGGAGATATGGTTTGTTATAAGAGACCAGCTGCATTGTATTCTAGGGTTTTGGTAGAGGTTCTTCGTCTTCCATCATTAAGTAGTAGGAACCCTTGTCAGTTTTATCGTAGACGACATAGGGTCCTTCCCAAGATTCGGCTAACTTGCCAGCATTCCGAGGTTTCAAAGATTGATTGACACGTCGAAGTACTAGGTCACCAATGCTGAAATTCCATGGTCAAACTTTTTTGTTATAGGATTTCTGAAGTAACGTATGGTAGCGGCCAAGGTTGGCGATAACTCGGTCTCTGGTTTCATCGATCCATAACATGTTGCATGCAAGTTCGAACTTATTATCTTAATTTGGGAGGTTAGGATCTCGAGTGGGCACTTCGAATTGAGTTGGTAGTACAGCTTCAGTTCCATATGTTAGGAGGAAAGGGGTGCATCCTGTAGATTTTCTTGGTGTTGCTCGATAGGCTCATAGGACGTGTTGTAACTCTTGGACCTATCGTCCTTTCTTTGCATCGACCCTCTTCTTGAGACCATCGAAAATAGTTTTGCTAATTGCTTCGACTTGACCGTTGCCCTGGGGATAGTAAGGTGTGGAGGGTGAGAGAATGATGTTGTGCTTTTTGAGGAAGTTTCTAACTTTACTGCCAGTAAATTGGGGACCATTGTCGCATCGAATCATATGGGGGCAGCCAAAGCGAGTGATGATGTTTTCCCATAAGAATTTGATAACTTCTTCCCTGGTTCGGCATAGAGGAACAGCTTCGACCCATTTGGTGAAGTAATTGGTTGCGGCGAGGATATTATCTCTGCTACCTGATGTTTTTGGGAAGGGACCAATGTGATCGATGCCCCATCTTTTGAATGACCAGGAAACTTGACGAAAGTAGAGGTCTTGAGAGGGGCAATGGATGTCATGGGCGTGGCACTGGCATTTGTCACAGTGTTTTGCATATTATGAAGCTTATTTTTTCATATCGGGCCAAAATAATCCTTGGGTGACAGCTCGAAGGGCCATAGAACGACCAACAGTGTGGGCACCGCAGGTTCCTTTGTAAAGTTCGGCTAAGATTTTAAAGGCTTCAGCTCTGGATATACATCGAAGGAGAACGCCATTAGGGGATTTGCGATGTAGTTCATCTTTGTGGATAGTGTATCTGCGGCAATTTTCTAGTAGCGATCGTTTGGCTTTGGGATCATCTGGGAGGGTGGCATTGTTGAGGTAATGGAGAAACGGTGTGCACTAATCGTCTGGATCGGGACTCTCCCCCCCAGTATTGATGGCATTGATCTCCATCTGGTTGATACTTGGGCGTTTGAGTACTTCGATATGGAGGGTCTGAAATTCTGATTGTTTGAGCATAGCTGCTATGTAGAAGAGGGCATCTGCATGTCTATTTTTTCCTCGAGGGTAATGAGTGATTGATGATTTTTTGGGGAACCGGTCCATGCACTGTCGTACTAGAAGAGCGTAGTCAGCCATACGACCGTTAGCTCAATTTTCTCCTGTGTAATGTCTTTGAATAAGTTGGGAGTCTGTAAAGACTTCAAGATTGGGAACGCCGAGGTCGAGTGCGAGGTCGAGGCCGTGGATCAAGGCTTCATATTCTGCTTCGTTATTGGAACATTCGAAGGTAAGTTTGACGGCTTTCTCTATGCGGTCATTAGTGGGTGTTACCAAGACAATACCAATTCCTGAGCCATTAGGTCCTGCAGATCCATCTGTAAATAATTGCCAACTAGTAAGAGGGTCCTAGGGATCTACTATTTTGGGTTGGTCTTCTGATAAGTCGCCTTCGTGTTCTTCCCAATTGACATCTTTGACCGGGAAGTCATCTAGAAAGTCTGCTACTGCTTGGCCTTTCTGGGAAATTTGTTTCTCGAAGGTAATGTCGTGTTCCCTAAGGTATACAGACCACTGTTGTACTCGTATGGATTTTTCTTTTTTGCTGAGTACTTCTCGAAGGAGGTAACTTGTAATAGCACGGATGATATGAGCCTAAAAATATGGCTTGAGCTTACGGGGTGAATATACAAGTGTGAGGAGCAAACACTCAAGTTTTGAATATCGAGTTTCTGCAGGGGTTAGAGTTTTGCTGATGAAATATACAGGTTTTTTGATATTAGAATCAAATCGAATGAGCACTGAGCTTATAGAAGTTTATGTGGCAGCAAGGTATAAAGAGAGTGTTTCGCCTTCGATAGGTGTGCTGATGATGGGTGGTCGGCCAAGATAAGTTTTGAGTTCGAGGAAGGCTTGTTCGCAGCCAGATGTCCAGTTGATCTCAGGATTGTTTTTCTTTTTTGCTTTGTGGATGCCTTGATCGCATAAGAGGGAAAAAAGCTAAGCACATCAATCTGAGGATTTTAAAATGAAGCGATTGAGGGCTGCTATCCTGCCAGCCACTTTTTGAACGCCTTTTTTGGTTCGGGGTGAAGGCATGTCTATGAAGGCTCGAATGTGGGTGGGGTCGATTTTTATACCACGTTTACTAATAAGGTGACTCAAGAATTTTCCGGATGACACGCCATATTGGCACTTGTCTAGGTTGAGTTTCATGTTATATGTGCGAAGTATTGAGAATATTTATGTTAGGTCTTTGATATGGGAATTTTTCTGAAGACTCTTGCATAGCATGTCGTCGATGCAGACTTCGACCGACTTGCCAAGCAGAGGTTTGAACATGGTTGTGACAAGACGTTGGTAGGTGACTCTGGCATTTTTAAGGCCGAAGGGCATAATATTAAAACAGTAAAGGCCTTGTTCAGTTATAAAGGAAGTTTTAAGTTGATCTTCGGAGAGGAGGGATACCTGATTATATCCTGAAGCCGTGTCCATCATGGATAGGCGCTCCTGTTCGGCAGTGGCATCAAGGAGTGCAAAGATAGTCGGTAAGGGAAAACTGTCCTTCGGTGTGTGCCTGCTAAGGTTTGTGAAGTCGATGCAGATTCTGATCTTTCCATTCTTCTTTGGAACGGCCACAATGTTTGATATCCAGTCCGTGTACTTTACTTCTCTGATAAACCGGCGACGATAAGCTTGTCCACTTCAAGGTTTACTGCTTCTCGAAGTCGTGGTGCTAGGTTATGATTCTTTTGTTTTACTACTGAGGAATAAAGGATGAGATCGAGGCGATGGCAGGCCAGGTTAGGATCGACACCAGGCATCTCATGAAATGTTCAGGCAAAGATATCTTTATTTGCTAGAAGGAATTCTGAAAGTTTGAGGAGTTCGTACTCATTGAGGAAAGTTCCGATAAATGTCCCTCGACCAGGACCGTCGAGTTCGATATAAATAGTGGGTTCAATGGGCGAGGAGTTATCTGCCGAGGTCGATGGGGTAGAAAGGTGCAGTGATTGCTATGGGTGGCTGACATGTTTTAAGGTTTAGTCAATCTCTGGGTGCTCGCACGAGCGGGCAAGGCATTGAGAGCCTTTCAGATTCCAAGTACCTTCGTGAGTGCTGAAACCAAGGGTCTGGTGGTAGGTCAAAGGTATGGCTCGCATAGCGTGGAGCCAATCGCGTCTGAGTATGCCGAGGTGCTCAGACTTCTTGTCAATGATAAGGAAGCTGGTTTGAAGGGTAATGGGGTTATGAGGTCTGTTTTCTTCATGGTTTGAAGGTACGACTTTGGTAGATCCATTGAAACCTTTGAGTTCGACGTTGGATGCGGTTATGAGGTCTGTTTTCTTCATGGTTGGAACTGTTTGGAGAAAAAGGACATCAGCAGCTCTCCCTGTGTCTATGAGCATTGCATAGAGGACGAGGTTCTCAATTTTAATCATGATGACTACTTGATCGGAATGGAGGAAACGAACGTGTGAAGTGTCACAGTCGATGAAAGAAATACCTTTGAGACGTGGGTGACGGCTTGATTATGGCAGAAGGGTGGGGAATTTCTCAGGATAGGTGAGGTTGTAACACTCTTCGATGCAGTTTCGTTTACTCTTGGAGTGCCCACTGTCTATGTTGTTGACTTTGATAAAATTGATTATGTAAATGTGCACCTCGGCTGGGTCAGCAGTAGGGGTGGGTAGAGGATTAAGGTAAGAACCGTCGAGGTAGCTTGGAAGATCAGCGATATATTGGTGTAAATGTCCTGCTCTGAAGATGAGTTTGAGATAGTGTTGAAGGGCGAAGCATTTATTGGTATGGTGACAGTTGCATTTGTGATTGGCGCAATAGACTTCGATTGGTAAAGGAATACGGCAAATGAAATCTACCTGTATGTGTAGTAGAAGGGCACTGAGGGGGGTAGTGAGTATAGGTAAAGCATGCCTTGGTCGCTTCTTGCGAGCTTCAGCACTGTTATCAATGTTGGGGTATTTGCGACTCTCAATCTTCAGTGAGAGGGGAGCGATCAAGGGCGTGGGGGCAGAGTGGGGGAATTGCTGAGGTTTACTGGAGCTTGCTGTGTTCGAAGGTTGGCTTTGTTTACGGGATTCTTGAAGGCGTTCGAGGTCAATATAGCCATTGACCTTCGAGAGCATCTCTTCGAGTGTTTTCGGTTTGTGGAGAACTAGGTGTTCCTTTACTCGGTCGTGATCGGGCAAAGCATTCGAGTATGCCAGAATAGCATTCGAGCTGTCAAGGTTCTCTATTTTCTGGGATTCATCGAGGAATCTCCTGGTGAAGGCTTCGAGAGTCTCATTACTAGATTTTCTAAAATTGAATAGAGCGTCGACTCTGACCTCTCGGTCCTTGTTGAAGGCAAACTGGGAGATGAAAAGTTATGATATTTTCTCAAAGCTTCGTATCGAGCCATTTGGGGGATTGTGATACCACCGGAGGGGATTGTCAGTGAGGCTTGTTGGAAAAAGGCGACACAATAGGTAGTCAACCGTGGAGTAGAGGCTCAGGGCATTTTGGAATTCAAGGATGTGGGATTTAAGATCAGTGTTACGATATTTGCTGAGTTTGGGAGTACGAAAGTTGGAGGGAATTTCGATAGCCAAAAGTTCGGGGCAAATCAGGTTATTAAGGCGGCTCCAAGAGTTAGTAGCTAGGTTCGCGCTAACGCCGATAACTGGTTGCACTTTGTGGTCGAAGTCCTGCTCCGTAGCATATGAAGGATGAGAGGGAGATTGGTGAGTTTGAAGGTTGTGAGGTCGAGCATGTGGTATAAATTTGGAACTTTGTTCCCCTATATGAACAACATCAAAATCTGATGTGCACACGATCCTCAGTCTTATAACACTTCTGATATGAGATCAGGTTCGCGACACAAGAGATGGAAGTAATCGGTTAAAACGATGCATTTCAGTAAATAATGAAACCAATCCAAACGATCAGATCCAATATCCAGATTGATCTGGATTCGATTAAGAGCAAATACCCAAAACTCGATAAGAGAAACATTAAAATGGAACACACGCCGAAACTACTAGGACGGCAAACATAACGTCGTCCAAATAGCGTAAAATCACAAATCTGAAGTCGAAACCCGACACCAAAACAAACAGGGAAACCACTACCACTAGAAACCAATCAAATACCATTCTAAGGATTCAAGATAAACATCTTTAGTCCTCTAAATCTACAGCAAAAGCCTACATACTAGACCTATGCTATAAGCCTATATGCAGAAGGTCTCAAGAGATCAACTCAATAACCAAACATGCGAAAAGACACAGGATACCAAGAATCATTTTAACTCGTCCTAAGGAGTAACTCAGCCTTTAAGTGCTAGACACCGAGATAAGAGTTAACCCAGAGCTTTGATACCAAGTCTATCACGCTCCAAAATCCAGTAATCGGTAGCTAGACCAATTACTGAGATTTGAGGAAGTGCATGTCAGGGAATCCAAAGATTCGCCCCACGAGCAACCAAGCCTTAGACAAATTTTGGCCTAGTCATTCATAATAGTATCACAACAAAGTAATAAGGAAAGACAGAAACAGCGGAAGACTAAGAGAACAATATATAAACGCAAGATTCTACAAACCTCTACGCAGCAAGCCCGACAGTAATAACTGGAAAATGAGCCTCCAGCTCAGCTCCCCAAAGATCACCACATCAGCAACTAAAACCTGAAACAACCTGCCACTGAAAGGAGGATGCGAGAGTGAGCAAACAACGAGCTCACTAACTCCCACCCAAGAATAGCTAAACGATTATACTAACCAATGAGATAGATATAATAATGATAATAGGATATAATAATATCTAACGATGAACAATATATATATATATATATATATATATATATATATATATATATCTAAATATATACAAGATGCTAATAGGTATCTATTAGGTACATAACTAGTCTAATGATTATATGTAACTATACTATAATTATACATACACATCTCGAGCCAAGTAGTGCTAAGACTATAACTACACTCCAGTCTCAAGGCCTACTAACTACACTCTAATCACTACCGTTACCCTCAGCGCCACAAGCGACTAACCTACCTCAGAAATACAATCACACACGAGGGTAAACACCCTCGGCTCACAATAATCTAATAGGGTTACCCAAACCCCAATCAGGCACAACCCCGAAGCTATCACAAGCTGAACGAGATCGCCCACAACCAAATACCAGTCTAAAGCTCAAAGCAACCAACCAGACTAATTAACCTAATAATTTAACCAGATACAAAAGAGGGAGGAATGGATGCAGAGAGGAGAGTAGTATGCAGAAGGAAGATGAATCTAATTACACTGCAAATCAATTAGGAGAAGAGAAATTCAAATAAGAGGAGAAGAATATGATGAACTAGGATAATCCCATAATTATCCCAATGTAATGATGTGTTATGATGATGATATGATGGAATGAGATAATCTTATGATTATCCCAAGTACAGAAGATTCTATATTAAACATAATGCAGAAAGGGTTAAGGATTTCTATCAGAAGAACCTATAAATTTGAAGTATGCAGAGATGCATTGATATGCTTGATGATGATGATGATGATGCGTTATGATGCAGAATGATTTAACGATGTCAACCCAAAGGGCTAGCCCCCATGACTAAAGTGGGCTGACAACTGCTAAAGAAAGATTACCTTAAAGGACCATTATGGATACAGGTACGATTTTTCTAAGCTGACCAGGCTGGGGGAACTACACTGGGCGTCACGAACACCCCAAGGAATCACATCCTCAGTCACACACAAGGAACCACAGTCCTTACCACACACATGTCACATATAATACGGGTCAGGGGATGTATCCGGTCGCAATAAGATAAGAGAATATATTATCTATAGATATGAGTAAAAATCCTAAAGACTGAAATACAACTGCTGCCAACACAGCCAACACACAATAGGATAACCACCTGCCTGAGAGCGTAGCAACCAAAACTAACACAGATGCCCTCTTGTAACTCAGTTGCACCATCTAAACCTAGATGAAACAACAACTTAACCGTCATGACATCTAAACAACATCAGTCTCTAAGATTCCTCAAAGCAATATGATTACCATCAAGTACTACAATACTCTAGTTGTCAACACAGACTAGTACTCATGGGGTGACCTACAAGTGTCCAACAAGTAGCCAACAATCCCCAATAGCTGAACCGCATCACAATCCTCCTAATCATGTACATAAGTCACCAGTACGGATGTACAGGAAACCACCAGGTCTGTCTACACCCAAGGTGACAATCTCCACGAACAGATGCTCGACGGTGACAGTTTCCCTATACTGATGTGACAGTCCACCCCAACAGATTCTAACATCATGGGTGACGTACAACTTCATAAACCACCTGGCTCAGCCGCGTACCTCACTGAGCCATACTGTCTCGCTGCCTCCTAGATGACAGAAGGGAACACAACCCTGACAGCCTCATCCCGGGGAAGGAAGGCTTACGAGTAAGCTCTATTAGCTTTAAGAATCATGAGGACAATAAGTGTCACAACACGATAAGCAAACAATCCTAAGGCAAACTATCAGAAGTTTAACATCCACGACCAACCACCACCGACAAGCCGTCTGCTCACCACCAACTACTAACAGTCCAGGGGATTCCACACTCCCACAGGGAATCTAACATTCCAACCAACCACCAATCACAACGACAGTGCTCAAGGACCAGGCCTCGAGAACACAGAGTACACCTAGGTTAATCCTAAGACAAATCAAACAATAGCAGGCAAGAGGACGAGCTCCAAATTGAAGACCATGTCTTACTGAAGCTATGTCACCCCAAGACTACCCTGGAACCAAGTCCATCAACCTAAACTAGCCAAGGTGCTACACTATAAGGTGAGAACTATACTATCTCAGAGAAATGGCGGCTAAACCACAAGCCGTCCAGAAGTCTCTGTTAATCGTCAAACCAAGTTACTAGTGCCCTGAAACAAGTTGGGCACCCTAATAACTGACCAACGATACCATACTCAATATATATATATATATATATATATATATAGCAACACTGAGGCGTCGCAACACACTGAGAAATGCCTTGTTCTCAACCTCCACGAAGAAAAGATTCGTAATAACCACCCTCAATGAAATCGGTCTAAGAGGAATCTCAGGAGTCATTGTCACATCGACGACAACAGAGAATAACCTCTTTTGACTAATCATAACCTACAGATTCTATCTAGTAACTAAACTCACATTATTGCAGGTTTTACTAACTTATCAAACCCTTAAATACTCTCGTCTAAGGTAAGCTAAATGGATAACTAGTAAAGGTGTCCAAAGCAATTAACCCAATACTAACCTAATCACATGTATAATTATACTAAAACATGTATTTCTATAACTTATGAATCAGCATAATAATCTAGCTATTCAGGAAGATAAAACTCGACTGACAAAACCACGCTCAGAACGACAATCTCGGCAAAACTGTCCAAATAGCACCCCAACGGAAATGTGCTCCGCGAATTGACTTTCGGAACTCCAAATCAATCACGGAAAGAACCAAGAACACCACAACATCAACTACTATCAAGGACCGGAACCCAATTGCAATTCCAACAAAGGATCCTCGCCCGAAACTGAGCTTCCAATCATTGCCACATTCGAATCAGCACCACAAACTACAGTAAAATCCACAATCCACCACGCTACGCTACTCTGATCACCCACAACGTATTAAGATATACCACTTTAAGCCCACCGAATCAGCAGCCCAACAATCACACATCTGGTGTTTGAAGAGGGGAAAAATTGCCCTCTCTCTTCCTCTGGAATAACAGCAATTTGGGCAGTAATATCTGAACCAAAACGGCAACAATTGCCAATCTAGGCAGCCTTCTCAGGAACAGTAACAACTACTATTTAGAACAACCACCATACCTCCTCTTTCTAACAACACCAAACCCCAATCACCACCCTAATGAGCACAATCATACTAGGATATATCAACTCTTAACCAACCAATTCAGCCACCCAAACACCAACAATCCAACCCAAGCAATCACCGCCTCTGGCCAACACCTGCAATAAACACCAATCAAGCGCCCCACCATCACAACAATGGTCAAAACCCATCAAGCATCTCACAAATACAAGCCCTAAAACCTAATCAGCCACCAAGCCCAAATCATCACAAACCACAGCTCAACCAAGAGAGAGTACAAACCTCAAAGGCGAGAGAGAGCTGAGTTCAAAGTAGTGGTTGTGGTTCATAAAGAAACAGTGACCCAATGATGAATTCGAATCTGAAAACGGCAGCCCTCTCTTCACGAGAGTCAAGAGCTAAAATTTTGGAGGAAGAAGGTGATTCCCCAAGCTCCAATCGAACCAAGGAAGGAGAAGGGTTGAAGAATTGAAGGGAGGAGAAGGAATAGAGAGGTTAGGGTTAAGTTGGTGAGGGAGAGAGAAGAAAAATGAGGTGAGAGAATGAATAATGATATATATAGAATTGCCAAGTCGTTCGAACGACCAAGAGGTCTTGGGCCAATTTCCAGTGGAGAAGTCGACTCGTTCGAACGACAATTCTGTCCAATGGCCAAAACGTCCAGAAGACACTGAGATTGTCCAGAAGACACTGAGATTCGTTCGAACAACAAAGGGCCTCGTTCGAACGGCAATCTGGGAAAATCTAAAAATGTCACCCTGAGGTCCTCCTGAACCACACACAACACCAAGACCCTCAGAAGACTGGAACAACCCGAACAACCATCACAACCCTAACAAAGGGTTCCCAATGTCTAAACACCACCTCTACCGCTTCACGGCCACCAAAACGCCTAAACCCCCGAAAAGAAATCTTTGCTCGGAAAACTCCAAAAACCTATCGGCCAACCCAATGGCTCACCAGAACCACACCAAACAACAAACACATCACACAAACATCACCACCAACCCATCTAGGGGTTCCCAAGGCCACAACGCCACCTCCTCTTTCGAATAACCACCGTACCACCGAAACTACATAAAAGGAATCTAACATACAAAACCTGCCGAAAGGAATAAATGGATGCATGATGGATGGAAAGTACATGCGGAATATATGTGCGGAACTTAATGTGGAGGAATAATAATGATAATACTTAATGATAAATAATAATAATAAATAACCCGAAAATCAGGGATATTACATTTATTCTTCAACAATCCTGTCACACGCGAGCTGTCGAATTGTCAGTTCCCACACTGTGGCACTCAGCAGGGACCTACAAAATACATCGCACCAAAAAAACGATCATACTCTATACACTTACCTTCATCATCTAGCCCGATCAAATTCAATGGCCATTTCGGTAAAATAACGTCATAAGGCAGTCGACAAAAATACCGCTCACGAAGTTCAGCAACCTTGATATGGAACCGACCTTCTACTGCCTGATGAGCACACTGAGAATGAGTCCTCGTCATGGTTAATCACACTACCTCCATAGCAAAATTATCCCTGACGAAGATACAAGTCATACCAGCCAAAAATTACTACTTATAGCCACCAGGAAGATCCTTGGAAATTCATATCACCCCACTAATTTTGCTGAAGGATACATTTTTAAGAAAAGTTCGTGGAATAGCAGAAGGTCTACATAAGATCCAGAATATTGTGACAGGTCATTGTTTCCATAATATGTCGTATCTCCTCATATTTTATACGAACAAATATACATATGGCAACATGCAAAGTCCAGCGGTGACACCTACAAACTCTTATTAATTTTCCCCACAGTTCAAGACATTCTTTCATCCAGCTCGAAGACACAGATCGCATAAAAACTAGATATCTTTTTAACAGCCCAGTCATCTTGCAGAAATTATCTACTTCCTTTCATCACATTTTCGAACTCCTCTAATTTTTCCAATCTCACCTATCACTACCATTTACCACCATACACAACAAAATCTTTACAGCTCGATTTTCCTCATCACACCCCATGATAAACTAATACCTATTTTACATACTCCTATTTTACAGCAGAAAATTGCACAAACAAGTTCGATACAAAGAGTCATGATACCATAACAAAGATATTTCATTAGTTAAAAAAAATCTTATAGAATACTTTACAGGTACATTATCAGTCCAAACAATATACAGAGTACTTTCAAAATTACATCACGTAACAGTTCGCCATGTCTCTCAGCAGTCAACAAGGAAAAAGATAAAAATTGAAGCAACTTCCAAACTATGATCCCATGCTGCAAGGTCCAGGAAACAGTTAGAATTGGAAATCACAGATGAAAGATCTTCTTCATAGCCAAAATCAATGGTCCATGAAAGAAAATGATCTCCTCCGTCATCGCCACCTCCTCCACCTTAACCCCCACATGCTAGAAATAGACAAAAGGTCTTATTTCTTAGAAAGGACCCACTTACTAGATGGATACTGGCAAGACCCCCTTGGATGAACACCTGCCGCTTCATCTTTAATTGTAACAGCCTCCTCCGCCAGCAACCAAAGCCCATTTCAGCCCTCTGCCTCAGATGTCAATAGATAGTGAAACTGCACCATCTGATAATAATTATTCCCTGCCTCCATCACTTCTTCATATGACATGCGATGATAGGTAGGCGATACAGGAATTGGTATCGGTAGATGCAGATGTTGGTATCTAAAGTACCAGATACGCAATTCCTCCATATTTTTACGAATCTTAGACTCCTGAGATTGGTTCCTGGTAGTCACCATACTCTTAACAGTTACAAGTTTTCCAAATATAGAAACAAGAATAAAGGAAAAAATATTAGAGACGAAGACTTGGTTCATCACACTCACCTCAGAATGCCTTTCATACTGTGAGCATCATTCAAAGCCAACTCTTCAAATTCCCAACGTCAGAAGGTTTTCCCATACAAATAATATTGACTAGAACCATTGGTTCTCGGAAACCCAAAAGCCACAAACAGATACTCATGAATACACATTGGAAATGATTCTCAAATATTAACTGTAGCATTAATGACACTTCTCAACCAACACCATTCTCCCACAAGGTTTTTTGTATTGTTGGCTGAGAGGGGGCAGTTGTAGTGGCTTATTCCGCATCTCGAACTCATGCTTCATCTTTGAACTACATATGAACTTTCGACCTCATCAACAGAGCATATGGCACATTTGTAGCACAATCAGAAACAAGATAGCAACATCAAGAAATAGTTACAACACAAATTTCTCAACTAACACCACATGACCATGATACTCCTCGTACTCTTGGTTGAGAGCCGTCTTGTAATAGCTTATTTCATATCTCGGACTCATGCTTCATCCTCCAACTCTTCAACATACACGAAGAACTACTAAAGATGTATCCAGTACTCAATATTCGACATCTACATCAACAGTTTGAATCAACAGATGTTGCATCATCAATAAAGCCGATACAAGACCAGCATGATCAGTTCGTTATACAATCCGGTCAAAGAATAATCAAGCATATACTTTGTAACATTCATCATTAAGAATCTTAATGGTCGTCAAACGGCCATATTATAAGGCCTATAAATAGGACCAAAGAATTTGAGATGAGGGGACGGGAGAATCCTCACTCTAAACCTGAAGGAGAACTCTCACTCTAACATCCCATATTCTCAAAACACCTATTATAATAAGCTAACATCCTCAATAAATATCTCTTTTTTCTAAATCCTAAAGAGAGGTCGTGGTTTTTTACCTATTCAAAGGTTTTCCACGCTAAATTATCTTGTTAGTTATTACTTACTGTTCTTGAGAATCCTAAACACATATGGTGTAAAGGCTAAGTCTGAATCCCATAATTAGGCCATTACATAGGGAAATAATCATTATGTAGCCCCCTACATTCTCAAATTTGATATCCCTAAATTATTTACATATAATGGCGATGAACATACAACATCATATACATAGTACCAGACAATACAATCAAAACAGAACAACAAAATTTACTAACCTGTACTAGAAGATCCATAATCTTCTACTTTGCCAATAACTTTCACATAGTGTGATTGATTACATTGTTTCTCTAACACAATTTTCTCACCAGACGAAGCTTTCTCAACGAGATTACACTCAGAACTCAAACATTTATTCTCTCTAGAGACACTAGTTACACTACTTTTTTCTATCTTTATAACTATAAATAATTTATGAGGGAGAGAGAGGCGAGTTTTTATACTCTCCCTTAGTTTGTGAAATGACAACTCTTTTAGACACGTGTCGTTCACCCCTACTGCCCCTACAACACATCTTTTTGTCTCACGGTATCATCATGACTTTTGTGATAACGTCTACTATAATCACGTCTCTCTCTACTTTCATTCATTAAACAATTATTTCCCTCGTTCCCAAGATAATCTAAACGATCAATCACCTTACTTTTAGACTCAACCAAAATCGTACCATAATATACGTAATTCCTAAAATAGCTCAAAATTCAAATTCAAAATTATCTGCACAACTGTTAAAATCAGACAGCTGTAATCCACAATATTCGCCACATGAGTAGTTCAGCAAGCACATTGATCTTATTTTTTCCAGTTCGCAGATTCAATCCACATTATTTTATATTCAACACATAACAAAAATAAAACACTGCAAACATATTACTTATTTATTTTGAGCCCTCAAAGTTTGAGCTTACAATCATATAGTTACATTTAAAGCAACCCAGATGATTCACTTCCCCACATAGAATTATTTCCCCTCCTATTGATCTCTCATCCTCTTCAACAAGTTTGTCCCTTGCGATCTCTTGAACAACCTCTTCTCGTAAAGTTGCATCCATCAGCAACTCATGGAATACATCGTACCATAAAAAATTATCATACTCTACATGCCTACCATCATCATTTAACCCACCCAACTTTAATGGCCACTCGGGTAGTACGGCATTATAAGGAAACAGGCAAAAGTAACGCTCACGAAGTTCATCCACTTTGATATTCCACCTACCTTCTGCTGCATGACGAACACGCTGAGATCATGTCCTCACCATGGCCACTTGCAATCAATTAACAACAAGCTTTTCTTGCAGAAGATACAAGGCATAGAAGATAAGGATCAACATTTTATATAGATAGCATGAAGATCTATTGACACAATCAAAATTGCCTCCTTAACAGATTTTGAGGAAGGATATATTTTACAAGAACAAATTTTTGGAAATAATAATATCAGCAGAAGCCTGAGAATATTTTGACAGCTAATACTTTCCATTTTGCAAAGTATATCCTCAGATCTTATTCACACAAATGATACATCCGCAAAGATGGATTTCGCATCCAATATTCAAGTACCTCCAGAAGTAACCCAACAAAAGTACCTACATATAGATATCATTTACCTACCCTCATCAAGACATTTTCCAATCAGATCGAAACAACAACTCTTGCGCATACCAATCTCCTCTTAAATCAGGACGATCATACTAGCCACTTGTTTACTTGCATTCACCAAACGACCTCATTACATTTTTGGACTACCCTTTTTTTCCACCTCATTTCCCAGTATCTTCACTGATAAAAACTCCAAGTTCATTCCAGTTCGATTTGTTTAGGACTATCCTACCATAACTTGATGTCTGATAGTTCACACCACCTAAAACTTTTTTAGTTCGGCACAAGTGTTTGTCACTCTTTTAGCTCTTCCATCCGCAATTAGAGTTACTATTTTCATTTCCCAGTGCCCAACAAGTCAGTTTGCAAAGAATGCTAGACATATAAGATTAAAGTTTGAAATACAGCATAAAGTTTACAGAACAAAGATATTTCATTAGCTCGAATATTTCTTACATCCCAGAATTTACAAAATACTTTACAGATAACAAATCTTTCAGACATTTTTACACATTACATTACGTCAGTTGACAGCCTAAAATTCTTCTTCAAGAAAAGGAAATAGCAGCAACAGAACCTGAAGATGAAAAATTGAAAAATGCTTTCAATCTCTGTTCTTCTGCGAAGATGGCCCAAGGAATCCAGGAACTTGAAATCACTGAGGGAGTTAAGGTGTTAGTGCTTGAACCAACCCTCAGCATAAGGATCTTCTTCACGACAAGAGACGTTAATTGTATGGAAGAAAAAACCTTCTCCTCCAAAACCTCCTCCACCGCCGTCTCTTCCACCATAACTCACGCCACCCCGTGTAACAGAGAAGGAAGAAGGGTCTTATTTTTTAGAAAGAACCCACTCACCAGCAGGGTACCGGCGAGACTCCCTCGGACGAACGTCTACCGCTTCATCTTCAATTGTAATAGCTTCCTCCACCAGCAGATGCAGCCCATTTTGGCACTCCTCCTCCAATGTCAACAGATAATGGAAGCACAACATTTGATGATAATCATCCTCCGCCTCTACCACCTCTTCAAATATCATATCGTGGAAGGTAGGACTCACCAGAATTGGCGTAGGAAGACTCAGAGCCTGATTCCCAAAGTATCGAAACCTCAGTTCTTCTACTTTCGCAAGAATCCTAGCCTACATATATTACCGTCTAGTGGTTACCATCCTCTCAATTGAAGGAATGTTACAGACAACAAAAGGCAAGGTATAAAAGGAAAAAGGATAGAAAGTCAGAGAAACACTTAGTTAATCACAACTGCAAACATCAAACCACAGTACTATTTATACTGTCATCAACATTCAAGACGACTTTCCAAATTTCTAACGTCAGAAGGAACTCCCATTCAACAATCTTAACCAGAACCCATTGGTTCTAGGAAACCCAACAGCCACAACAGATATTCATGAAGACGCATTGGAAATGATTCCTTAATATTAATTACAACGCTCATGAAGCTTCTCAACCAATACCACTCGCCCACAATGCTTCTCGTGCTCTTGGTTGAGAGGTAGCGGTTGTAGTGGCTTATTTCGCATCTCGAACTTAAGCTCCATCTTCGACCATCATACATTCACTCGACCTCATCAACATGCATGTGGCACATTTATGGCACATTACGAAGCAATTACAGAGTTTTACTTATTATTCTTGACCTCTACATCAACAACTCGAATCAACAAGCACTCCATCATTAATAAAGTCGCTATAAGATAGAAAGATCAGACCGTTGTACAATCAGTTCAAAGACTATCAAATCTATATTGTAACGTCCATCATTAAGAATAATAATGGTCGTCAAACGGTCATATTATAAGACCTATAAATAAGACCAGAAAATTCCAAATGAAGGGCGGATGAATCCTCACTCAAACACTCTATACAGAACTATTCAGAACATCCTTTGTAATAGCTAGCAACCTTCTATAAAATCTCTCTCTCTCTCTCTATTTCCAAATCCTTGAGAGAGGTTGTAGTTTTCAACCTATTCAGAGGTTTTCCACGCTAAACTTTGTGTTAGCAATTACTCATTGTATACTAACGTTCTGATTATCTTTGGTGTAAAGACTAAGATCGGATTACGAAATTAGGCTATTACAGCATCTGCTTCAAAATCTTAAAAATAATATTTAAGGAGTTGTGTATTCCAGTATTTGGTATAAGAATTAAAAGGTTCAGATACCTACTTAATGCCATATCTTTTGTTCAGATGGCAATGAGTTTTAGAGTGTCAAAGGTAATAATTCAGTTATGTTTCCATATACGGATATTGTAATAGCCTAATTTCGTATCTCGAACTTAGCCTTTACACCAAGGATATTCATAATCTTTTAGAATAAACACTAGCACAAAGTTTAGCGTGGAAAACCTTGGAATAGGTTAAAAACTACGACCTCTCTTGAGGATTTATAAAGATAAATATTATTGATAGCTGTTAGATTATTACAAGAGACGCTCTGAGTATTTTGTAGAGACTTTCTTGATAGGAAAAGTCTATCATTTATATGTAGCTCTATGGTCCTATTTATAGGTCTTATAATATGACCGTTATCTACTTTAATGACGAACGTTACAATATATGGTTTTGATGAGTCTTCATAATGATTTGTGTAACGACTTGATTTGTTTCACGTGTATGTTAACGAGGTCGAGTGGTCGTATGATGGTCGAAGATGGGGCTTGAGTCCGAGATGCGGAATAAGCCACTACAAGGATGGGGCTTGAGTCCAAGATGTGGAATAAGCCACTACAGATACCATTACCATTCATCAGCTTCTAGCAGAAGTAAGGTCTAACTTTGTTTCTCGCTTCTTAGATGCTTTTCCAAAAAGGAGAGCATGAGACATTATTATTTTTCACACTGAAGGAAAGTAGTTGTTTCAAAATATTTTACTTTTATTAGCTTTAGTGACTAGTGAGACTGTGAGAGTGACATGGCTCAGTGAAGAATTTCCAGGTATGTTTTCCAAGGAGATACATAATTTGAATGTTCAAGATGTCGAATTCCCAAACACCTTAATTTATCTAGCACTACAAATATTACTCCAGTTTAGATGGGTTTTTTTGGTGTCCATTTTCATTAGTACCCCACCAAAATCTATTCCAAGAGCTATTTAATGTTTTGGGGAGAAAATAGGGAGGAAAAATAATATTGACATATCTAAGCTTCAAACACAAACGTCTGAACCAAACACCACTTGGCATTAGAGAACTTAATGTCGTGTACACAGTAGGGTTAAGTTATCAGAGTCTTTGGGTTCGAGTCCCTAAAAAAAATATTTGGTAACTGTTCATCAGTGTCATAGGGTTGCAAACCCCTAAATTCTTCCCCAGTTACTTATCGGCGAGTCCAATTTTGCTATCCTAAATTTGGTGTCCAGCTATCCTAAAAGGACTCCTCTACAATTTGTAAAACTTAAGAGGGTTTCAAATAAAAAATAATTACAATTTATTATCAGAAAGTGGATTTTTGGGCGTGATAGTATTAGAGCAGTCTTTCTTTCACGTGTTAAACCCAACGGCCTACATGCTACTTCGCGTCACCCATATATTCGTCTACGTGTTGAGATATATAGTCCCACATCGGACACATAGAGCCTTGCACTTCAAAATATAAAATCCTAAGGCTATTCTCTCATTGCCAATTGGTTTTGAGATTGAACCTCCATTTCTAATATGATGCGAACAAATTCTAACCTACTAATAAACTCTCTCACTCTAGCTAACATAGATCTGCATCTCCAATGTCACTTGGCCTTCTCTTCCACAATGTCAACTAAGAACTTGGAGTCAGTAGCTGCCCATAACCTGTTGTGTCTCCTTCCTCTGCACTTGATTAGACCATCAAGCAAAGCCTTCATCTCATGAAAGATAACTATTAGAGTCTTCGGAGATTTCCAAAAAAAAAAAACTTTTTCGATACATGAAGTTTTCTTCTTCTTATGGTTCATGTCGACGTGGCCACAAATCAACTGAACCCTAATTAATACACCTGCCATGACAAGATCAAGTATAGAAATAAATTAACCGTATATGGCTTAACTGTATAACAACATATGAAATTGTCGTCTAATTATTGTACATCAATGCAAATCTGATAAGTCTAATTCAGGTTATGGGGCCGTCTTGCATGCAAATTTCAAACCGACCATAGCTCATATTTGAAACATGTATACCCTACAATATTATTGGCCTGACACAAGTCTCAATATTCCTTCAAGTTTAAGTTATGATTTTCTTAATTATGAAAAAACTGCCAAAAATGTTCCAGAAACTTGGAAATATATCAGTTTCAGGCCATACCCTAAGCATTAGTGAAGTGGAAAATGTTTTAAGCCCGAGTGAAGCCTTACATATTCATTTTTATCTGAAGTAAAAATAATCAAGTCCGCTATATATCGAGATATTTACATTTGATGTTTCTTAAGATCGACTACAAAATGTTCGTATGAGATTAAATTCAATACCATCGGGTCTTAGGCAAGTTCATGAGAGCTCAATGAAAATGTACCTCTAGATTTAATACGAAAATATCTTAAATGAGGATGACATTATAATGATGTCATGCATACCTAATATTTATTTATTTTAAAAAATTGAAGATAATAAGAGGCGGCAAATAAGATTAAATGATAGCAAATAGTATGCCGACATGTTTCATTTTTTGAAAGTGCCACCACGTTCAAAAATATGATACGTGTCGCAATGTGGGGAAGTAGGGACGTGAGGACCAGTTGAGAATTAGTCAATCGTCTATTCTGATCTGAAAGACCAAGTCAAATAGTCAATTACTTTTAATAGAGTACTTTCTTCAAAGACTAAAATACCCCTAAGAAGGAAATAGTTAATTTTATCATCTTGAACCTTACTTGATATTTTGATTGTGCATGATCTAGTATATGTTTTGATTAATATTGTTCATAATGTAACGTACCAGTTTTGGCTACATTGTACTCGGTCGCTAAACATGTAGGTACGAAAAGCTACAAAATATGGAGGAACTAAACATCTAATTAATGGAAAACTTAAGATATGCTATAATTGGATATAAGGGGTAAAAAGGGAAACCAGGCTTGTAAGAGTACCAATCAAGGATTGACTTTTAAGCCAATAAAGTTTTTTCATTCACATGCATGCAACAACTTCAACTTCTTTTAGTTCAAGAAGTTCTTTGATTTCTCACGGGCCATGCAATGTAACAATAATATTGTTTCTCCTCCTCTTTGATATGTGATGGTGATTTAGCTTCTGACCTCTTCTATCTCTCCCCCCTCCAACTTTTCATCTTTAATGCAAAGATACCAATTATATGTGATGTTTCGCCTTTCTAATTTCATCTCGTATAAGTATGTGGTTGTTACTTGATGTGCGGTGCACCTCAGTAGACGAAGACACTAGTTTCAGTTTGATCCTAATATTACCAAAATATTACTTTAGCCTAAAGTATTTGCAGATAGAGATCTGCGAAAGTCTCTATCTGCAAATACTTGTGGTGATTGTCGACAAAGTAATAATGGTAAGAGTTGAATTGCACCCTTGATGTACACTGCTATATTGTAGGCTTTAAATGGTCTTTAGTTCACATTTTGTGGTGAAGGGGAGTAGAAATTGTGCATCACTCCGGGACTAAAGAAAGACTTCAATTGCAGTTGTGTTGTCTATTGAATACAAAAAGTAGCTTTTTGGATCTTTTGTATTAGTCAAAGCTCATAAAGACTTTTTCAAGGACTTACTTTGGAATCAAACTTCAGGAACATTGGTAATTTTTATTTCCAAAACTACCCTTGTCACTATTAACCATGACCAAATATTAACTTCAAAATCACTGGGGGGTAATTTGTGGTTATAATATATCGTTACTTCAGTCTGCTTTACCAGTACCTCAGTTGATTTTATTTTTAACATTGCACGTTTTATTTTTATTTTTTATTTTTCATCAGGCTCTTAACTATTAGGCGCTCGATTTGATTTTATTTAAAAATAATTGGTGCCCAAATCATCGGCGCCCGATTTGTATTTTTTTTTTTAAATAACAATTGGGTGCCCAACCCTTAGTCGCCCGATTAGAAAACAAACAGACGGCCAACACTTGGGTGCCCGATCGGGACGTAAAAAAGTAAGGTTGCACCTTAAAAATCGAGGCTCAACCTTACTTTTTGAGGAGAAAACCAAGTGAGTGAGGACTAAGGTATTTTAGGAGATGGAGTATTGAAGTGGAGATAATTTCTATATTAGGGTGTATTAGTCAATTTGAAAGATCTCTTGAAGTGGCATTTGAGTAATTGTGAATTTTTAATCTACCAATGATAGAACAAGACCATGTAGAGCTCTATAAATACATCCAAGAGAGACCCACAAAGACAATTGCAAGTGTAGACATAACTCCCTCACCCCCAATTTTCCTCAACATTTCAATCATTTTAAACTAAATTTCTTCATCGATTCACGCTTTCTTCGGATTCTTTGATCCTCGACTCCTCTGTTTCTTTCACTCTGATCTTCAATCTGCGAAAAAGGGTATTTTTAGCACCCCCTTGATCATCGCCATGTCGGAAAAACTAGAAACCGCTGCACCTTTATCTTTCAGCGGTGGTATTAGCATTCGACCGTCCTTGTCAGACTTAATACTAACTTGCGGTAAAGGTCCGCTCGATTCAATCTTCTCTAACGCCATTACCAACAACATTCCAGAATCCATAGGGTCATCCGTCTATCTTCGTCAACAAGAGTTGCTCCAAAAGTTTAGTTTCGAGTCCCTCGGCAAACAAAGTTTTCCCACCGTGAACTATACCGCGCTAAACATCCCGGAAAATGTTCAAAACTCTACGTACTCGAATACGGATATCAATATGATTACGTCTAGGTCTAGTACAACTAAGAAGAAGTTGTATAGAGGTGTGAGACAAAGGCATTGGGGCAAATGGGTTGCTGAAATACGATTGCCTCAAAATCGAGTCAGGGTATGGTTAGGGACATACGACACGGCCGAAGTGGCCGCATATGCATATGACCGTGCTGCTTATAAGTTAAGAGGACAGTATGCACGCTTGAATTTCCCTAACCTCGGTGACGAGACGAAATTAGGACTCGCGGATAGGGATAGGCTAAATGCCTTGAGAGTTTCTGTTGATGCGAAGATACAAGCGATTCGTCAAAAGGTAAAGAAGCGTAAAAGTAACAAGAGTGATAGTGACGCTGGTGGACGCGGTGGAGCTAAGGATGGGCAAATGAGAAGTGTTAGTCTACCGGATCATTCATTATTGTCGTCTTCGTCATCTTATGTTGTTAATGACATTTATCCTCCAAATGATCCAATGTCGGATTGCTCATTGCCTCTTGAGGAGTGGGATTTGGATCTCGAAAGTTTTTCGCTCGCGAGAATGCCATCATTCGATCCCGAGTTGATTTGGGAAGTTCTTACTAATTAAAATATCTCAAAGAGTGGTTTGCTACCAGTTTAGTGTGGCATTGTATTATTTTGCAATTATAAACATTCGTAGATCGTAATCATAATACGCTTTTACTCTAAAATACTTTGATATGTTTCCCGTCGAACTTATCTGTAATTTACGTACAACCGTAGATTCTTAAGGCGACACTCCCTTACCGGCTCAGCTCTCGGTTTAGGTCACTGAAAGCATTTCCAAATGTTTTAGTAAACGGTGCTCGCCTGCTCGAAACCAAATCCGATCAGGTAATGAGAATTATAAGAAACGACACAATCATAAACAACGAAACATAAACATGAACGACGCAAAGTAAGAAGAAAAAAAAACAACTTAGAAATATGTTGTAACTTCGACCAAGAAGGGAGTGACAGCGAGGGATTGTTAGTTAGTTAGTTTACTAACGACTCACACGATCACGAAGGTATTTTACTTTCTTGCACCAGTGAGAACTTATCCCTTCAAGCACCTTGAGCTAAAACCCTACTAAAACCCTAAAACCCCAAATCACACAAAACCTCTCAATCTCTTCTCCAAAGCCCTAATTTTCTCCTCAATTTGGTATCTGCTATCCAAATTAGAGGTTTTGACAACATTTCAGCAACATTTCATTGTTTCTCTGCTAAATGTGTCCAATTTGATTCATTTCTTCAATTTGAATTTTGAGGATTAGGTTTTTTTTTTTGCTCCACTGTTAACTATGTCTGGTCAGATTATCCCCCTTCGACTTCTCAATGGTTCGGTTTCAGCTCAATCGCTTCTCCGTGGTTCGATTCTCGGTAAAGTATTCCCTTTTAAGAATTACATAAGTTTTTCTAGAAATTTAGGTGGTTCTTTTGTAAGATTGGAGGAGTCTGGGATTAGGGCATTTTCGAGTGGTTCGTTTCGGTCTAGAGATGGGGGCGGTGGTGGTAGGGGAAGGGGTGGTAGGGGTGGTAGGAGTAGTATTGGCGGGTTCCGTGGTGGTCGTGGGGGCGGAGAGAGAGATGGGTTTAAGGGTGGGGGGTTTAGTGCGGCAGCGAAGAGTTTAGTGGAGGATGAAGCGGAACTTAGTGATTGGGTTAGTGATTTGAAGTCGGATAAGTTCCGTGGTGGGTTTAGTGATGGTTCGGATAATGACAGGGGTCCGAGTAGGGATAGAGGAATGGGTATGGATAGAAGCAGAGGTAGTGGTAATGGTAGGGGTAGAGGTAGAGGTAGGGATTCGTTCATGTCTTCTAATAGGCGTAGAGATAGTGATTCTGATGGTTTTGAGAGGTCTGATAGGATGGGTCCTCGTGGGGCAAGCTCAAGGGGTTCTATGAGGGGTGCTGCTTCAAGGAGACAGTTTGGTAGTGATGATTCCGAGGAGGAATTGCCGCCAAGGAGGGGCGGGTTTGAAAGGAGAGGCGGGTATGAAAGGGGTGGTGGGTATGAAAGGAATGGTGGATATGAAAGGAGTAGTGGGTATGAAAGGAGTGGTAGGGGAACAGGTGGCTCCTTCCCAAGGAACTCAAGAGGTTCAATGTCAGGTTTTGTTCCAAAGAAAAGGTTTGGAAGTGAGTCTGAGGAAGAATTCGCTCCTAGGAGGGATTACGGCTCTCGAGGTAGAGGTGCGTCGACTTCCTTCTCAAGGAATTCAAGAGGTTCTATGTCAAGTACGGTTCCAAGGAGAAGTTTTGGGAGTAGTGAGTCGGACGATAGTGATGAAGAATTACCTCCAATGAGGGATAATGGGCCTCGAGGTGCAATTTCATCTCGTGGAAGGAGAGGTGGAAGAAGTTCTGATTTTAGTAATGCTAGGGTTAGAGGAGGCGGGGCTTTAGAGAGAGAAGGACGAGGAGGGGCGCTTCCTGCAAGAAAAAATCTTGTTATTACAGATGAAGATGATGATGATGATGATGATGATGATAGCGACAAGGATTTGATGTCTGGTTTCGGAGATTTGCTAAGTGACAAAGATAGCGATGAGGATTGTGATGAGGATAGCGACCAGGGTGATGAGGATGACGGCGTTAAGGATGCAACTTTAGTCCATGAATCAGTTAAAGAAGAAAAAGCAAGGACGGTGCCTAAAATTTCTACTGGTGCATCTGACTCTCACTTAAGTCAGACTAGGTATATAGTTGTCTTATGCAATTTACGCTTGAAACTGAACTTCTTATACTTGTTAAATATTCTTGGGGAAACCTTATTTGTTCACTTCTCACTATTCTTCCATGTACTTTTTATACTGAACCTTTTGATGTTTTAATGCACTTAGGTTTGATCAATGTTCAGTTTCTCCCTTGTCACTGAAAGGAATAAAGGATGCTGGGTATGAAAGGATGACTATGGTGCAGGAAGCAACCCTTCCCATCATTCTAAAAGGTTAATTCCTTCCCAACAGTGTTCAAATCTACAAGTTAAGACTAAAATGTACTTTCAAGTATTGTTGTCAACCAAGTAGGAGGCATCTCCGGACAAATATTTGATTAGAATTTAGGTGTGCATTTTATTGTTAATATATATAAACAAAGCACTGACATGTATTTTCTTGGAAAATGATCTTCGCAACAATTGAATTACAACTAATAGCCATTTATGACATGTGGTGGGCACCTTTTTGAAACCCGTGGAGAAATGTCCATTGACATGCTCGTAGGAATTTTTGATACATCTCATCTTAGGGATATAGGTAGGTCTGTATGTTCGCCAATCAACCCCTACCCATGCCATATGATCTCTGCACATGGCACAGCTGGCTTCGAAGCCATTCAGAGATCTACTTCTGCAACAAATTTACATTTTTCCTGAACCAAATAAAGATATAATGACTCAATTGGAGATTTCTCTTTCTATTGAACAAGCAGGAGATAGCTCCAAAAAATGATATGACTATCAGACGGAATTCTTGATAGTTATCAAGTAAAAACTAATAAATCTACAAGAAGAACAAGATGGCAATAAAAACAGAACACAACTTACTTTAGGATTTTCGTGATCATCATTTATGCTGTTATTTTCCTTGGTAAGTTTCGTATGGTTTGCCTAATATTAACAACCCCATAGTTTTTTAGTAATATTTACTATCCCTGTTTTTTTTATTATAACTATGTAAAAGGAAAATATATCTATTTGATAACCACAAGAGTCTTTGTACCTTGCTGTATTTGAGAAAGATACAATATATATTGATGTCATATATGTTTTGCAGGGAAGGATGTTCTGGCCAAGGCAAAGACAGGCACTGGAAAAACAGTAGCATTTTTGGTAAGGAACATTTTATTAGCTTCATATCTAAGTATTGCGGAACATCTCCACACACATCATCGATTTTCTTGATTTCAGCTTCCAGCAATTGAGGCAATCGTTAAGCAATCCCCGGTTGGTCGTGATCAAAAGAGGCCTCTGATCAACGTTCTTGTTGTTTGCCCAACTCGGGAGCTTGCAAATCAAGCGGCTGCAGAGGCTAACATCCTTCTGAAGTATCATCCCACTATTGGCGTGCAAGTCGTGATAGGAGGCACGAAGATTCCTATGGAGCAAAAACGCTTGCAAGCAAACCCTTGTCAGGTGAGATTCGAACTAATCAGTTAAGAGTGAGTCTAGCAACTTTAACATTTAGAGAGTTGTGTTCACTGTATTTCATTGATACTAGTAACGGGGGGTGTTGGATTCTGCAAAAACGAAAAACTGGTAAATTTAATTTCCATTAATCTTAGAAAAATCACAGTATGTTAAAATTGATAATGTCATGGGATATCATATATGTACTGATAAAATGCTAGTTTTTTATTGTTATTATTATCATATTTACAGGCAAAAGAGTTACCATATTTTATGTATATGATGTTTACAAATAAGATGATTCATATAAGAATGCTAATCCGTCTTCTGACAGTAAAATATAAGAGCTACAGATGTCACAAAAGTTTGTGAAATGATGAATTCAAGACATGTCCTGCACCGGCGTTCAACCTTTTTGGACGAGTCCATTCAACATATAAATTCGTACTTAATAACATTCAGTGATCCACTTGGAGATCATCCTCATTTAATCCAAACTCACTAGGTCCAGGAGAAAAGAAGTCATAAAGGAACATTTCACATGTAATCTATACGACGACCCTGAAAGGGCATCTCAAATACCGTCTAAATTTCTAATGTGATATGATGACATGAATAAGTGGTCATACCAAAAGTACAGACTGGAAAGGCATGGAAAATTTCTACCACAAAAAGGAAAGCATTTCATACGCTGGTTATCTTCTCAAAAAGACAGAATAATGTGTTGCTTTTTTATTTATTATTTTTCAGTCCAAATTCACTGCTCTTTGGGGATCAAAAGATTGTTATTTTTAGGAAAAATGGATTAATTTGTGATTTGGTCCTGATTACTTGAAACTTTATGCGGTATTCTAACTGATTTCCACTCATTTGGAATGGCAGATCCTTGTTGCCACACCTGGTCGGCTTAAAGACCACATTGAAAATACTCCGGGATTTGCCACTCGACTGATGGGTGTTAAAGTACTTATCCTCGATGAGGCTGACCATTTATTAGATATGGGATTTCGGAAAGACATTGAGAAGATTGTTGCTGCTGTTCCAAAAGAGAGACAGACTCTTCTATTTTCTGCCACTGTTCCTGAAGAGGTTCTTATCTTTCACCATCGTCTTTCTCTTTTAAAACTTTTTTATAGAAAATTTTAAATATATTCCTATGCAGGTCCGTCAAATCTGTCATGTTGCTCTAAAACGTGATCACGAGTATATCAACACGGTCCAGGAGGGTAGTGAGGAAACACACTCGCAGGTAGACAATTTCCTCGTCTATTCCCTTTAGCTCTCTAATTAGTAAACTTCAATTTACTTTCATCCTCATTTTCGGTTTATATCAGGTTAAACAAGCACATCTAGTTGCTCCACTGGACAAGCAATTTTCAATCCTTTATGCTCTTCTGAAGGAGCATATTTCGGACGATGTTGACTATAAGGTATGTATCTCAAACTCAAGCTTAGCCATGTTGAATTCTTGAGCAAGTGAGACTGCTGCAACTAGTATTTGCATACCATGTTAAGGTCTCAATTTACCTAAGATGTTTAGGCAAGGAGGGGAAAGGCAGAGGGAAGTGAGGAAGAGGGAGTGTTCATTTTTACAGTGGTTGTAAGCATATGGAGTAAACTCCATCTGTCAGTTTGATAAAAATGCAAAACAGGGAAGATAATGTAGAGTATAGAAGTTCTATAAATTTCAGGATTGTCATTTCACTGTTTTAAATTTTGTTTAAAAATCACAGGTTTTGGTCTTTTGTACTACTGCGATGGTCACAAAGCTTGTAGCTAGCCTTCTTTCCGAGCTAAATTTGAATGTTCGGGAGATCCATTCGAGGAAACCGCAGAGTTATAGAACGAGGGTTTCCGATGAGTTCCGCAAGTCAAAAGGTCTTATCCTTGTGACTTCTGATGTATCTGCACGTGGGGTTGACTACCCAGATGTTACCCTTGTTATACAGGTGATGTGATTTTAATACTTGATTGATGTAGTACAGAATTGTGAATCAATTTTTTCTCTCTTTAAAGTTGAACTGCTTGGAAATCACTAACAAGGTCGTTGCAATTGCAGATTGGTTCTCCATCTGATAGAGAACAATATATACATCGACTTGGAAGAACCGGACGGAAAGGTAAAGAAGGGCAAGGCATACTTGTTCTGGGACCTTGGGAAGAGTCCTTTTTATCTAGCGTCAAGAGTTTACCAATTTCAAAGGCCCCAGAACCTTCAGTTGATCCAGAAACAAGGAAAAAAGTGAGTATATATTGTAGCTCTTTCTTGTCCAGTATAGGGTCTTATATTGTATCATCGCTCGTTGCATTATATCATAGCAATGCATAGGCTGAAGAACGTTATATTCTGTTCCTGAATTTATAGGTTAAGGCAAACATATTTCTGATAGGAACAAATTTATTTCTTATTATTCTTTGTTAATTTTTTTATTGCTATAATTGATGATATTTCATGATAATGATCTTATAAAACGTAAATCATAATTTCCTAAAAGAAAATTGTATTGGCAATATATTACCGAAATATAGGAGGTCTCGAGTTTTATGATGTATTGTCTACGGTGTCTCGCCTTCTTGAAAACTTGGACATGTTTCATCCCCATTCAGGGAAGATGACAGGGAGACTTCGCTATAGTGCACTTATGGTTTGTTTTCAGTGAAATGTTCATGAAGCCTTGCCAGATCCAAACTCACGCAACTTAATTGCATTTCTGGTTTATGAAATGTTCCCACTGATATGGAAGCGAAAGAGCCATTGACCTTTAGTTTTTGTTTTACATATAAAGTGGGAACACTTTGGTCATCTGTGTATCTTTTGACACTCAGTTTAATATTTAAGTTACCAGAAAATAAACTTCTAAACTTATCTAAACGTATTTAAATAGTAGTCTTGGCGGATATTTACAAGATTGGACTGCCATGTACCCCAATTTTATATATATATCGGATATTTTGAACAATCTATGACTGTAAATTTTGTTCTGTTTATTAAGGAGTGCCTATATGTTTTCAAACAAAGTGTAATTGATTTACTTGTGTTTGACTGGGCCAGGTGGAACGGGCACTGAGTCATATAGAAATGAATAGCAAAGAAGCGGCATACCAAGCATGGCTGGGATACTACAATTCCAATAAGAGTGTGGGTCGTGACAAGATCCGTCTCGTTGAACTTGCGAATGAGTTCAGTAGAAGCATGGGGCTTGACAACCCTCCTGCCCTTAAAAAACTCACTGTTGGGAAGATGGGTCTCAAAAATGTCCCTGGTATTCGAACCAAGTAGATAGAACAGTGTTCATCTTCTCCGTTGTCAGCTCACCTCATCGGAAAAGAGAAGAAACTAAACATGATTGTTTGCTTCGTGCAAAGCTGGATTAACAGTTCTAAATATCTCCAATAGTAGCTGCATAGTTTTCCCCGCTTGCAAAGATGCTTCAGAAGTTTCCTGTCTCGATGGGAGTTAGAAGAGCAATTTTCAATTTTGTTTCTAATGTATTATTTTTGCTGCAGATGTTTAGAGAGGTTTGATTGTATCTATATCAAGTGTAATCAATTGATCTTTGAGGAACACAGATATATTTGTTTTCAAGCCTGTACGTACATTTCCTTCATTGAATCCTCAGAAACTTTTTCCTATGAAGGTTCATTTTTGATCAAATTTATTGCCAACTTGTCACAGAGGTTCCGTAACATAAAATTGCCGAAGACATTTTCTTCTTCCTTTTTGGGAATGTTAAACCACTGTAATAGTGATGTAAAACGGAGTAAGAGCATTTGTAGTAAGCAAATTTGAAGAGCAAAACATAGCAATGTTGCCACATTAGACTCCATTTTAAAACCAAAAATGCTCAAGGCGCTATTCTAATGCAACAAACCCATAAAATTTAATGGCTAACAAAATTTGGTGAAACAACTACAAATGCTCTAAGGTATACTATATCCCTTACAGTCTAATTATTCAATTAAAGAGTCTCCGCAACCTGCTATCCGATGTATAAGAACAATGTATTTGAAACCGATGTGAAGTTTCGCTTCAGCGATCGGAGGGTTGGGTCACGGAGCATCCGGCCCAAGCCCACCCAAACTGAAGACCTAATGAAAGCAATAAAACCCAAAAATATCAGAAATTTTTAAGTCTCAAGTTTCAACTGAAACATGGGCAAAGGCAGAGGAGGCAAAGGTACTAAAAATTCGAATCAAACTCGAAATATGTTTCCACCATTAATGGGTTCTCATCAGAATCAAAGAAGAGAAACAGAGACACTGATGATTTCTCAAAGAAGAGTTCTTCTAAGAGCAACAATAATGACACAACAACTACTCCATTAGGTACAAAGAGCTCAAGGAAGAAGAGAAGAATGGAAAGTGTTAGTGAAGATGTTGTTAATGGTGAAGTTTCAGTTGGGATTCAAATAACTAAAGAAGAAGAAAAGGGAGCTGTTATAACTGCTGTAGAAGCGGTCCCTATTGTATCATCATCAACAACAACAACAACTGATGCATCTGAGTCTCACCTAAGTCAGACAAGGTATCATTTTTATTTATTTTTAGGATTTTTATGTTTTATAAATTGATTGATTTTACATGTTATATGTTGATTAGGGAAACCCCATGTTGTTAATTTACTTATTAGATCATAACCAGTGGTAGTTTTCTTTGCTAGACAACACCTAATGGTAATCAAACTCATTTAGGGTGTGTTTGGTTCATGGAAAATGACGGAAATGGCAAACTTGTTTCTATGAAATTCATTTTCTCCGTTTGGGTTCGAGATGGAAATCAAAAGGTGGAAAATGGGATTCTTTAAAACTTAACAAATGATGGAAAACCCGAATTCTTCTTTCAAATGAGGTTATTCGGTTTCACCATGGAGTGTTGGGGTCGTCAATTTTGTTATTCTATACTTAAAAAATCAATAAAAATATGGCGATAAAGATCTTGCGTGTCTCTCTCTGATGCAACAAAGAATAACAGTTGCTTTCAATATCATGTTGTAGGGCGGGCATGTTAATTTGTGCATGTTGTAGGGTGGGTTCGTGTGAAATTATCTCAACCTCCACCAGGGATTTCAATTGTCTTCTAAGTTTATGGAGTGATTTTACGATAGTTTATATTCACTTTTAAGTGAAAATTTGATTATTATTTATTTATTTTATTTTATTTTTATAGTTTAAAGCTATTTTATGACAAATTACCATAATTTTTCATGCCCAACCAACAATAGAAGTTAGTTCATGGAAAATGGGTTTTCCACGGTTTTGATAAAAACCATGGAAATCAAAGTTCACCATTTCCGCCATTTTCCACGAACCAAACACACCCTTACTTGTTAATTGTTGCACAAACCTTAGTTCTTCATACCTTCTTGCAAATCCGATAAAGGCAGAGGGATAAAGAGAGAAAGGGGGAGATAGTGTACGAGGGAGAGATGTTGTGAATTTGCGTGTGAGAGTGATTGTGTATGTCCAACTAGAAGATAGAAAATTACATCTATGAGAACGATGAATAACAAAATGACTGATTAAATTGACACAACATGAGAACGATGTATACAACGACAATATAAACGATGCCCAGAGTTGGGTGTTATGAGAATAGGTGTAATGTCTATTGCACCGGAGCAAGCTCCTGGATAAAAAATATTTGCTCCACTTGAGGGCGTGTTATGGTGAAGGATTATAAAAGGGATAAAAACGGTTTAATTCGAGGAAAACCAACCTCTAAGTTGGTTAATATTGAGGAAAACCTACCTCCAAGATACAACACAAAGTGTTCTTTCTTTAATAATTCAATTCATACCTCATTAGTTTACTACATAATCTCTTAAATAGAGAATTTTACCACTTACATGGAAATGCCTAAATAATAGCTAAAATAACTACTCACTTTCCACTTTTTCTACACCTAAATAAGTAACATTATAAACTAATCCCACTCTTAGATAACTACCTAAATGATACCATAAAGTAACACCCAAATAGTTAAATTACATTTAAAATCTAACATTTGTTAGGATCTTGATGGTTAAGACCATTAAATATCGCACCACTAACACCTAGGTTTTATGTGGTGTAGTGGTATTAGGGTCTTAACAATTGATATCAGAGCCAACCACCACGTCAAGGGTTCGAATCTCGACGGGGGTGAATTATGGAAAAAAAGGGTACCAACTCAAAAGGGGTTGGGGGCTCGCCATTAAAGGAAAAAGATGAATTATGGAAAAAGGGGTACCGACTGAGAGTTAGGGGCTCACTGTTTGTGAAAAAAGGGGTACTGGAAAAAATGTTGGGGGTTCGCCAATGTGTATGGGGCATAGAAAAAGTTGGTCTCCGAGGACATTTGACCATTAATATCGCACCACTAACACCTAGGTTTTACGTGGTGCAGTGGTATTAGGTCTTAACAGAGAGTCAAGAGCAAGATCGTGTTCCATACTACTCTCATAGAAAAGGGTTTGGAGTAAGTCTCAAGATCTTGCTTTTCATCCCCGACACTTGGAGATACATTTTAGAAAGATGGATTTTTTAATACTTATTAATGTTACGGTAAGTCGAATTGTAGAAATGGGGGTGACATCTACAACATAGGTGTCTCCCGCCGCCTGCCAAAGCACGAGATGTTTTTCATAGTGTTGGTGATTTTCGAAAACTATGGATTTCAATTACTTTTTTATTTTAAGAAATAAATAATAATAATAATGTAAGAGATGGAGCTTGATACTACGATGGCAGCATTTTTTAATCTTAATGCCATTCAGATTTTTTTAATACTGGTAATGTTTGGTAAGTCGAATTGTAGAAATGGGGTGACATTTACAGCATAAGTGTCTCCCACCGCCTGCCAAAGTACGAGATGTTTTCATAGTGTTGGTGATTTTCGAAAACTATGGATTTCAATTACTTTTTTATTTCTAAGAAATAGATAATAATAATGTAAGAGATGGAGCTTGATACTACGATAGCAGTATTTTTTTAATCTTAATGCCATTCAAATTAGGTGCTCTTCTAAAGCATCTCTAGGTAGATGCTTTATATGTACAAAAACAATGTAGGAAAATTGCAATGCACTTCAGTATATGGTTGATTATTTTTTGTGGTACATGTTTTTATCTTTATTAGGCATCATAAGTTATTGGATTTCTGACGTGATTTTGTTATGATTGTTTCTTAAACCTTTATTTTGTGACTGTTTTCAGGTTTGAACTGTGTTCTGTTTCCCCTTGTCATTAAAAGGAATAAAGGATGCTGGATACGAAAGAATGACTTATGTGCAGGAGGCGACCTTCCTTTTTTTCTCAAGTTTCCCTTTTTTTTTATAGCAGCCAAATGCAAATAACATAGTGATAAAGTTTTTTTTTTCTTTTTGTTTGGGGTTTCATTTTAACCTCAACAATTAGATTGCAAACATTATCACATGGCTTGCTTGAATTACTGAGAAAATTTGTGATATTAAAGAATGGGCATTGATAGAAATATTGATGCATATCATCTTAGTAGATGAATATTCAAGAGCAGTCTAATCTGTAATGATATAGACTTTACTTGATTTGTACCAGTTACCTTATGTATGTGTTTTGTTTTTTTTTTTGGGTGGGGGGCACTGATTCAGAATACCAATATGGTGTTGGGGCCTGAAATATATATGGGGCTGTGCTAGGCCTATAGATTTTCCAAAATAAAATAAAGGAATAGCGATACTGATTGAATGGTATGACACATCCCGTCATGGTTTAAAAGTGCTTTTAAGATTCTAGAAGATAGAAAAGATTAACAAACAGAATTTATGTATTGCAGGGAAGGATGTTCTGGCCAAAGCAAAACAGGAACTGGAAAAACCGTAGCCTTTTTGGTAAGAAGCACTGCACGGATCTTGATGAATGAAACTTAATTTAAAGCTACTTGTGTCATGTGTGAAGGCATCGTTAGTTTTCTCGGACTCACTATTAAAGTTCTTAATTTCAGCTTCCGGCAATTGAAGCAACGTCAGATCTCCGCCCTGTTTGTGATAAAAAGAACACCCCAATCAATGTTCTTGTCGTCTGCCAACACGGGAACTTGCAAGTCAAGCTGCCGCAGAGGCTAAGAAATGTGTAAAGTATCATCCTACTATAGGCGTGCAAGTTGTAATCGGAGGCATAAAATTAGGTCTAGAGCAGAA
>JACGCM010002760.1:0-23090 GCA_014058105.1 Kingdonia uniflora | reverse complement strand
TACTTGCTAAGTAGTGACCAAAAGTAAATTAAGATAGTAAGGATTTTGTTTGTCTGATGAATACTTGAAAAGTATAGATCGAGATAAATCAAATAGTAATGAGATTGTTTATCTGATGTATACTTGAAAAGTATAGATTGAGATTAAATTAAATAGTAATGAGATTGTTTATTGATGTATACTGAAAAGTATAGATCGAGATCAAATCATATAGTAATGAGATTGTTTGTCTAATGTATACTGAAAAGTATAGATCGAGATCAAATCAAATAGTAAGGAGGAAACTAATAGCAAAGTTTATTTATTTAAATCGATGAAAAAATGGTTACAATTTATCATCTGTAAAACAACTTCAGTTGAGCAGTGCTCCATGGATATTCTAGCTAATTTCGTCTTCAATCATAAGCCAAAAGTTTACTATCTACTTTATTGCTGACAATACATGGCTCTCCCAGTTTTTTGTAATTTTCAAAAATTTTGGGTCGAGTACTATCATGGATCCATTGTAAGACAAGCTCTCCAATACCAAATTTTTGTTCTCGAACTTTCTTGTTGTATGTTTTTTTTAATGTATTATGGTATCGTCCCAGATTTGCAATGGCCTTGTCTCTGGTTTCTTCTATCCAATTGAGGTTTCAAAGGTGATCGAGTTCATTGCCTTCGTCTGGAATTTTTCATCGAGTACTGGGTTGATCGAGGTCCGAAGGTATGACTGGTTTGGTACAAAAAGCCAGCATCAATGGAGTACAGCCTGTTGAAACTCGAGGAGTGGTGTGGTAAGCCCAGAGAACACTGAACAATTCATCCACCCATCACCCTTTCTTGTCGTTGCGACGCTTGTGTAATCCCGATTTAATACTTTTGTTTATGGCTTCAGCTTGTTCATTACCTTGAGGATAATATGGTGTGGATGTTGTGAGCTGGATTTTGTATTTATGGAGGAAAGTAATTACTTTGGCACTGATGATCTGTTTACCATTATCAGAGCATATCATTTGCGGACATCCAAATCTGGTAATGATATGCTCCCGAAGGAACTTGATAAACTTTGTTTCATCAGTATGGCAGAGAGGAACTGCTTCAACCTAATTTTTGAAGTAATTAGTAGCAACCAAGGCAAACCTTTAGTTTTCCGATGCTGGATGGAAAGGTCCAATGATGTCGATACCCTATCGTTTGAATGGCCAGAGAACATTGTTGATATGTAATTCTAAGGCTAGGCTTTTGATGTCTTGGGCATGGATTTGGCATTTTAGCATTTTCGAACAAATTTTTCGCAGTCCTATCTCATCTTGGGCCAATATAACCCTTGTGAAAAAGTGCGTTGTACCAATGATCCTCCTGAAACATTTGCTCCATAGATACCTTCTTGAAGTTCTTAAATTTTGATTTTGGCTTGTTTCTGAAAAATGCATTTGATAAGTGGTCCTCCTCCTATGATTTAATATAAGTTGTGACCTTAGACAGTGAATCTAGGGCATTTGGGCAGAAGTGATTGGGTGTCTTCTTTGTTATTGGGGAGGATGTTGGAATTGAGGTATGCATAGAATGGTCTTTGCCAGTTCTTAGGATCGTCTTCTTCAGCAATGGTGATTTGGAGTGTTGATAGTATATCGAGACTGGAATGCTTGATGATTTCAATCTCCAAAGATCTTTTTTCACTGTCTTCAAGCATTGTAGTGATGTAAGCTAAAACATCGGCATGTCAATTTTCCTATCGGGGTAAGTAAGAAATTATTGCATATTTGATTCTCAACATCTTTTCTTCGACTAGAGCTGCATAATCAACCATTTTTCCCGCTGTTTTAAAAGTTTTATTGTAATGATTTACCACGAGCAAAAAGTCGACATAGACTGCTAATTCTTTTGCTCCGTGGGTAAGTACGAGATCAAGGCCATGTAAGAATCCTTCATATTCGGTCTTATTGTTGGTGGCATAGAAGTTGAGTTTGATAGCTTTATCGATTAGATGATTAGAATGCGTGATGAGGACGATGCCAATCCCTGATCCTTGTGATCCAAGTGACCCGCCTGTAAATAGTTGCAAACTAGAGCTTTTGGGCCATCCGTCTGGTTCTACTATTGAGTCATCTGTGAAGATTTCTTTGAGTTCTTCCCAATCGAGGTCTTCAACGGGAAAGTTTGCCAAAAAGTTGGCCACTGCTTGCCCCTCGATAAATATTTGGATTTCGAAGGAAATATCATATTCTCCCAGGAAAATAGATCATTGCAGGATTCGTCGAGATTTTTCCTTTTTTGAGAGTACTAGTTTGAGGGGGTATTTGGTGATGACTTTGATGGGATAAGCTTGAAAGTAGGGACAAAGTTTTTAAGAACTGTAGACCAGAGCGAGTAGTTATTTTTCTGTTGTCGTGTACCTTTTTTAGTAGGCATAAGTATTTTGCTGATGAAATAGATTAGTTTTTCCACTCCGACATCTTCTCGAATAAGGATGGAGCTGATAAAATCTTCAGTTGTGGATAAGTACATTATAAGGGATTTTCCATCAATTGGAGTACTCTTTATAGGAGGATACCCCAAGTATCATTTAAGATCTTGGAAGCCATCTCACAGTTATGAGTCCAAATAACTTCCTTGCGTTGTTTGTTTGAAAGAGGAGTGGGGTTTCCATGAAGGAGGAGGTAAAGGAGTTTGCATCGATCAGATGACTTGGAGATGAATCTGTAAAGGGCAGCGATTTTGCCTATGAAATTTTGAATGTCTTTTTTTGTTCGAGGGGATGGTATTGCCATGAGTGCTTTGATTTGTACGCGATCGATTTCTATTCCTCTTTTGTTGACCAGATGTCCTTGGAATTTTCCGGATGCAACTCTAAATTGACATTTCTCTGGGTTAAGTTTTATTTGGTACTTGCGAAGGATATCGAATATAGCTTGGAGGTTACTGGAGTGGTACTCTCGTTTTAGGCTTTTTGCAAATCATATTATTGATGCATACTTCCTTAATTATGCCGAGATGATCTTTGAACATTTTAGTCACAAGTCTTTGGTAAGTAGATCCAGCATTTTTTAAACCGAAAGACATGACCATGTAACAGTAGAGTTCTCTGTCGGTGATGGAGGTTGTTTTCTCCTGATCCTCTTCGGCGAGTGGAACTTGGTTGCAACTAGAGGCTGCATCCATCATAGAAAGAAATTTTTGTCCTGCAACTGAATCGTGAAGTTGCGGAATTAATGGTAGCGAAAAACTGTCTTTTGGTGTAAACTTGTTGGGTTCTGTGAAGTCAGCACAAACCCTAATTTTACCATTTTTCTTTGGTACCGCTACTATATTAGAAACCCACTTTGGATATTTAGCTTCCCAAGAAAATCCCACCCGAAGGAGTTTATCAATTTCTTCATTTACTGTCTTGCGGAGTTGGGGGGCTAGATTCCATCATTTTTGAATGATACCTTTGTTGTCTAGAAGGAGGTTGAGTTAGTGACAAGAGATTGAAGGATCGATGTCGGGCATTTCTTGGAAAGTCTAGGCAAATATGTCGATATTCTTCTTAAGTAGCTGTATCAAAGCCTCTTTTTTGTTGGTCAATAATTTAGAGCCGATAAAGGTTGTGCATCCTGGGCCATCGAGTTTAACAGATTCGACTATCTCGGTGTCATGCTGTTCAAATGTTGTCGATTCTTTTTGCTGTAGTTGCTACACTTTGAGAAGTTTGGTTGTATGAGGGTGGTTGTGACATTTTTGCATATTCGTATAACTGCTTGACTGTCCTTGATTTCATATATTTCATAATCTGTTGGAAAATGTTGTGCTAGATGATAAGTGGAAGGCACTGCAATGATTGAATGCAACCAGCATCGACCTAAAATTCCTAAGTATTTAGACTCTGCATCGATGACAAGAAATTTGACAAATGTAGTTTCATAACCTACCTAAACTGGCAGAGTGATTTCTTTCGTGGCTAATTCTTTTGAACCATTAAAGCCCGTGATGGTTGTTGTCGAAGCTTTTACCGAATCTGTAAGGCCTCAGACTTCAATTGCTCTTCTGAAAAATATATTTGTAGCACTTCCAGTATCGATGAGAAGTGTATGTTGATAGTCTTGCCCAACGTTGAGCATAATGACGAGAGGGTCATCATATGGGGGTATTTGATGTGGCTTGTGTCACAGTCTTCGAAGGTGATTTGGCAAGGATGCTTCGATTTACTTGTGTTTGGAAGAAGTTTATCTGATTTGTCCAAGGAGGTCATTTTCCAGGAAGATGTAATCCGATCGACTTGTTTTCTTTTCTTTCTTTTCTCGATCTCAATCATGTACAGGTGGCGAGCTTTCCCCTGGGCCTGATTTTGCTCTACTTCTTTATTTTTTGCTTTATTCTCTAAAATTTTTTGGATGTTGATGACATAATTGTGAAGTCTTCCAACTAATAGGATGCGATGGAAGATTCATATGACGGAGTAGCAGGTGTCAGTCTCATGGCTATGTACATTGTGATACTGACATAGTGGTATGTTAGGAGGACCAGGAATTATCTATGGTGGACGGTAACACTCATCTTCCTTTATCGTGGGTAAGATAGCGGAGAGAGTTATTGTCATTGGTGGCAAAACTGGGACAAGTCTGTTTGGTCTGCCGTCCCTTCTTCTATTATTGTTGGTATTTCTGTCAGGTTGTTTAGGTACTTTAGGAGTGACTGTTCGCTGAAATGGGGTCAAAGATGCTTTTCGAGAATGTATTACAGATGAGTTTTTCATCTTATCTTTCATTGATCACTCTAGTTCGATTTAGTTATTAACTACATCAATCATCTCAGTGACTGTATGCGGCTTGTGTAGAGTAAGTTCTTCTAGATCTTTTGAGTCAATATGCAGGGCGGAGGTGAATGCTGGAACGACGATCTTAGGGTCTGAGTTCTTTATTTTCCTTATTTCCTGCAGGAAGCGTTTGTAAAATTTTGTCAGGGTCTCTTTCACATCTTGCTCGAAGTAAAACAAGGAGTTGACAGTGATCTCTCGTTATCAGGCATGAGCGTAATTGGATTCGAAAAGATGCTACAACTTGCTGAATGTTGAGATGGAGGCTACTTGGATTGTATGGAACCAACGGAGCGGTTCTTCCTTCAGGCTCATGTTGAATAACCTACATAACATGTGGTCAAGTTTAGAATATAATCCCATTGTGGCTTTGAAATATCGAACATGCGTAAGTGGGCCAGTCAGGCCTGCATACTAAATAAATTTGGGCATATGGAAATTTTCCGGAATGGGCATAACTTTGAGATGAGGGGATATAAGGTTTATCTCGATTCAATCAAGAGCGGACCTTCGACTTGGAATGTCAGAATTTATGGCCTGGATCCAGTTGTTCAGGTCACCCAAGTTAACGAATTGTTGCGCGGGAAATGGTAAAGATGTAATCTGAGGAATAAAATCTCCCTGTCCTTCTGGTCCAAATCAATCCTGACCAGTCTTCTTTCAGGCGGGGGAGTTGGATGTCGAGTGCGTCGACTTCCTTGAGTTGTCGATGCTGAGGATGTTAAACCAAAATGTCGAGAGGCTCTATTTAGGTTCTCGAATTTGGATTGAGAAACATGGAGCTCGTCTTCTCTTGGTGGATCATCACGTTGAATTGCTCTTGATCTATGCTCTCTTGGTTGACCGGTAAGCCAATCTTGCGTTCTTCTCTATCGTTCTATTTCTTTCTGATGTGTTTGGCTCTATTGATCTAAGGATTTCCACTATTCGTCACTTTCTGTTTGAAGAGCTTGAGCGTGGGCACGCTGATCCTCCTTTTTTTGGGCTTTTTTGAGGCCATTTGTTGCTGAAGCTCAAGTGCGACACTATAAAGATCAACATTTCTGGGTATTTCCTGATCTCTGATGGTATTTGAATGGCTTCTTAGGTTCATATTTTTCATTGGACGGCGTTTAGATCAGTGACGGTAAAAAAAAAAGTGTGGTATTTCCCATAAACAGTGCTAATTGTAGTGGTATGTTTTTTGGAATGAGAATCTTTGGCAATACTTATTCGTAAAGAGAATGCAATAAGCTAGATAAAACAATATTTTACGTGGAAAAATTAATAAAGGCTGAGAAAACTACGACCTCGAGGAGGATTTTTATGTAAAATCCAGTAAGATGCTAGTTATTGCATATTTTAGAGTGAAGGTAGGTGCTTGAAGTAAGAAATAGTAAAATATTCGGTCTTTTAGTATCTATTCTCTGCCTATATTTATAGTCATACAGACAGTAAAAAGGAAATAGTCTCCTATTCTGGGGGAAGTGGGCGAACTTCGCGGATCTCTAACAGTTCTCTCTTGACCAAGCTTTAACGGCTACTTTTGGTAGGTCGAAGACTTATAGTATCTTCTAGAATGTCGAGTTGTCTTCGACTACACCGTACTGGCTTATAAGTGCTGAGCTGCCTTCGACTACACCGTACTGGCTTATAAATGCTGAGCTATCTTCGACTACACCGTGCTGGCTTATAAGTATTGAGCTGTCTTCGACTATGAAGGACTATCTCTGTATGTCTTTGACTACACTTTGCTGGCTTACTCTTGTCGAATATGGGGAATATGCTGCTACCGAGATGGCTCAAAATTAGCTCTTACACAAAATATACCTGTGACAAAAACTAATATAAAACAATAAATGACATAGGTGATTTAGCGTGGAAAACCTTTGAATAGGTAAAAAACTGTGACCTCGAGTTGAGGGTTTTAGTAATAGTAACTTTTATGGCTTGATGTTGATATCTAATTACAAATGATCACTCAAACTAGAAATACTTGATCTTGTAAATAAGAAGTTTTGTGTTAGAGTCTAGAAAATCTAGTTTTTCTTGGTCCCTGTCTCTTTTGGAACTCTTTCTTTATATAAACTTTACCCAAAACTCATTATCATGCTAAAACACGTTCTCCGAATAATGAGGTAAATGGTGGTTGACTGTGTAACAGTAGTTCGTGGGAGACAGGTATCTTTGACTTGTTCATACTCTTCTATTGTACTCGATCCACGTTCTTTATCAGTTCGTGGTCTTGGTATCAATGTTGAAAGTTAATGTCACGTGTGAAATATGTGAGTCTGATATGGAGGTAGTTCAAAATTATGTTAGGTAGAGGCATAGGTTCCTACAATTGCCCCCTCAGAACTAAAGGCACGAGTGGCTTTGGTTGAGAACGAACTTATAGATTGTGGTGCTGGAAGTTAAAAAGAAGTGATGTATTAATAGTGATTTTACTGGTTGGGTACTCAGTATGTATTTATGGAGGGATGTATCTAGCATTTATGACGATGGAAAGGATTGATGTATTTGACATTTGGGGTTTTGACAGTTGCTATGTTTTGAATGATGAATGCTTTAAAAATGTACCTGCGCATTAAATATGAATTTGATATAAATAGTACTTGTACTGGAGCCTAGTAAAGTACAATATGGTTATAAAATTCTTTGGATTCTTTGAGTTATAATGGTGAAGACCAGGTGAATGATGTATGAAGATAGAGTCTCAGTTGAAATACAGAGATTGAAGTTGCGATATTTCAGGGACCAATATTTAGAGATGCCCACCACAATTTCTGTACCACCGACGTATTGTGTTATGCCTTAAGACGATTTGGCTGAAGCTGAGGAAGATTTTTGCTGTATGTAGAGAATTATTACGTTGTTTTGACAGGCGAGCAACATTAGTGATATCTTTGCATCCTTGAGGAGGACAAGGTTAAAGAGACTGATGTAGGGGCCGGTGTACCTGCGAGGCAGTATCATCGATATTTTATGAAGGACTAGATTCTAAGGTAGAACTCCTTTAAATCTCTACCATCTCTCCGCTGGTGGGGGCTATGGAGAAGGAGATGATGGTAGTGGTGAAGAAAGACAGATAGTTGAAGTCTTGCCCATGCACAATCATTATCTCTTAGCGTGAAGAAGGCCTTTTATTTGAAGGGTTGGTTCAAGCACTTGATACCTTTGCTTACTCAGTTTCTAATAAAAGTAAATGATGTGAAAGAAGAAGGATCATCAATGATTTCCAGTTCAAACTTTGCTTCAGAAGATTCTTCGAGTAAAACATCACTAAAAAGTGGTATTGAACCTGTAGAATGATCTGTAACAGTATATGAAAGACTTGTTATCTGTAAAGTATCTGAAATACTTGTTATCTGTAAAATATATGAAAGATTTGTTATAAAGTATTTGAAATACTTCTTTTATGTAAATTATATGAAAGACTTGTTATCTTTAAAGTATTTGAAATACTTGTTATCTATAAAGTTTCTGTAACTGATATTCAAGCTAATGAAAAAGTTTTTATTCAAACTCTGTGTTGATAGATAGAATTAGCTCTTGTGATTGAAATCGAGCTAGGAGAATTATAGATATGTATCTTTAGAGGACAAAAATATAATTTTGGAAGTCGAGCTAAAAATTGAAATATTTCTTAGTCGAACTATGGAAAATATATGTTAATACATGTAAAAAAATATATTTGTTTAAATATGTGTCGATCTGAACAAATTAAAAGAATCATGGGGAAATAATATCTTTTCAGATATAGAATATGTAGCAACTGAAAATTTCAAGCTTATGGAGCTCTTGTTTAGAAATGTTGAATAGGTGGAGTAGGTCGAAACTGGATAGGACAAATTCAAAGAGGTCGATTTGTATAGATAAGTTCAAATAACTTTTTATCATAATTTTTAGGGTATCCAGTTATGGAAAAACATATTAAAATATATACGGAATGTAGGGAATTTGAAGTTATCTTGAAAAGTACATAAATATGAGGAAAGTGTGATGTGAAGAGGAGGAAGAAAGAGAATATGGTGAGGACATGCTCTAAGAGAGTTCATCATGTTGCTGAAGGACGATTAACGATAAAGATTGTAGAAGTGTGGGAAAAGATTTTTGGTTTATTAGACTATGATCCTGACTGGCCTCAATCTGAAATACAGTTCGATGGCTTGGGTATGACGGAGAGGGAACTTAAGATCCGGTACCATTTTTACTCGATGATATTTTATGAAGTAATTCTGGAGCCCGTAGCTTAAAAGAGGCTATGAGGCAAATTACCGTGGAAGAGATTAAGGAGGATGATGTGAGGATTGCTGGGGATGAACTGATCAGGTGTGGTTTGCCAGGACATCTGGGATGTTTTATTTATAATTATATGTGAGGGAACAAATTGAATGAGGTCGAATAACTATAATTGAAATGTAGGAATGTAATTTATTTTGAATCTATCCTATTTTGTTGCAAATGTTGTTTGAAACTGTTGTGAATAAAGAATTTTAATTTTAAAATCTGATAGCTTTGGAAATGACGTCAGTAGTTATATATGTAGTAGAAGTAGGAATAGAAAATGTAAGTGAGCTTTGATTTTTGTCTCTTGTATAATTATAGGAAAAGTTCGTTTGCGTGTGAGTGTTTAGTCATCATAAGTGTAGGAGGGTCTGAGAAAGAGTTACGTAGGAGATGTGAAAATATATTAAAATATAGAGTTGGAGGTAATGATGGGAAGGCATTTTCACCAGAAAGGTGCAAAATGTCTGACATTAATTGTGGGAGAGACGCATCGGTTCCAAAACTGAGGATAACTCGTGCGAGGCCCAGTAGCTTCCAGTAGTTAGAGAGAGAAAATATAAATAATAGTTCATTTTCTTCATTCAAACGTTTATCAACTTTTGAAATACTGAAGATCAGTGGAAGAGAAAAGAGAAAAAATTGTAGAGATTCGTGTGAGAAGTTATGCGAGAGTGATCATCGATCAAGTAGAAAAAAGGTTGTGGAGACAGAACACGACGGTGGTTGTATAACAGCGTTGTGAAGGATGGATTTGGCGCTGCTTCAGATTTGTATTCGGACGTTGTAGATTAGTAAATGATTTATGATTTTGTGAATGTGGATTTGAATGATTTTTTGTGGCTTTCAAATTTTGAAAAATGACTATTTATAGTAATTTTATAAAAATTGATTTGATTTTTCTCTGTTTGTGTAAAAAGAGATATATGCATAATAGATGTATATGTATGATGTATGTATGGTAGATGTCTACACGGATTTGTGTAGACAAAAGATAATGATAGATTACCTGGACCTGTATCTAGGTCAAGCGTGAGGAATATCTGTTATAGAATCAAACCATACTTTTAAGTTTTATCATTGAGATGGAGACTTTAATTGATATGGAGACGTCGATCTCTGGTCATTCGATTAAGTCTGAGCACGTAAAATCTGTTAATATAGAGTATGAGAGGGAGAACGAAGTAGTATTTGTTAAATTTCCATACTTACCTAAAAAAATGGTATCATACCCTCCGAACTCCGATGTGTTTAAAGAGTTCTGTAAATCCAAAGCTCTTATAGGTGGAATATGGGGCAACACTATAGACCATGTTGGTAGGCAATTCAGAGGTGGTCCTATATCATATGAGGAAGTACATTTCTTTTTGCTGCCTGACTTAGAAAAAAAGAAGTTGGATAGGGGAGTGGATGAGTTGATCTCTCTCGAGTATTTTGATGGAAATGTCAAAGGTGTTCTGGACGAGGGTTTTCGGTATTTTTTGTCCTAGTTAGAGTATGGATTGAGTTTGGCCCTTTGCAATCTTGCTAAAGGTATAATGAATACTATTGGGGCTTGTCCTGCCCAACTGAATGGGAACATGTGAGAGGTGATCATTGTTTGTAAGAGTTAGGATAGGTTGTGGGAGGAAAACAAGGCAGAGAGGAGAATAACTCTTGAGGACGTTTGTCAGTCTCATGATGATGTACCTTGTCATGCATATAATACGGGTGGCCTTCGATCGGTTCCAGCGGTTAAGATAGATGGTAGAACTTATCCTTCGATAGAATTAGAAAAATTATGGAGAGTCAGACATTCATTTAGGGGAGGACCTGCTTGGGTAATAAACTGCCTTTCTGAGGTTTGCCAGTACTAGACTTGGAATACTTTTGATTACCCTGATCTTCTTTCGGTTCACTATTTTGTTATATAGTTGGATCTTTAGTGGTTAGGACAATTTTAGTAGATTTATGCCTTTTGGACATCATCCTTTTTAGGTTGACATACCCATTGACCTTGGTGATCATATCCTCTAAGGTCCCTGGTTTGTTTAAGAAGAGGTGCTCTTTGGCATTACAGTCGAGCTGGAGCGCGTTGGTAAAAGCAGTAACAACTATTTTCTGATCAAGATTATGAACTTTGCATGCTAGCTCCGAAATCTTCTTTATAAAGGCCTCGAGCTTCTCCCCTTGTGATTGTTTAAGACTAATAACATAATCTAAATTTTCTTCTTTATCTTTGTTGTGAGCATGCGTCTTGATGAATTGCTTCTGTAGCTGATCAAATGTGATGATGCAATTGTCAGGTAGAGAGTGGAACCATCAGAGTGGTTTTTCATGTAAACTTATTACAAACAGACGACATAGATTGTGATTGAGATTGGAGTACATCCCCAAGGAATCACGGTATTGTTGAATGTGCTTCTTTGGTTCGGTGCCTTTGTATTTACGTATCTTTGGAGTATGAAAACCTTTAGGTACTTCCAAATTGAATAACTCTTTGGCAATCAGACTACCTTGCAACATGGTAAGATTGCCTCTATTCCTGAGAGTTTAAGCTTCAATCAACTCCTTGATACGCTGATCTGTATACTCTTATGTGACGTACTAACATGTGGTATGAGTAGTTTGGAGCGGTGGTGAAGGATTATGAGTACCGGTGGCCTCACTCAAGCGATCAAGTGCTAGAATCTGAGGTTTAGATCGCTGTTCTTCCTCTTAACATTTGGAAGGTCAGAGACCTCTGCTGATATCAGATTGAATTTCACCGCCCAAATAAATGGAAGGTTGAAGTTTATGCTAAATATTTCTGAAATGGCTTGCCTGTTGACTCCTCGAGGTTCTAATCTTTCCCGTACAGATGCTTTGGAGTTTGCCAGAACCTAATCACGATCTTTCCATCTGGGGAGCTTGTTAAGTTTCTTACAAAGCTTGTAATGTAGTCTGCATGGTTGTCATCTATTTTTCATATCGTTTGAATGCTGTCAAACGAGCTTGTCACTCGGCTACGAGCTCTTTATTGTGGAGCTCACAGTCAAGACTTAACTGACGCTTGAGCTCATTATATTTCTTTGTTTTACCGTGGAGATTCACCTGTAGTTCTATAAATTGTTCTGGCTCAACAGAAAGATTGAGCTGGATTCCGGTTGCTGGTCGCCTGGAAGTGACCATGATTGGAGATGGATAGTAGAGTGAATGTATGCCTTTGGATATCATGGAAATGTCTTCTTTCCCACAGATGGTGCCAAATGTAATGGCCTAATTCTATAGCTCGAGATGGTTCAAAATTAGCTCTTACACCCAATGCACCTATGATAAAAACTAATGTAAAGCAAGAAATGATACAGGTGATTTAGCGTGGAAAATATTTGAATAGGTATAAAACCACGACCTCGAGTTAAGGCTTTTAGTAATATTTACTTTTATTGTTTGTGGCTGATATCTTATTACAAGTAATATCTCGAACTAGAAATACATGAACTTGTAAATAAAATATTTTATGTTAGAGCCTAGAAAATCTGGATTTTCTTGATCCTTATCTCTTATGGAATTTTTTCTTTATATAGACCTTACTCAAAGCTTGTTATCGTGCTGAAATACGTTCTCTGAATAATGAGGCAAGTGGTGGTTGACTGTGTGGCTTCTGAGTTCATGGGAGGCAGGTGTCGTTAACCTCACTACACCAAAATAGGAAAATTGTCACGGTATTTATTTTCTTTTGCCACAGATAGTTGCTGTAGTTTATATGAGACAGAGTTTATCCGTGGCAAATAGAGTTGGGTCCGTGACATTTCTTTTTTTCAGCTTTCCTTCATTTTTTTCTCTCCCGCGCAGTTTTCAGGTTTAAATTTTGGTTTCTCCTCTTGTTTTTCTTTGTTGGAGTTGGTAACAGAGACCAAACTCTCAAACTTCTCTAAAATCCAAATTACACGATCATAAAACCTAAAACCAAAACATAAAATCGAGTATTCTTCAATTTTTTTGATCTCAATAATCGGTTAATCAATTTTTTCTATCTCAGTTGATGTTCTTAGATATGCCAATTTACTGATTTACTAATTTATTTCTCCCAGTTTTGCTCAATGATGGGTAAGTTTTCCCAGTTCAAACTCTAATTTCTTTGTAGATTTGCTAATTTTGATGCGATTGAACTATTTTTATGATTTAATTAGATTTGATAATTAGATTTGCTACTCAATTCGATTTGAGTGTGAAATCTTCCATTGATGGATCCCCAAGCTTCAGTTCCCAGTTCAATTTAGTACCATTAACGTATTGGTCTATCATGGGTAGACCCCAGTTGCCGTCTACGAAAACATCACAATATAGTAGTCTATTATGTACTTTAATGGTGTCTCTGATCTCATCTCATCTCATCTGAATTCGTGTTGAAATATAAGGTCTACAGTATCGGCTGATATGTCGATGGTGAGTTAAAATATAAGGTCTGTAGTATCTGTCGATATGTCGATGGTAGGCAATCCAACTTGTGTTGGGAAAAAACCTCTTAGACGACTTGGAGGAATGTCTGATGCGTTATCTATCGTTTCGAATCTTGGCTTCTCGATTAATCAGCTTTATAATCAGGGTCACATTTTTACTTAATAAGTTTGTATCTGAAATAATCTGTGTATTGGTCTTGAAGATGAGAAGTAAGGGCTTTAGTGGGGTATCTTGAAGATCGCTATAGTGGGTGTGACTTGTTTGAGGGAGATTGGGTTTGGGATGAGAAGTTTCCTTTGTATGAATCATGGGAATGTGGGTTTTTGGATCAAGGGTTTAGGTGTTTTGAGAATGGTAGGCCTGATGATTTCTATACTAAGTGGGGGTGGCAACCTAAACATTTCAACTTGCCCAGGTTCATCGCTTATGTCTTTGTTTCGAGTTTCTAATTTATATCATTTGATTGTGATTGTAACATTGTTAATGCTTACTATTTGTAAATTATAATAATAACATTAACTATATATGGTTTTTTCACTCAAAAATCCACACTATTAGTTATGATGAAGTGACTGTGATATTATGGTTAAAAACAGTGTGTGACTTGTTCTTAGAAAAAATTTAATGTGTTTACTATTGCTTTTACAATTTGAAGTTTGGTAAGTCAATATATGGAGGGGCTAGATTTCCAATGAAGCTTATTTTTAGCTTGCAGGACGATCAGGGATGACTTTATATACTAATGTACTATTTATTTGACTCATGTGACTTGTATTACATAACACCTAATATGAGGCTCTTTAAGGATGATTTCTACTAATGTAACATTGAGGTAATTCATATAGATTCAAATTCTATGGTGGTTTGTCTAATATCATGGAGGCGTTTTCCTGCTCATTTTATATATGCCCACCTCCTGATATGTTATTCCAGCCTTTTAATTTCAGTCCCACTATTAAAGGGCAAGAATCTGAATTTGGATTTATTCCTTTACTTGAAGATTTGATACAACAAATATGTTGGAGAGGTTGAAGAACCGGAGGGTAGCTTTTGTTGGGGATTCAATCAGGAGAAACCAATGGGAATCTTTCCTTTACATGCTTTCATCAACAATCTCCGATAAGGATTCAATCTACAAAATGAATGGAAACCTGATAATAAAGCATATCGGCTTCTTGGTTTATAAGTTCAAGGACTTCAATTATACTGTGGAATACTACAGAGCTCCATTTCTAGTATTATAAAGTCATGCACTGGACAATGTTGAGAAAAAGGTTAAGACAATCCTGAAATTAGATCAAATGGATACTACCTCTACACAGTGGAGGGATGCTGATATATTGATCTTCAACTCTGCTCACTGGTGGAACTATGAGAAGACAATTCGAGGGTAATCTAGTTTATAGGACGTTGCATATTTGTAGGGACTAGAGATATATGTTTACGAAGTAAATTTGTATATTTGTTGCTTGATATTTAGATGCATATTTCATGGCAGGGGTTGTTATTTTCAATAAGCGGAGGATGTTAAGATGAATATGACTATAGAAATCGCTTATAGGAAGTCAATCAATACCATGCTTAAATGGATACATACAAAAGTGAATATGAGCAGCACCCATGTTTTCTTTCAGACTTATGCTCCCGTCAATTTTAGGTTTATTTTATTACTTATGAAAAGTAACTTGATTGAGTGTATTTGTATTCATGTCTTTACTTTTCAATTTAATCCTAGGCGCATGTCTCTGTGAGTGTTTTTTTATTGGTGACTAACGATCTACGTTTATACTCTTCTGTTGTGCTCGATCCATATTCTTTATCAATTCGTAGTCTAGGTGTCAATGTTGACTGTACATGTCACGTGTGAAATGCATGAGTCTTATATAGAGGTAGTTCAAAATTAGGTTAGGTCGAGGGATATCCCTATAAACAATGTATTAGGCGATAAAACTATTTTTACTGTACACTCAAATATAGATAAAGCAAAATATGTGAATCTTTTTCTAATCTTGAGGTAGTACCTCTAGTTTGGGATAAGCTTAAAATATTCTTTGGTATACTTAGGAAAATAGCAGGTTTAAGGATTTCCCATCGGTATATTTTTGTTACAACTAAGTAAGGATAAGTTCACAGGAAATGAGTCATGTGTATTCTAGAATTGTTTAAAATGCCATCATTGAATTTTGTGGGTATAGTCACTGCAAACCCTCACGAGACAATACTTGTCCACCAGGCTAAACCTGGAGGTTTAGGGCAATAACTAAGAAGACTCGTTAGAAGAGATTTGACCAAGCTTAACCATAGTTGGAATAATTTTTCCTACATATCGAATTTAGGCAAACATGTTATGACCAAATCCTAGATGCCTAACCATGGATCTAGGGTTGTCAATTACATAAAAATGCCTTACCAAGAATTTTTGATATGAATAATCCACCTGGTAAAGCTACATGATAACTATAGTGCTTTGGTTGGGCTAAATTCTAGTTGTAACTATTATCTTGTTAATTATTTATTTTATTTCTTTCTTTTCAATCGATCTCCTATAAAACCTTTTTCGGCCTAGAAAATATTTATTTTCCCAAACTTCCCTGTAGATTTGATCCCACTCATCCATGCTACAATTCGATAGCCGTACTTTGAGCGGGTATTTTGTAAGAGAACTTCAAAAAACCTCTTATCAAATGACGTCGTTGTCAGGGAGGCATTGTTGAAAACTATTGTGTAATTTACATGAAAAAATCGATTGCATGTGTGTATCGAATTATCATGAGTGTGGAAATGTCAGAAAGAGATTTGGGTAGGAGAAATGAGAATTTATTAAAATATAGTGTTTGGGGTAATAATGGGAAGACATTTTCACCAAAAAGATATAAAATGTCTGACATTAATTATAGAAGGGACGCCTCGGTTTCAAAATCGAGGGCAGCTCGTGTGTGGCCCAATAACTGCCAGCAGTTAGAGAGAGAAAATATAAATAATAATTTATCTTCCTCATTCAAATGTTAATCAACTTTAGAAAAATGGTTGAACTGTGTGAGAGAAAAGTGAAAAAATTGTAAAGATTCACGTGAGAGATTAGACGAGAGTGATCATTGCTCATGGAGAGAAAAAGTTATGGAGACAGAGTCACGACGATGGTTGCACAAAAGCGTTGTGAAGGAAGGATTTGGCGCTGCTTCAGATTCATACTTAGACATCGAAGGATAGTTAACGAAATGTGATTTTTTGAATGTGAGGTTTGAAACATTGTATGGATTTTTAAATTTTGAAAAATTGCTATTTATAGTAATTTTATAAAAATTTGTTTGATTTATGTGTAAAAAGAGGTATGCATATGATATACGTATATGTATGGCAGAAGTGCGTATGGATGTGTATAGATAAAAGATAATGATAAGTTGATAGAATACCTAGACCTTTATGTAGGTTGGGCATAAGGAATATCTGTTATAGAATCAAACCTCATCCTTAAGCCTATAATTGAGATGAAGACTTTACCTGATATGGCGACGTCGACCTCTAGTCTTACCATTGAGTCTGCAAACGTAGAATCTGTACATGTAGAGTCTGAGGGGGAGGACAAAGTAGTACTCATTCAATTTCTAGATTTCTCTGAGAAATTGGTATCGTACCCTCCGAACTCTGATGTGTTCAAAGAGTTCTGGAAATCTAAAGCTATTATAGGTGGAAAATGGGGCAACATTGTAGAATATACCGGTAGGTTGTTTAGAGGTTGTCCTATATCATCCGGGGAAGAACATTTCTTCTTATCCCTGACTTAGGAAAGGAGAAGTTGGATAGGGGAGTGGATGAATCTATTTATCTTGTGTATTTTGATGGGAATGTCCATGGCAACCTGGATGAGTGTTTTCTGTGTTATATGTCACAGTTGGAATATGAACTGAGTTTGCTCCTTAACAATCTTTCTAAAGGTATAATGAATATTACAGAGGCCTGTCCTACCCAACTGAATGGGAAGATGTAGGAGGTAATCAATGTTTGTAAGACTTTAAATAGATTGTGGGAGGAGAATGAGGCAGAGAGGAGAATAATTCCTGAGGACATTTTGCAATACAACGATGTGAAACATTATGCTGTAATTAGGGGTATGTATTTTTGTTCGAGCTCGTCTCGACTGCTTTTCTTCGATCTAAATTTAGCAGGTCGAGTTTGGAACGATAATGTGATATGGGTGAAAGGTGATTGCCTTCAAAGAGAGGACAAAGAACCACTGGAACTATTGCATAGAACTAGAAAAGTTAGTAATAGTGTATAATATCGAACTGCTGTAATTGAAGAGTTTTTCTGTTGCTTGACAATGTGTTGATTTTGTTTTACTGGTCCTCGGTCGAAGGTGACAAAGAAGGAGTCACTGTTGGATACTGTTGCTCGTGAAGGGATTGAGCTCGAGATCGTTCTTAAGGAGATCGGTATTAATAGAAATAATAGAGCTAATAGCAGGTCTGAGAAGACACAAAATTTTTAGGCAAAGAGACTAATGACGGGGGCTAGAGTTAGCAAGAAGAAAGGGGTTGATGAGGAGAAGCGTCCGGTTTTGTTGAAGGCCACTGATATAGATTTTGCGGATGTGCTGAAAACTACCACGTCTAGCAAGTTAACTCTTAAATTCCCAAAGAAGAAAGCTGGGAAGCGTGGCTTGGCCTCTGGAACCACAGGGAGTGGTGAGGTCGAGATGAATATGGAAAACTGGAGAGTAGATCCTCTTGCTGAAGTGATAGGGGCGAAGGTCGGTGGAGAATCAACCTATTGAGGAAGATGAGCTGTGAGCTATGAATGCAAGGGTACTGAGGAAATGAGTGCCTCTACACAGTTAGAGCTGAGTAGAAGTATAAGTTTTGATGACTTGTTTATTGCTAAACTTAACATTTGATTCGAGCTGAAAATGTGTTTAATTTTTTTGTAGGCTGCTCGCTTGTTGAAGGGGATCTACCTCTGGACCAAGGAGGGAAGAGCTGAGTTTGAAAATGAGAAAGTTGAGTTAGAGAAGATGGTGGCTCGACTTAAGTGTAACTTGGCTCTGGTGGGGGAGAGGTTGGTTACTGCGATGGCTACACAGAAGGTGCTGATTGGTGAGCTGACAAAGGACATGCAGTAGAACCTGGATAATGTGGTAGTTAAGCGTGACAAACTTGGGCACCAACTCCTCAAAGTGAGGTACACAAAAGGTAAGGTTAATGCCATTATGGATGGTACCTACGTTGAAGAGGATGAGGTGGAAGAGGATGTCCCTGGTGTAGTAACAGGGTTGGATGGTGTCTTTCCCAGAACTGAGTTAGAGAACTAGGGGGAAGATAATGAAAAGGTAGAGTAAAGTTGATAAATTTTTGGCTGTATATTTTTGTTGGCTGCACCACCGACCGACCTAGACCTTCAAAGAAGGGTACGTGTGGGAGCATACCTGTCGGGACCCGAAAGATGGTGAACTATGCCTGAGCGGGGCGAAACCGGAGGAAACTCTAGTGGAGGCCCGTAGTGATACTGACATACAAATTGTTCGTCTGACTTGGGTATAGGGGCGAAAGACTAATCGAACCATCTAGTAGCTGGTTTTCTCTGAAGTTTCCCTCAGGATACCTGGAGCCCGCGCGAGAGTTCAATCAGGTAAAACCAATGATTATAGGTCCTTGGTCGAAGATGACAAGGAAGGACTCACTGTTAGATACTATTTCTCAAGAAGGGGCTGAGCTCGAGATAGTTCTGAAAGAGCTCGGCATCAATAAAAATAAAAGAGATAACAGTAGGTCAGAGAAGGTACAAAAGTCTCAGGCAAAGGGACCAATGACGGGGGTTGGAGCCAACAAGAAGAGAGGAGCGGACGGGAAGAAGCATCCGGTATTGCCAAGGGCTTCAGAAGTAGATTTGGTGGATGTTCATGAAGTGGCCACTTTGAGCAAGCTAGCTCTAAAGTTCCCGAAGAAGAAAACTTTAAAGGGTGGCTCGGCCTCTGGAACCACGATAAGTGGGGAGGTCGAAAAGATTACAAAAAAGAGAAGGGATGATCCTCCTGCTGAAGTGATAGGGGTGAAGGTCGTGGAGAGCCGACATGCTGAGGAAGATGAGTTATGTGCTGTAGAGAATAGGCTGAGGCTTGCAGCTCGAAAGGATGTTGAGGAGCGGAGGACCTCTGCACAGTTGAAATTGAGCAAAATGGTAAGTTGATGACTTTTTTATTTATGAACTTTGTATTTGCATTCAAGCTAACAATATGTTTGGCTTTATTATAGACTTCTCTCTGGTTGAAGGGCCTGCCTCGGGATTGAGGAGGGAAAAGCTGAGCTCGAGAGTGGGAGGGTCGAGCTCGAGAATAAGGTTGTTCAACTTGAACCTGACTTGGCTCTGGAGGGAGAGCGACTGGTTGCTACCAAGGCTGCCCAGAAGGCATTGATATATGAACTTTTCAAGGAGGCGTAGAAGAATATGGATGACGTCGCAGTTCAACGTGACAGACCTGGTTGCCAACTCCTCATAGTGGGGTGCATAAAAGCTGACCTCAAAGCCATTATGGCTGGTACCTACGTCGAAGATGACAAAGGGGATGAGGAAGTCCCTGCTGAGGGAGGTGTGGTAACAGGGTTGGATACCATTTCTCCCAGAATTGATCTAGAGAAACGAGGGGAAGATAATGAGAAGGTAGAGTAGTTGAAGTTTGGTTGTGCACTTTTGTGTGGTTTGGAAAACTGTAATTGTATGGAATATTGATTTAGAGGATAATTTTGGATAGGCTAAGACATGTTTGTAAACTTTGGCTGTAGAAACTTAAGGATATGCGCCTTAGAATTAAGGAACAAGAGAATGAGCTCGCTAAAGAGAAAGACACCTCAACGTCCCTGTTGACTTCGCATGCGGAGCTACAGGTTAGAGAAGAGCAAGAAATATTTGACTTGTACTGCATTACTTTATAGCTAGAAGTAAAATTAAGAAATAGATATAGGTTATAAATGTGTTAGCAGTTTAGGGGTGATGGTAATCAAACATGTCCCGATAATGCCAAGTTTTTAGAGAATCAGAACATAGAAAATGTGTACCTTGAAATTGGATGTAGAAGTTATTGCCAACGAACTAAGATAATACTTTGACCATAAGTTTAGAAGCAGTCCTACAATATAGAATGATAAAAAATAGAAATTTGTAAGAATTTTGAAAGTCACCTGTATTATGATTGATTATATTTGTGGAGTGTTATTGAATCGAGATTGATATATTGTATATGTGATGTAGGTTGAATTGGAGACTGTTTGCTCGAGTGAACAACAAATGTTTTGATATAACCATGGTATTGTGGCGGAGTTTGATCAGATTATAGAGGCATCTGAGGATTGGGAGGATCAACATGACAAAGTGTTGATCTAGTTTACCGAGGTGACAAAACTGTTTGTGACTTGACTCAGTAGATAGAGAAGAAGGATGCCGAAATTGAAAGATGCAAAAAGAACTCACAGATGCAAAAGATGAGATAACGAAGCTCAAAAGCTAGATTGATTTGTCAATGATAAAAGGTAAATAGGCGAACATGGCTCGATACCATATCCAGTCGCTAGAAGTGTCAAAAAAATTGTTACAAGATTTTGTGGCTAGTTTGAAGGGTCAAATGACCACAAAAATAAATAAGCTTGAGCAGATTCGAGCTGTTCTGGGAAGTTCTAAAATTACGCTTGAGCAATTGAAGGGTGAAATGATTAGGAAAGACAACGAGCTTGAAAAAGCTCGAGTTAATCTGCCCCGCTATGAAAGTGTGGCTGATCAATTGAGTAAGGCCTTGCCTGCTAAAGATATGGATTTTCATATGCTTCAAAAATGGTTGACGAACTGAATGAGAGGGTTGCCCAATTGAAGGTAGATTTGGCTATGGAAAACTTGCGTCTCAAGAAGGTTGAGGCTGTGGAACGGTCGAAGAAGAAAAATAGGTGATGTCAGGGTCTCTATAGTAAAAGAGGAGTTGTTTACCCATCAACTCGAATTAAAGAGCTAAGGCAGATGTAGTTCGCATTCAGGCTCATGTACAAGAGAAAATGAACGTTTAATGGTGAGCCAAGATAGTTAGAATCGATATTCGCAATGAGCGAGAGTTAAAGGGGTGATCAGAGGGAAGGATTGGTTGTTGAGGAAATGATGATTTGTTGAAGAAGGCTCCTGTTGGGGGAAGTGATGGGAATGATTCGGGAGCTGGTGCCCAGTTGGCAGAGTTGAGGATGAGGAATAAGGATGAGATAGAGAAAGCAAGGGAGAAGATTGTGGAACATCATGAGATTATCGCATGCGCATATAAATGCATGGAGTGCAAGAGACGAATGGTACAAAAGCTTGAGAGATCGTCACCAGAGATTATAAAAAGTGTTTTCTGAGGTAATAATGCTCGATCAAATACGTATGTCCAAGAAATAGCGCGTTCACAGGAGGTAATGGTTGTTATTTCGTTTTTTGTGGAGGAAGTATAAAATCTTGAGCTTGAGAGGGATACCTTGCATGACTGTCTGTCATTTCGAGGATGTATTAGTGACACTATTATAGATCAAATAATTGTCTAAACGCCAGGGAAATGGAGTAAGGTTCTCAGCCTGAGAAATTGGTAGAGCAAGGCAGGATTATTGTAATTGCTCAAGTTCTAAAGTTTATGCCTGATCGTCCTCATATGTAGGGAAAAGCGTAGCTGACTTCCCTAAGTAGAGAAGAACCCTTAGAAGTAACCTGTATAAGTATCCTGTAAAAGTAACTTGTAGAAGTAACCTGTATTTGACTTATAGAGAGATGAAAGCTAGTTTAACCATTTGCTTTATCTTAGTCGGATAGAGATCTTTTATTAAAAACTAGTATTACCTTTGTTTTAATCTCAGAGATATGTATAGATGGGCAATGGAAAGCTAGTATTACCTTTGCTTTAATCTGTGTTTAGATGGTCGATTGAAAGCTAGTATTACCTTTGACTTAATCTTTATATAGAGGGCGATCGAAAGCTAATATTACCATTGCTTCAATCTATGTATAAATGGCGATCGAAAGCTAGTATTACCTTTACTTCAATCTATGTATAGAGGGTGATCGAAAGCTAGTATTTACCTTTGCTTCATCTATATGATTTAGTAGAATCGTAGTAGAGAGTAATGTGGGAAAAAACTTGGAAGTTTTCATTGAGTAGAATAAAATGTACACTGTATTGAGATTGAAATTGTAATAGCCTACTCGCAGCCTTCTACACTTGTCGAATACTCGAAGGCTACATCGAAGCTTACCTAATGACTTGATGCCTAGTAGTCAATAGTCAAGCCCATGAAACCTTTCGAGACTCTTTGAACACTCAAAGGAAACATCAAACCATAAATACTTTGACCATGGAAGTGCATGATCGATGGGAACATGTCAGGCAGCTAGATACCATACAGAACTGTGGAGCATACCGCGTAACACTGCGGTGCTAGATACAACAACTATAGTGTCAGAACCAACGGCTGCAGTGTCAGACTCGACAAATTACAGCATCAGAACTGACTTCGGTACAGTTAGTTATCCCCGAAGGATACAATGTAACTTGAACCTCCCATGGTGACTCAGCCCATCCTATATTCTATAAATAGGAGGGAGGAGGAACTATGAATGGGTTAAAAAA
>JACGCM010001533.1:0-14649 GCA_014058105.1 Kingdonia uniflora | reverse complement strand
CTGGAAATCGATTTGCTATGAGATGATACCTGCTCATGTTCATATGACTGAAAAAAGCTAGTAAATATGATAAGGCTATCACCATGTGGTACTTGCGTTTATATACATATTTATGAACCTATACTCATATATCGATATATATATACACATGATCAATTGAATTACTTCTCAGTGGAATGTTGAACAGGGAACAAACCGGTGGTGTTAAAGTAGAGCCCGACAGGCCGGTGGTTGTTAAAGTAGAGCTGGAAGATCACACTTTTCCTGATATGGAAATTGATGAGAGTATTCCAGTTTCTCCCAAATGTCCATTTCTGCCCTCCGTGTCGCTCTAATCAATCCTTTCTTGTAAGTATTGTAACAACATATTCTAACTTTTTTTGGAGCCTTCCACTTAGACCAAATAGTTTTTCTTAAGAGATGATGTTAGTGAAGACATGCTAAATAGTCTAGCTTTTGAAGGCTTCAACTTAGACCAAAGAGTTCCTTCTAAAAGGATCATCTTTTCTTTCTTTATATAATGGTCGCGCTACATGGTTTGTTATTAGCCAGAATTGAGATCTCCTAACCCAACCCCCTTGGATCCTTTTCTTTCGTTATTTGGAGATAGCCCTATATGTACCTTGTGCTGCAAAATACCCTAAAATATAGGGAGGTATCTTGATCCTTTCATCAGTCGTTGGCGAGATATCTCTGTTTTTGGACAGGCATTCGGAGTACTGGAAAGTAACCTCAACTCATAAATAATTTCTCCAAATAACTTTTATTCTTGTGGCAAAGGTTCCGCTAAGATCATGGAAGAAAGCACATATCAAAACTCAATTAATTAACTGTATAATTTTTTGCTTCTTATTATTTTGCCAAGATCCTTCTGAGTTTCTCACTGCTACTATATTATATGGATTTGAAATGAACATTCTTATCTCATTTCTTATACTCATGCAGGAGATACCCACAGAATTGCCATATGTTCGACGCAGAGGACACTGGAAAGGGAAAGAAGGATAGTATTCCTTCGTGATCCATCAATGAACATCTGGCCTGTATTCTACTACGAAAGACCTAGATTTAAAGTCTTAGCAGGCGGTTGGGAATATTGCGAAGGCGAATGGAATTCAGCTAGGAGACATGTGCTTTCTTGAAGTTGAAGATGCAATGGAGGGATTGTTTCGAGTACGTATCTCTCGAAAGCCTCTTTAGTCTCTTCTACATGTTGTCATTATTTTGGTGTGTCGTCACGAAGTATGCATTGAATTTCTTATTCGCCTTTAATTAGAGAAAGTTCGTGTTTGAAATCTATTGCAACTCTATTTCTGTGTAATTACAAAATACAGTAAATCAAATTCCTTAAGAGTATCTTACAAGGTACGGGATTTACGATCATACTCAGACTACTTTATCGAAGAGCCTTATTCCAGTAACTATAATATAGAGTACCTAAAACAAATCTAACCTGTTATTAATTGCCTGCCTACATTACATATCAATGTGCATCCTTTGACACCAGAACTTGCAAAACTGAGCACTTTGACACCTTGTATGTCTACGATGATTCAATTAATCTTTTCTTCCAACTTTAATATAGAGTCCTACCAATGCTTTATCTTTACGCAATCAAGAAGATTTTATTAAGAGAATGATGAAGAAAATACAAAGAAACAATTGTAGAGATAGCATTACATTTACAAGGGATCATAGCGTCCCTGCTAGGTTCGCAACCAAAGATCCCACAATCATCTACACCTCCAACTATCTTTAGAAGAAACATAATCACATACATCAATCTCAATCTTATAAAATCTTCCACTCCTAAAAGCTCCTGGAATTTCCCTCTCCTGCATCTTCCCATGATTTTCTTCCAGCTCAATATATTGGCTCTGCGAGGTCTTCACTTCAATTTGAAGCACTTGCGCAACTGCAGTACTGCTGGGTTTTTCTCACGGAGTGAGTGTGTGTGTGTGTGTTTTTTTTTTTGTTTTTTGTACTGAACCTCTTGACTTACTTTACAACCTTTGCAAGCGGCTGCCTACATACCCCAGTGGGCAATGGGGATCAAGTACTAATGTAGTTCTGTTTTTTACATTCAAAGCCCACAGATACTTAAGATCATCGTCCGAGTAACAGATAAGTTGTTGACCCTCTACATAATACAGAGGCGCTGGTCTCTAAGCTTGAGCTTGGGATACACGAAGTTCCCACTGATGAAGCCTTCCACCATGAGTATGTAAGCTTCTTCTGTCAAATGGTTTCCATCCCAGTGAACTTACTTTGTCGGATTAGAGCAAACTGGAACACTTCACTGCCACACATCTTTGTCGCATCAAAATTGTAAAGTCCTCCGGTTCCACAACAAGCTTTCGTCAATGAACCCTTTTCAAATCCTGATTGAAATAAATTAATTATTAGAAATAGGTAACATAAAGTGATTAACAAACTAAACAGATTCTCTAAAATTGTTTACCTAGAAGATCATGGTTGTGAAGGAGTGCGGTGAACGCCTTGTAGTAACTGGCGTAAACTATTTGAACATGAGGGTATTCGACTCTGAGATCTGCCAAGGCCTGTTGAAGATGATCATTATGAAGCATCGCAAAGGTGTTGAAGCTTCTAAGGCACTTCTTCGAATCGTAACTCATTGGGTCGTCATGATGGAACATAGTGAGGTAACTAGGCAAACAACCCAGTGGTAGAATTCCCGGAACAACTAGGTTAACAGCGCCAGCTTTGATCAGATTCTGTATTTAACACAAAAATATTCAGAAGGTTGTCTAAAAAGATGTTTAATAACTCTGCTTACTATCAAATTACAAAGGAAAGCATATGCATGCAGTTATTAATACCTTCACGGCGTCCTTGATTGATTTAACGACCGGGGTTACATAGTAATCCACCTCTTCTAAATGTTTTCCTTGGAAAAGGGCATTGCTATAATCATTTGCCCCAAACTCCCCCACCAGGAACACGGCATGCTTAAGTTTCTTCACACAACCTGCCATATAATAGTGGTGATGATCAATGAGAAACGTACTATATGGAAAACTAAGATTATATGTCTTAAAATAAGATGTGAAAACGTGAAATATTGCACCTACCGTGATGAGTAGAGCAGATAGTATCGAGATAAGTCATAAACTGTTCGAGTTGTCCATCGAGTGTGTTGTTGCTTGAAGATTGCTTGATTTCTCTTGTCTCGAAGAAGGATGAGTTGAGAGCAGTTGCCTCAGGTGCAGCAAAATTTACTCCATATGCTTTGTCTTTCTGCAGGTATGGCTTGGGAGAAGGTAGATGAAAAGCCGAAGCTGCATGATCGGGTTTTAAATCAGGGTTTAAATATCACCAATATTTGATCCAAAAGATTTAAAAATATCATCAATATCGAAATAGTCGGCCTCTAACACAATCTTTGATTTGAGATACCATCTATATATCTGTTTATATAGTGATATCTCACCAATCGACCACAGATATCATGTTAAATCTTGTACCTGTTGCGAATTTGTCAAGATATCAACTATTTGGCTATAAATCAGATGTACTATTTTTCGATCTTTCACCGATGTGGTGGATATTACACTAATTTTAGTTTATATGATCAATATTTGGGATATGTAAACTGATATTAATATGTCTGCCATATCATGATATAATTCATATATTCATGTTATATCAATCGATACTAATACATTGGCTATATCATGATATAATCACTAATATGCCGACTATATCCCTGATATTTCCCATGTTTCACTTACAACAATTGACAAGATGTTGTGGATATAATGTTAATATTTCTAATTTGTCAAAAATCTATGAAGTAATATATATTCCAATGAACGATCAAACGATCCTTATTTTGGTAATAGGCATAACAAGAAACACTAAATCTCAATTAACCTAAAAAAAAAGGTTACCTAAGTGATTGACCACTGATGAAGAATCCCCGAATCCATATGTCGCGGTGAAGGGACACCCAGCCCTTACAGAAACTAATAACATACTAATTACCACTACAAACTTTGTGAATAACAAAGAACCCATGTTGATGACACTGAGAGAAAACTCTTGAGAAAATAAGAGAAGTCAGAGAGATATTTGCAATTCTGATGTTAGGGTGTTGGGTTATTTATAGGGTGAGGTTACTTTAGATACAAGTCATGGGGATTTAGTTGCAATCCAAAGTTTAATGTTTGATGGTTTTAGAAACTTTGTTTACTTGCACAAGATATGGGAGAAAATATAGGGAAATATCTTTGATGCTGTTTATTTTTTGTGCGAGTCTATTATTAGCTGCTTCAAATCTGAGAACGTGTATCAAATATGAGAACGTGTATCAAATCTGGTTGTAAATACAGATTAAGATATCGAATATCTAACTTATTGACATTATATCAAATATGATAATGTGGACGATATACCGATGATATCTTAGTGTAACGATCCTACTTCCACCTGCTTCACCTAGTATGCTAGTTCAGATGATCATTCGAGGTGTTTTACAATGATTTTGACGTAATGGGCAGTTTCTCGATTTGCGTATTGGTCGGTTGACATGGAATTTTTTCAACAGGACACAATTAGATGATTTTGGCCGCACGAGAGTGATGGGTATGATGATACAATTCTTCGGAATTTTCCGGATTCATTATGCGAGATATAGTTTGAAAGATATCATCCGTTTGACGATTGGTTCGGTTTGATATTTGAAGTGTCAGGCTTTCTTGGATTAGGGTTTATAGAGGAAAATAGTGAAACATGGACTGAAAATCAGTGTTTTGATTATAGTATCAGAGTATTAGTGCATCCACAACAGCCTCCCTTAAAATAATTTTAGGGAGGCAAAAAGTAATAAAATGGCTTTTATAGGCTATTTATCCCTATTTTTTTTCTCTCTCCTCCTCAAGAATGGGGAGTCTAGAGAAATATTTCGTGAGCCAGGTAGGACTCTTATATTACATGTAAAGTTAAGTATAAAAAAAATTATTTTTTGCCTCTTATTTTTAAACATAACTAATTTGAAGTGGTTTAGGTAGTTAATTTTGTGATGTGGTTTTTTTTTTGTAGGGAGTCTGCTACATCCACAATATCAAAGTTGGGTTGAAACTTTTCAAAAGTACTCTCTATTATTGAGAGGCTACTGTGGATACTCTTAGTCTATTAGATATGCGTTGTGTTTTAGGGGGCGAGGTGTCGCAGTAGGAAACCACGCGACGACATTAAACTGTGCCACGTGGCACCATAATGCGGGTTTAGTATTCCGACAGGAAGCTTGTTTGTTGGTTTATGACTAATAGGTTAGGATTTGGACTCTGAGCTGAATATAAATGTTGTGCGCCTCAGAATTATCTTCGATTTGAAATATTATTTGCCACAATCCGACCGTTGGAATTTCGTTATCGTACAAATACTAAATGGGTTCGTATAACAAGAAATAAACAAATCACAAAACCCAAGATAATTATCAGGTTTGGATGCCCTTGTTACACAAACTATTATATTCAGGGTCAATTATATATTTGAGAACATTTTGACACGTTTATCAAGATACGACACGCTTCTCGAGGCAACATGTATAAATATTATGGGTGTACAAATCGGATCCCTTAGAGCATCTCCAGCAGGGTTTGGGTTGGGTTTGTCACCTCAAACCTAAACCCAAACCTTTGGTTTCCCAGCAGCTGAAAAACGGGTGTGGGTTGGCTTACGTGGCTGTGTCAGAACCCAACTGGGTTTGAGCTCCTCAAACTCAAAAAAACGAGTTTGGCGTACTTATGATTACCGCAACGTTTAATTTTTTTTTGATGTGTGAGAGAGGTGAATAGTTGTGTGGAGTAATGAATACCGCGCGGACTAAAATAAAAAAAAAAAAAAAAAACTCAAACTCACTGCTGGAAAGAGTTGGGTTTAGGTTGGGTTTTTTGTGGGCTAACTTGTCAGATTTTACACCTAAACTCGCACTCGCTGCTGGAGATGCTCTTATGCTTTATTTTAACTAGTGAAATAGCACGTGTAATCACATGCAACTTCTTTTTATGCCATTTAAAAAAAAAAAAAAAATGTATATGCAATGATTATCAACTTCCTTTTATGCCATTTTTTTTATAAAAAATAATGTATTTGCCATGATTATAATGAACTATTATATGCATGGCTTCATTGAATGAAGAAATAAGAAACCGTATTATTATGTGAAAATGAGCAATTAGTAGAAGAATTTAAATAAAATGAACATGAGTCTAAAACCATGACAACAATATAAGATATTTGTTGGTGAAAGCTTATAAAACATGCACTTATTTAATAATTTAACCTATAAAAAAATCATAGTCACATTGGAGCATCTATATACTCGACAACAATGATGTTAATATCGTTACAGAATCAAACAAAGTTTGTAATTGAAGTTTCAGCTGTGTAACACTGCAAAACCTGTTGATGAAATTATAGATATACGAAACTTTGATCTTCAATTCCTCTTCTGGGTTGGCAAAAGATGAGGAAAAAAAACTGTTTCGTAAAGATGACAACTATTTAGTGAGACTTTTATAGAAGGCCTACGAAGAGTTGCGATTAAAGCCAAAAGTTGCGATTGAAAGGGTGTTATTAACGTACACAATTGTTTTAAAAACTAAACAAAATATGATGTGGCAATAAGTTAGAGATGTTCGAGAGATATGAGATATGTGTTCGTTGGGGAGTTAGGTTGGTATAGAAAATTTACATTGGTACCCTTCATTTTTAAAGATTAATCAAAATATTAGTAAAAAGCATTTAGTAAAACATTTAGTTTCAAGAAGATTGTTGGGCCCACAAAAAAAAATTGTGATCAAATAGTTGCACTTCTTAATAAGTAACACGTGCCACTTTATTATTGGTTGGTGGGACTACCAAAAAGTGGACCGCGAACCGCGAATGGTCTAGGGGTCATTGGCTTAATAGTATTGATGTATTTGGATAGTTTAGAGTTCGTGGGAGTATTTTTTATATTTTATGGGAAGTGCGGATACGTGCAATCCAAATTATATATTTCGAGGCACGCGTGGGTGAGTATGCGTTAGACCAGGGGACCTTCAAACTTAGAATCGTTATCATATATCCTTATTAGATTATATGTTCCTCTAGAACTGCTTTTTGGATTAGACAACATGCGGGTGAGCTGCCTAGCGTTGGGCCTAGGCTTCGGCCGTCAGGCAAGTGCAAATTTATATATATTTAATTACTCTGACTTAAGCTTAAATATACTTTATTTAATCTCTGATGAATCTAAATGTATATCCATGTATCAGTTTGCTTAGTTGTATTTTTATTCCTGTTTGAATGATATTGCATATCTATTGCACTAGATGTATTGGACCTTAAGACGAGGTTGTTTATCGAGGTAAACTGAGAGGCAGTGTATAATGGCTCTGATCGCTTCTTAAGAATATCCCACATATAGACGGGCGATTTCAGAGAGAAATGTAGGGCGGTATTCCATACGTGGTAAACGAGTCTGTTAGAGGGTTGGTTGACACTGTAGGATTTAGACGACCCTCACTTATGAATCTGCATGGTTATAGAGGATTAAGAGTGACTAGAGTGGGACTAGTGCACTGACTTGAGTCTCATATGACCCACTAGGTAGAGTTCAGGGTCTAGATTCCCTTTTACACCTTTTGTCTATTATCTTCTCTTGCATTTGGGCTGAGTGGAGGGCGTATTTTTTTGATTAATTATTATGTTAGTGGACTATGTGGATTAATTATGGTAATGAGGTAATGTGAAGGTAACTACTACATTAGCTGAAGTAGACCTCATGCTCCATGTGTGACGCCCTAGTGAACGCCGAGCAAATCTACCTGAGCGTTTTGAGTTCTGACCTTGGATATATGTTCTCTATACCGTAATATAGCTGCACGCCAAGTTTCGTTGAAAACAAAATTGGTTAAGGGGGCGAGAAGTGTCAGTACGCTTCGTTTCTAGTTTTGATGTTTCCTTTTGGAAACTAGCTATTTACTTAATAGCTATATTAAGAAGGAACCTTGGTCCAAACCTCCGCATTACAAAGTAGGCTATAAGGCTTGGCCATCTTGGACCCCGGCTCATGGGCTATCCACAAGGGATGGTCATGAGTTCTCCTTGGCCTAGGGAAGCCAAGAGACATTGCCTCGCAATGCGGGCCGCTTTCCCAGATAAGGCTCGTCGCCCCTTCATATAAATGTCCCATACTGGAACCTGGCATATTGAGCTATCATGATCCGCTATAGGATAGGTGTGTTATACGTACCTCGTGCCTAGTCACGAGAGATTACGCTGTAGGGATTATTGAGGGAACCTTCAGCATTGTCGCATATACCGAATACTTATTCGATGACCCCACATGAGTATCCAGGATTATTCGGATGTCGCTTTAGCATCTGGTTCTCTATTCCACTGGCGCGCCGCGCCTATTGAAGAAAGCTTGTGCATGCCAGCCACACATGTATGTACGCCGTACGACCTCATATTCTGCTGTGCTCCGGGCACTGTGCCGCCTGACCAGAGCCGGGCCATGATACCATGTGTGCATTGATTCGCTAGGGCTTTACGAGATGTCCAGAAGGGTCTGTCCCACCCAGGCACAGGCTCATGATGCGCCGATGTATTCATGTATAACATAGGAGGCTAAGTGAGTTGGGTGGTATTAGTTATGGCCGACACTAATTAATTTAGTATGGTAATTAATAAAGACCTATAAATCGATTGGTGTAACACCCAACCTGAATAATTAGGCAGCAAGTTATAGCACGTTACGTGATGTTGTGCTAGCCACAGAGAAAACACCGCTTAAGCTCTATGAGCTATCAAGTTGATGACTAACAGAGTTGCACCGTTAGATCCTTGGGAAATCAATCTGAACCTCAAACAACTCAATTTTCTCATCTTCAAGGTAAAAATCAAGCACTGCGATACGCCGAAGAGGCACGGTAGCTCCTTGGTTTGATAATGGTACGAGTTCAGCCAGTAGAGAGTCTATTCAAATATATGATGATCTTACATGGTATTGGTATTACTATCCAAGGACAGTCGTTGTGGCACAAATAGCTAAACCCGAGCTCAAGAGATAACACACTCCTTGTAGTTTCGGACTACAAAAGTTGCGATAGCATCCAGTCCTGATTACGTGTTATTCCAGAGGTAAAGTGGGCATATTACCGCCTGGCACCGTGCAACGGGATGTTTACAGGGGTATGTGCGCTTAACCATGTAAACTCTAGAAATGTGGACATTGCTTTTATCTGGTGAGCTTTAGGTGATAATCATGGATGATATTGGTTAACTTTTGACAACTTGCTAATCGCTATTACTTCGCTCTTAGTAAGATCTCAAGGAAAGGGATGTCTTGCGCTGACTGCTGGAGTGTATGTGTGTAACTACACATATCTACTTTAGTTCCACATTGGGTAGAAATATAAGTAGCTCAGAGAACCGTTATTATATAAAGGAGGCTAGGTTGTAATCTATAATCAACTTAAGAGTGAATACAACTTTTTCTTATTTATTTCTACATGGCATCAGAGTGGTTTTGTTCCTAAAGACGCTGTTTTGTTTCACTTACACGGCGGCGACAATGGCGGCGGCTATTGTTGTTGCCGAATCTAATAGTATGTTTTCGGTTTTGTAGTGCTTTCGTCTTCTCTCTATTATTTTGTTTTGTAGTAATTGCAACAGTAATTTCTCATGTGTGATTCTTCAAACCTCTACTTGGTAGTCACATGGATGATTAAAGATTTTGTCTCTTCAATTTACTGATTTCTTAAAGGCTGTTTTCTGTGATTTGAAGTTACAATTGTGTAATCTCTTTGCAGCTGCAATTATTTGTTGTTTGTCTCAGCAATTTCTTCTACATAATGTCTTGTTGATTTCTAATTTTGCTAGTATGGTGTGATATATTGCACAAATCTCAATTCAACAAGTCTTTCTAGCCCTAATCCTCGTGCTTATTCTTACATCGAAGGTGAAAGAACTATGTGGCATGGGTTGTATTTAGGAGGAACCAGTTAGCTCCAACGATGGCGATTCTCGACAAATCTGATTGATTTAATTTCTCCCAAACGAGCTTCGTTGGTCCGTAGCTACTGTGAAGAAGAAGCATAGCATAGGGATGTTAACTAGTGTTGTGATTTGGTGTTGGAATCTACAATTGTTTGACAAAATCCAATAAGAAGTTGAGGTTTTTTGGTGTTCTCTGCAACTCATTACTTCTCACCAATGTAGCAAGAAAGAAGATTTGGTGTTTAAATACAGATCTGAGTTGCAAGCATTCTCTGTCATCAATGTTGGTGATATCTTACAATAATTTATGTAAGTCTTATTACTTCTGGCATTACATACGAGGTGCTTTTATGTGAATCTCATCTATAAAGTTATATTTCTCTCTTTATGACTTTTATTGTGTTTGGCGTTTAGTTTACTGCATGATACTCTGATTGTTATATCACCTCCAATAGTTCCAACATGTAGCTCAATCTACTTCGACATGTCAAGTCATCTCTCTATCGATTTTGCACTCAATTTCTCTTATTTTCGTGAAAGGTGATCTTTAATTTATTTGGTTTCCGTCCCGAGATGCGATTTTCTCTTATTGGATCGGATAAATTTGTTAAATTGTCTTCCACCTCGATCATGAGTTTTTTGTTTCTTTCCTCGAGTGATTTTCCCTCTCCTCGAGTGATTCTTTCATAGAGTGATTCCCTTTTTCTCTAGTGATTATCTTAGATCTTTCTATTGTTTCTTATCGCGAGATGCGCTTCTTTTTTTGGATCGCGTGAAGATGTTCAATTCCTTCCACAGCGGTTATGATTTCCTCTTCCTCGAGTGGATTTCTTTTATCCTCGAGTGAATTATTATTATTTTTTTCTTCAGTGTCTTTCTCCTTTCTCGATTGATTATCTATCTACTACATTTCCTCGACTAATTCTCTTACCTCAGTGTTGTTTTAAGATATTAACAGTACCCTCGAGTGGGAAAATTGGCATGTCGGTATATGCCGCCGATTTCACAAGTACGTGTGGGGAAATGGAAAGTTGGAATGCTGCTGATTTTACAAGGGATATGTGAAGCTTTGAATTGCTTTATCAATGAGGGAGTGATTGTATTTTCATGAGGGATTACCTATTTTGCTTTCTTATTGTTATTCACCTTGATACACACATATTATGTTCGTATCAACGTGAGGGGGAGTGTTGGAGTGTATGTGTATAATACACATATCTACTTTAGTTCTACATTGGGTAGGAATAGAAGTAGCTCAAAGAACCTCTATTATATAAAAGAGGTTAGGTTGTAATCTATAATCAACTTAAAAGTGAATAAAACTTTTTCTTATTTATTTATACACTAACTACTGGACTAAGAGGTCACAATCTCTAGGTCTTATTGTTTATGATATGGTTCGAGGGAGTCAGCATTGGTTGTAGGCATCTTCTAGGAATGTTTGGTTACAATAGAGTTATCTAATTTTAGTTCATTTTGCTTGATTTTGTGATATATCTATATATAATTTGTACTTAAGAGGACTGGGGAGTTTTCTCACCTACGTCCATAACATTTTTCAGGTGACAGCGTAGCAGTGATAGATTGTAGCAGTGTTTGATGAGATCAGAGTGAGCAGCTGGATTGGCAGGATATTATATTCTGGTAATAATAAGACAGTAGTCCGATCATGTAATTATTGAAGTTGATGTAATATTTTTGTAATAACACATTCTCATTATAAATATAAAGTTTCATTATTGATCTATTATATTTGAGAGTTTAGGTCGTTACTACATTTACCCTGCTTTGATTTGTATAGTCTGTTTGTGGGTTAGCTTGGCCAGATCTTCTGGTTGGGCTCATTATGTTTCGGTGAACACCCTGGGGGTCGGGATGCTTCTCTGGCCTAGCGAGGGGTGTCACACTTAGACCCTTATGTTTGGCGCGATTATATCGTGCAATAACAAAACTCCATGCTATATGGGATCTTTAATCTTTTGTGTCAATATATTTTCATGTCACAAGTTATCATAATATTTTAATTGAAAAATGTATTTATGGGATTTACAATATGTCCACATTCTTTCTATATATATTCGATCGAAGATCTTTAGAAACATGGTTTTAACTTTACTTAGCATGTCAGGAACCACCAAAGGTTTTCTATCTTCAAAGTTCAACCAAGGATATTTGTATCTCCTTTCATAAAACTCTGGAAAATATCAACGGATCAAACGCATTACTTGGAGTATTTCTAACTAATAGAATACGGTATATACGAGGAACAGAAAATAAGTAGACGCATTAAGAAAGAAAATAGAAACTAAATCCTTGCTCAAATCGTTACATGATGATTATTTTGCTGTTACAGAAAACATAACTAAATAGACTTGAGAAAAAAATCATAAACAAGAATGAACAACTTCATAAACCCTTGTGTTATTTGGTTTAGTCCAAGTTGATTACTCCAGTGAGACGAGGTTGATCAAGCTCAGGAACTTTAAAGTTATAGTAGATGGAGTTGGCATGTATCCAACAACGTCTGAAGCTTCAACAGACATGGAAAAGTTATTACTTAAGAGCAATGTGCGTCCACCAAGGCTTTCCAACTAACCCATTCATTATTATGCAACTTAAAAATATTGATGCGATCGGACAAACTTTGACCCTCTGAACCTGCAACAAGTCTCCTGATGATTCTAAGAGATAATTCTTTTGCTCGCAATCACTATAACCAATTGGCCTCAAAAACTCCTGCACGTTTATCATTTGCTTGGGGTCTGTACCAGTCTCACGGTACTCTCTCCCATGTCTTGTCCTGTTTCCTTCACTATAGTCGAAAACCTCAACATCCCCATTATGATTGACTGCGTAAAACCGTTGTTTATAGTATGTGACATCGTGAAATGGACCGCTATAATCCCTGTCATGACTCCAAGATTGGTCAGTTGGCCTAAGGAAAGTTAATCTCACTCCCACTCAAAATGGCAGTAAGTACCCCAGGGGGAAGACGATGATGGATCAGCTGATAAAAGAAATTTGCGGAAGTGCATGTGGGGCGTAGTAGGCAATACAACTTATTATTGCCCTGCAAAAACGGATTTAGGAGATATACTGAAAGGCCCTTTGGTAAAGGTTCCTGTATAAGCATCCATCCGACGACGTTTGAACAAGGTAAGCATTGGACAGTAGCCTTAGAAGGTTGGAATTGGCATACCTTTTCTCAACGACGCTGTAAAAGTTAACTATCTTGTTGTTGAGATGATCATGCTTGGTAAAATCACTAGTTGCTTTGATTGATAATTTAGTAATTGTTGCTTGACAAGCGATCTCCATGAAGCGCAAACGCTCCCGAATCGAACTGATCGTTAACGAGCTTAATCCTGTTGAGAATCAAATCTAGAAGATGGTTTGGTAGATCATATACAATTCTTTCCCTCTATCTTGCATGGCGCCGCAAAAGAAAGATTGATGGTGAGACAGAGATGATCAGGAAGAAAGATGTGATACATCTCCTTCAATCTTTCTTATATTTATAGAAAAATCATGCTATCATAATTAGAAAGAATTGACTAGACTACTATCAAAGTTCGACTAGGACACGAATATTAGTAGAAAAAAGAGTTTATAATCAGAATAGAAATCCTAGTTAAACTACAAGTCAATATTGCGTGTAAGTAAAAAGTTTCACAAGTTTTAGGAACTGAGTATTTGGGAATCATTTATGAAAATTTCATGGTCTCTAACTTCTAAAGTGTATCACCTACGAGCAATTTGTGTCTGCCAAATTCTTCACCTATGTCCAGTTACTAAATGGATTCGCCTATTACACAAGTTTAGTAGTAAAATCGTAAGGGTGCATTGTAATTCACATCCACAGTAAAATGTACTGAGTTAAATTTACTATTGCGAAATCATTCGAGGCTCTCCTCTTCTTGCATGCTTCGCTATGGGAGAATCTCATCAACATGCTCTTTGTAAGTAGACACAGTGTGACGCCCTACCGAACGCCGGGAAATCTACCCGAGCGTTTTAAGTTTGACCTTGGATATATATTTTATATATCATAATATAGCTGCACGCCAAGTTTGGTTGAAACAAAATTGGTTTAAAGGGCCAGAAGTGTTTTAACGTTTCATTTGAAAACTACTATTCCTTAGTAGCTACGAGCACCACGTGCTAGCCCAACACTTTAGGCGTTGTATAACTTTTGAATCATTGACGCATGTGCCCTTGTTTGTGTCAAAAATTAGTTAGAAGATTATTATTTGGGGGCTAATCGATATGGGTTGGGCCTTAAATTTGTTGACAAAACTACTACTAAAATAGGTTATGATCATTAGGCATTTGGCTTATTTTAGAGATATTGAATAATCATAATACACATATAAATGGAGGTATATATAAAGGTATGGCAGTTAATGTTTTTTTATAATATGTATTTTTAATAAATTGAGGAGTAGTTATGCCAAATTATTTGGGTATTACTATTTTTAATGATCAATAGACATGTTTTTAAGAAATGACAAATAAGATGAATTATTAACTCAAAATTAAATATCAAAATAAGATAGTTATTGAAAATTCAAAATAAGAAACTGATATTTCTAATCTTCAACAAATTTCTTTAGACATTTTGAAAATTATTTCCAACTT
>JACGCM010001091.1:0-42963 GCA_014058105.1 Kingdonia uniflora | reverse complement strand
ACGCACACTAGACATATGTTTAAGATAATAATAATCACAAAACTTATTCATTTTATGCATTAGAAGTGTATATGTAATATAAATAGATTGCATTCGATAATAGTCCGATCAAAATAACTTAAAAGATGAGAATTTCATATAGTCTGGTGGCATAAATAACGACGTATCTTTTTCCGAACTCTTGAGGAGAGTATCTACTAATTGAGAAAGTATGGTAAAATTTTACTAACATTTTTTTTACTATAAATGTACTGAGCACAATTATAACCTCTACATTTTGAGTATAGTAAATTTTTCCAAACTTCTTTGCTTAATTATTTTTCCCATAGTAGCTCTGTGAAATCTAGTGGTAGTTATTTAACGACATAGAAATTTTTGGCTGGAGAAATCAAGAGGGAGTTCATACAGCAAAAGACCTCAGTTGGCTGTCGGCACTTCATCCTCTTTCTCCAAATCCTTGCAGCCACTTTAGGACCATTAATTGTGTGCCACTTTAATATAAACAAGGTCACACTGCATGCTCAACAGACCTTATTCTGTTCTGATGTGTAACATGTTTAGAAACACTTGTACCACAGACGCTTACAGTAGTTTATATCAGTAAGTACATGCAGGCAGGAAAATACCTGGATAACTCATTGGTTGCCTGGGCAACTGTTCTGGCAAGTTCAAAACACCAGAATGCAATTTCTGTTTTTTAGTGAGTATCATTTTATGCTCTCTATAACCATCCATGTCTATCGACTATAAATTCTCCACGTTAAAGACTTCGTTCTTTTGTAAAGCCGTTCAATAGTCCCTTCCTTTTAGAGTGTTCATCGGAATCCTGTAACTGAATCAATACAGTACAAACGTAAATACATACGTCAGAACACCATGGATAATAAGGACTAGATGTTTTTTGAAAGCATTCATTGAGTGAGATTAAAAAGTTGGGAGCTCTGAGTGACGTTAGATTGAAATGGCAAGAATATTACAACAATAATAATTTCTAAAGGAAACTATCTCGCCCGTCGCGAATCCCCCCTTTTATTCACTTCTCCCACTCAACCACTCCTTTCCTTCCAAAACTCTACACAGGTTTCTGATGCTATCAAAACATTCCTTTAAGAGTCCTGCTCCCCCTCAACCACATCCTCCCTCTCACCTATTTTTTCCCATCTCAGACACTAATCGTTTAGGTAGTAATCATGATCAACTAATAACTGCCCTTTTCACAAAGAAAAAGTTTATTTTTATTTGAACCTAAGCGACTCAAGCGTATAGCTGATATGTGCTGTTTTTAGTATTATGCGCATGCCATATAGTGGTGGAAGAATTTCGCCCGTGTTAGGTGAACTGGCATTCCACTAGTACTAAAAGTCCTCAAGAGAAGAAAATTATATCGCTGATGACCAAAATAATATGTTGGATTAGTGCTGATAGACGGTTTCCCAGCCGTGTCCGATCAATTTCTTTATAAACAGAATCCCACCTCTTTTTAGAATCTTCGTTTATTTCTATGTTTTTCATTTTACTTATTTTTTCCATGAATTTAGAATTAGGATGAGGCAATTAGGATTTCTAATTCGATTGCCCCTTGATTTCTATAAAAGGAGGCTAGGTTATATTAGTTCTTTTAATTTTTATGGAGTTTTAATAGTTCTTTAGATTTTATTAGTTCTTAAAAGGGTGCAAGATTTTACTAGTATTTCTCTACTAATTTTTTCCTTACTTTTTAGCTTTATGAGGCTAGATTTCATTAGTTTCTTTAGTTTTAGAATTTAAATAGCCTGTTTTTTCCCTTTTTAAGTATCACTTATAAGGGCTTCGCCGAGGGAAGCCTTATGCGAGTGTTGCGAGCGCAATTGCTACTGATGCGACCCTTGCACTACACTAGTGGTGCAACGCAACATACCTCGCAGCACCTCTAATGCACACAATGCATTGCCAAACCGCAATTTATCACAACAGCCGCAATCCCTCGCACCACTGATAACTTTCAAAATTATGTTCAAAATCCTTTGAAGTTTACCTAAGAACTTGTATATTTAGTTAAATTACATTTAAATGTTTGGTGCAGGTGGAGTCGTATTTGCATATTATAGGGGAACCAAAGCTTCCATCCGTTTTTTCTGCAAGTACTTCATTTACTTTCTTTAGATTTTAGTGCTACCCGACATTCTTTTGCATTGAATCAGTTGGGGAGAGCATGTCATTTACTACTTCTCTTATAATGTTCTTTAGGTCATCTGTTGGGTCTTGGTGAGTATGGAACGGCGGATGGGAAATTTTCTGCTTCATATATCACTGGGAAGTTATGCGACGTGGCAGAAGCGCATTCAAATGATGATACTGTTAGGTGTCTCTCATTTTTATTGATTCATGACTCACATGAGTATTTTTATATGATTTCTTTTAATTTATTCAAAGGAAAATAAAATATCATAATTTAGTCTTGTTCTTTATCAATGAAGGACAGCCTCTTTATATTAAAGTTTTTTTCTAAAGACATATGCAGTGACAGCAATCATGAAAGTATGTGCATTGAAATTGCAGCGGGAAGGAGAATAGAGTTGCTACCTGAAGTAAGTTGTAAAGAGCTCTTTGTTCTCTTACACTTGTATGACATTATTCAGGATGTTTTTCCTGTACCTTTTATGGCATTGGTCTTTGAACTTCATTCTAAGTACTGATTTCATTTGTTTCAGTGTCAATCCCTGATTGATGAACTGTCAGCTTCACATTCGACAGATCTACAACAGCGAGCGTATGAACTGCAAGCAATGTTGGGCTTAGATAGCCGTGCGGTAGAGAACATAATTCCACTCGATGCAAGTTGTGAAGATATGAGGTCAACCTATAATCTTAGTAACTTTTATTTATATCAACTTTTTGTTATTTGTTGCTGTCTGAAGCAACCTTTAATGGCTGCTAATCACTACTCTATCTTCTTATTGATATACCATATATATAAAATGCTTGTACTGAAATTTGCTTGTAAAATCTGTTAGATTAAGTTTAAAATATGCAACAATGACTCCGATACCAGAATGAGCTGTTACCAATGTGTAAACTTCATATAGTAAACACAATCACATGATGCAATTACTTTTGTAATTTCTCAAACATTATGGGAAAGGCACGGGCTACTGTCCATGTAAAACCTCTTCAAACTTATCAATTCTCAAATTATCACAGGATTGCTTTTAGCTTGTCAACTAAAATTACTATTACTATTACTATTCTATTATAATTATCAGGATTTGTCCTTCAACACCTTAGGGAGGCACAATAGAGAAACCCCCAAAGAAAATGGCAGTCTTTACCTCTTAATAGGTTAAAATGCCCTCTATATGTACATGTGGAGGGCATTCTAGACTTTTCACATTTAAACAAAGGTTTTTTTACTGTGGAAGGTAGGGAGACCGTGTAAGCTATTAAGATGAATTTATTATTTGCCACACAGTGCATACATAGTTTGTCTAGTAAAGTAGATAAGTTAATTGATATCACCTGGAGACACTTCACAATTTTCCTGTTATTTAAAAGGATACACTTTTAACTTTTTTCGCCTGTTGATTTATTTCTCCCTATGACGTTATTGCTTACCAGGCTAACAGACAGAACTGTCATGCCAAGCTCCTCTTTTTTATGGTTTCACATTTGCTCCATGCCAACAGCTACTTGATAATGTTTTTTTATACTCCCTGCAGGTAAATAAGAGCATGTCTTTCCTAAATGGTTATGTTGAGAAGTCCTTGGAAAATGGAGCTAGGCCCTACATTCCTGAGAACGAGCGTTCAAGAATGTTAAATATCAGTAGTTTTCAAAGCCCAGATCAACACGTACCCTCTGCTCATGCTCTAAGGTTTGAGGCTTACGAGCTTCCAAAACCATCAGTTTCTGTAAGGAATGCCTCCGTTTCATTTGCATCCTCAACCGATCTAGTTCCAGTTTCTGAGCCTATGTATGAAAAGGAAATCCTCCATCTTGCATCAATGTCATCTATGTCTGATACAAGATCAGCAGAACTAAAACTTCGTCTAGAAGGGGTTCAAAAGAAGTGGGGTAGACCAACTTACTCCACTCCCGCACCATCTACCTCAAATACGAATACCCAGAAAACGGCTAATGGGGGCAGCCAACATGATGGTCAGGGAACACTAAGCTCACAAGCACATGAAACACGTGACGTTCCTCATAATTCAAGAAAATCACAGATTGGAGTTTCTCCCGAGAAACAAAAACTCGCTGCTTCATTGTTCGGGGGCTCAGCATCTAAAGCCGAGAAGAAAGCATCCTCTAGCACTCATAAAACTTCAAGAGTTCCCGCAGTTGAGAAGCCTCAAGTGGCTACAGCACCCCAAAACGAAAGTCTTAATCACCCTCCTCCAGACTTACTTGATTTGGGAGAGCCAACAATTTCAGCCACCGCCACTACCACCACCAGTAGTTCTATGGATCCATTTATGCAATTGGAGGGGCTTATGGAGCAAAACACTGGTCCAGTTTCTGTTAGTAAACAGCCCGATCTTATGGCTCTTTATGGTGATACAATAACTACTGGTTTGAGCGGTGATACATTAACAAGTGGGTTGAGCGATTATTTTGCAAATATAACACAGAGTAGCATGGGTGCGCCTGAGGCAGCTCATACTACACAGCCATCATCTTCAAAGAAGGGCCCAAATCGTCATGATTCCTTGGAAAAAGATGCACTTGCAAGGCAGATGGGTGTGACACCCTCAGGTAAAAACCCTAACTTGTTCAGTGACTTGCTTGGCTAAAGAACGCGAGTCACACTTCACATATATCATAAATTCAAAAATCACACGTATTAATCACCTTGCATACGGGGAGAACTTCGGTGACTTCCAGTGAGCCAATCATTTATAAGAATGACTTCTGAGATTGGAGCGCAAGCATGGACTTGTGGTTGGTGCAGTCGGGGAACTAGTTTTGTATTTTACTTGAAGAACGGCGTGGTTTCTGTAGTATAGTAAAGTGAGGAAAAGTTGTTTATATCATATGGGTACACTGTTCAGACCAGTTGCAATGATGAGTATTCGTCTCTTTGTAGAACTACTGTTCTTGCCTTTGGCACTCCAGTGGTTTACACATTTTGTTAAATTTGAATTGTTATTTTATTCCTTTTTTGGTTATAGAAATGTTGTATCAATAAAAAATCATCCTTCCAGACCTTACTTTGAACAATTTGTCTTCTGATTATTACTTTAATGTGTTTGTTGAAAAAACAGTCGTATGCACTTGTTTCTGAGGCTCGGGATTGTTAGGTTAAACGGTTGATTATACTGAGTCTCTGTTTTATAGTTATACATGCTCAGCAATGAATAAGAGTTGAATTTGATTTTCTTTGTTATACTCAATGTAATCAAGCTAGAGATTTCTGTGTTTTGTTGTCTGTCTCTTCTCTGATGACTGATGAATATCTACCATAAGACAGTTCTGTGATTTTATTCGGATATATAGTTAAAGATCTGCCGATAGTTTGATTAACTTGGCTGTATAACATGGTTTTCTCCATCAAATGATTTTATTATGATAGATGTTATGAACCTTGTTACGGATAATGTCCAGGCGCTGCTAACCCTGAACCTCAAAAGCACGATAGTGACTTTTGTTACCAAAAATAGACTTACGTTTCCGAGATTTTTCTATCTATTTTTATCTTACCTCTTGTTCTACACTCTGTTAATGCTCTCCGGTACAATATGTTTATGTTCTACATTCTGTTGATACTTTTATTTGGCATAGTACGTCTATGGCACCTCTTATTCTATCTTACCTCTGTTGATATTTTTTGGGCCAGAATTTAAATTATCCTAAAATGACAAACAAAGGGGGAGGGAATTTCCAAGTTTGGAAGCATTTTCAATTGGGATATAAGTCTTATCTATAATCATAAAATAGGCCTAAAAATTGAAAAATAGCCTAAAGCTGATTAATAAATAGTAGTTGAGTTCAAAGTGGAGGATGCAGGTCTATTTTAGATGCTTAATGGAGGTCATAATCAAAATATGTTGTCCTTCTAAACAACATCAACATCAACATCATGTACCTTCCTGTCGGCGTGGTAATCAAGTTTTCACGACAAGCCGATTAGTCCCTCATTTAATTAAATTAATTTGCTCTTGTTGCTTCATGATCTCAACAGTAATGCTTACTTGCATTGCACTTTTTTATATATATTTTGATAGATAAAATTGACAATGCCTAAGAAAATGAGGCAGATATGGTAAAATATGGAATATCCACCTTAGTGACGAACTCTACAAGGGGTGAAGATTGGTTTTGTCTATAATGTCTTCCTGTTCTTAGTTTTCTCTCATTTGCAACGAAAGGTTTCTAAAGTAAAGAGTTCAGACAGACAGACAGAGAGAAAAGTTGTGTTTTAGTGTGAAATGAAAAGAAGAAAGGTTGTGTTGTCTGTAGATATGATGGTCATGGTGTGCATGGGAATTAGCTTGTGTGTTTCAGGAGATCCGCGGCCAGGTTTTCTTTCTACCAACACATAGTTACATATTTTTACTTTCAACTCCATATTTATGAACTAAGTATTGCATCACGACATAGTTAATAGAAGGAAATTTGAGAAAATTTACGATGCCAATTATCTATTTCAAATTTCCTGATGTGGGAACTGGAAAACGTCAAGAGAAGCGAAACAAACAAGAAAACAATGGAAACATATCTCGTCTGAAAACTAAAACTTCCATAAAACCATATGCACAAGCATACTGAGCTAGTGTATTGATAACTGATGGTAGTAAGAGGGGTCTCACTGGATATAAGCACCACGTTAAAACTGAGAACTCTTTCTTGTATCATTGCAGCTTGCATTCTGGACTTCAGTAAATATCCATACTTACCAGCTGGAGAATGCATTGGTCAGAATGAGAACATAAGTGACTGGGATAGTCTCCCAACAACCAGCTGCTGTCGAAATGGCCTGAACTCATTATCAGAATCCCTAGCAGTCCATGCAAATGTTAGCGACTCCCTTTTCCTTGAAAAAAACCTTTGGGATAACTGCAATAACTCCTTCACTCCCTTCCAAGATTCTGTTACTATCAGCAGCTGTGGATTCGATGGCTTATATAGTGGCTCCAGCACACCGTGCTCTAACTTGTCTTTATCAATTTTCAAGAAAATATTTCCCGAGCAGTATATTTACCTCTCTAAAAACTGTTCTGATTTCATCAATCCTTTCTTCGATAGTGCATGCAATGCATGCACCACTGCGATAAAAGACGTGAAAGATTACGTCATGAAGTACATTAATTCAGAGCAGAATAGTTCTGCAAAGGCTATGTGTGGTGTTGCGGTAGTTATTGCTACTGCGGCTCAACATATAGGAGATAATGTTTGGGTTGGTGACTTTTACAGATGTTTAGATTCTTTGGATGCGCCAGGTAAATCTATCAACCAATATGACTATATTCCAAAATTCTCAATATGTCTAGAAAAAGTTAGCATTGGGCTAACTATGTTTTATCTTTTGCGTGCAGAACCGAATTATATCAAACCCAAATGTAAGTACTCACTCTCTCAAACTCGTTTTGCGCCGTTTTTTTTTAACCAAGTGATCATCGTACTTAGCTCTACTCTTTCATTACTAATGATGGAACATCAATACCTTGTTGGTGATGTAATTGATTAAAATATAGTCAGTTACACAAAATAGACATTCTAACGTGGTTCACCACTTCACCTTTAATGAACATGAAACCGAATATATGTCTGCGGACTAAAAGCAGGGGTTAATTTTAACAATACAAGAAACCAAAGATAAAGGCAGGGCCATTTCCCTCATATCTTTCACTTACATCCAGGTCTCATTCCTTTTTAACGTAATTCGCAAATTTAAATACCTCTAGACCATATATATATATATATGAAGTCTTTGAAACATGAAATTCTGAAACTGCATTCGAGATGCTACGAACGGGCTTGACCACCTCCTTGTATCATCAAGTATGAGATTTCCCAAAAGAGAAACCCAAAAAATGAAAATCTAATCTGAATCATAGGATGGTAGACCACATACTCGTAAGAACATTCAATTTGTCCTTTTGATGAAGTTGTAGCTTTTATTGATCAGCTTCTATCACGAAAGCAATGTTAGCGATGTTCATAGCCACAACGGCAATATTGGTGGTTGTTGTGATCATTACTACGTATGTGACGAAAAAGAAGCCGCCTATACCTGTTGAAGGTACTTTTACCTACCCAGTATTTTTTTTTCTCGATTTTGTTTGTCTACTAGTCCTAAATCCTATATATCGTTTTCCTTAATTTCTTGAAGGGAAAGAGGTTGCTGCATGGTCTGGTGACTCTGGTCTTTACAGATTCTCAAAGGCCGAGATCGAGAATGCCATGAATTTTAGTAACCACAAGGTAAGTCTAGGTGCAGGAAGTGCAGGGCGCGTTTACAAAGGTGTTCTTCCTAGTGGGCAAGTGATTGCAATTAAGCACATATACAAGAGCAACATGTCTGATTCGTTCACGAGAGAAGTAGAAGGCCTCTCGAGAATACGACATCCCAATCTGGTTTGCCTCTTCGGCTGTTGTGTCGAAGGCGGAGAGCAATATCTGGTTTATGAATATTGTTCAAATGGGAATCTAGCGCAACACCTTTTAAGTAACACCCCGTTAACCTTCAAACATTCATGTTTCTTTTGTTTTGACCTTTGCACTCATGGAGAGATTCTTGATTACAGAGCGAGACAGCGATCTTCCATGGGATAGAAGAGTGAGAATCTTGAGAGATTGTGCTCTTGCACTCAGATTTCTTCATGGTCATCCTGATGGTGTCACTGTTCATAGAGATATAAAGGTGAGAAACCTACATTGCTTATATGTGATCTTCATCTTTAATATTAAGGGAAGAATGTCTTTAAATTTGACTTTGTCGGGTTTAAAATTGTAAATATATGATGGCGTCATTGCAGCTTACAAACATACTACTAACAGAGAAAATGGAGCCAAAACTTTCTGATTTTGGATTGGCAAAGATGCTTGGAATGGAGGAGAGCAAAGTGTTCACAGATGTTAGAGGAACCATAGGCTACATGGACCCTGAGTATATGAGCAACGCCAAGCTTACTTGTGCTAGCGATGTGTATAGTTTCGGAATTGTTGCCCTTCAACTTCTATCAGGAAGGAAAGTCATTGATTTGGACCTTGATGCTCGTGATCAACTAACTAGAAAGGTGGGTTTTGCGTTCCAGTTATTTAAGGGTTTGAAAACTCAACTTTGAACCCCATGATCTTATCGAACTTAAACATACACCCCAGAGTTTTAACTTAGTCCCATTCCAACGTTTACCGTTTATACTTTAATTGTTTGATCAAATCAACAAACAACGGATAGGTGGGGTAAGTTAAAATTTTATCAGTGTGTAATCTTGTTTCAAGCATATATATATGGTTTAAGTCGAAATATCCATTTGATAATATCCCCCCCTACGACTGTTTGCAGGCAAAGGATGTCATCATGGGGAAACGGCCCATGACGGATTTCGAAGACCCACGGCTGAACAGAGAACTTTCCGTGGAAGACTTTGAGTCTATCTTACATGTTGCAGTGTTGTGCGTCGCTAAATCAAGCAAAGGGCGTCCTACTATTGATGTAGTTTTCACAGAGTTGGACAGAGCTCTGAAAAACTGTAATGCTAAGGTTAGATCATTTAACATTGCCTACCAAATTATGCTAATTAATGTTTTGGGACATGCTAATGCACCTTCTTCTTTATGTATTGGCACAGAAGGACATGAATGAGACGAGCTATGTCAGCACCCCACAGTCCAGGTCTTTAGATGCATTTGAAGTTTAAAACCTGTGGAAGACCACAGTTTTGGTTTTGGGACTTCATCCATATGTTGATGCATGTTTGTGGGAGCTTAACATACTTTGTAAGTCCCGAAATAAGGAGATGCCAAAAGTTTTGTATCTATAATGTGGAGGCTAATTTTCTAAATCGTAGTTTTCCAATCCTAGGAGTTTTGAACTTCTTATCCATTTATGCCGCTATTTAGTTTGTGGAAACGAAGGGAAAGAAAACCAACCATGTATTGGCATTTCTGCAAAGGTGGTAAGGAAAAACAATATGCAAGTTGATTTTTCGCTTTTTTGTTGTTGTTCCACATGGGAAAGTGCAGGAATTGTGTAAAATTTATGCATTTTGGTAGAAGTAGAAGTAGAAGTTTGTGAAGAAACAGTGTGTTCTCTAGATTTTCCCCGTTTTAAAGTTTCTGCCTTTTATCAATAAATTCTCTTAATATAGATCTGTTTATGAAATCGCTCATAGTATCAAGTAGCTGTGTCATACTTAGTGTTGCTGTTTTAGGAACAAGAAAACTCTGTTTATAAATTAATATTCCTTAATGGCATTAAAGGTAGAAAAAAAATTCGAGCAAACATAAAAAGATGTTTGAGCACATACCATATATCAGCACGAAAAACTTCAAAAGCTCGCTGTATTTGCTATCTACTGCTGCCACGGCCCACTGATACTATCATTGGAACAGCTTTTAGGGCCTGACCGATAACATTGAATCCTATAGTGAGGTTCTCACTGCAGAGAACCTTAAATAGCTTCATTTATCTGCACATAGCTAAGGACATTAGCCACTCATAGTCGCATCAAGATAGTGCTGTGCCGCAGAGGAAATCAGCCTTAAGGGTCTCAGTGTGACACGCAGAAATGGCTCAACTAAGCACTACGTGGAGATCTCGGAAAGCAATCAACCATTGGCTATTAGAAAAGATCTCTGGTCTGTACATACCACACGGTCAAAATGACACTGGCTAGCCCATCAAAATTATAGCAATTTCATGCTTTCACAGATTGGCTCAGGCCACCTTCTAGCAACAATAACATGTATTGTGCATCCATGTCCACTTTGAGCTACATAATAGTAGTCCACTACATGGTTTCGAAGAATGCTGGTGAAACCATGTTTTGAGGATACAGAGTATCACTACGATGTGCAATGGAGTTGCAACCTTTAAAGAATATAACAACGTTATTTCTGTCGGAGTACAAATCTTGGATGGCGTCATAAGTTGACCAACATTTTCCTTCGATATCCACCGATCTATATATAAAATATGCCCAGATCAAGATTGCACACGTCATGGGGTTTCATTTGTCGAACATGTTGCGCATGCAAACTCCGAGGCATAACAAACAGCTGAAAGTGGTATTTATGGAGATTAGAATTAGAGGTTCCATCTCAAAACAAATTGGCAATAAGAGACGTCCGAAGATGCTATATTATGGAGGTGCATCTCAACCAGTTTTATACGGGTGGTAACAATAATTCTTGTATACGGCAAAAGCATCTCCTAGATTTCATTTACACAAAAACGCCAAACAAACAATGTGACCTCTTCTTCTTTTTCTAGAGGGTCGTTCTCTATTTGATAACCGACATATTCGTCCTGAATGAAAAAAGCCAAGCCAACCTATCGTGTTCGATTAAAGACAATTAATATCAAGAAGATGGTTTTACACATACATGATATGAATTATCATCGCATGGTCGTTTCTTACCGTCTATAGTTTATTTATGTGTATGTTATATTGATTTAACCTATAAAGTAGGTTTTAGGGAATTCCTAATTAATCAACACAAGATTAAAATGATATTTTTCCCAGTTTTTAGATTATTCATAATTAGGGTTTCACACCTTGTGTTTTATTCTCTGTTTTAGTTGCTGATTTAAGTTATTTCAATTTGTATTTTAGTTTATAGTTTATATTATAAAGAAACCCTAATAAATAAATAAATAACACCCGTACCCCTAAAAATATATCCGATAATCTTTATCACTGACACGTGTTAAGATGATAAGCTATATTTGGCCATTAAAGTAGATACGTTCCCTTTAGACAGAAAGCAGTGGATACATCCCTCCTAGACATATATTTAATTTTATTTTCAATAATAACTCTGACATGATCTCCTTGTTGTTGCCAACTTCTCTCAAATCCCATACTGTCTCTGTATCTCAAGTTGTGTGTTTGGGTGTTTTAGTTTCTTAGATCACAAAACCAAGGTACATTCTCCTATAAAGCTAATGTTTTTATTGTTTATCAGAAAAAAAAACACTATGGGTTATGATTTATTTTGAGAAGAAGATGCTAGATTGGTTGGTGATAGTTTGATACCTATAAGTGTTCATTTAGTATGATACTATTTTCATTGTGTTTGGTTTCAGAGTAAACAAGTGTGTGTGTTTTTTTTTTACTTTAGAGGAAGATCTACAAACTTCAAACCTTGGATTAGGAGAACCTATAATTAAAAATAAAAATATATAGAGAGAAACGTTTGGAATGTTTAGGATGAGATTTTGGGTCCATAGACTGAAATTTGAATTTGGATTGAAGAATTCAGAAAATTTGATTTGTGCCCCTACTAGTCAAGGAGGGGTGGCATTTTTTGTGGTCTAAATCGCGTATGACCATATCAAGAACTGGTGACTGGTATTTGATGGTCATAGAACAACTTTAACGGATTATAACTAGTAACCCCAGAGGGTGAAACGATCTGATCTGAGGGAGGGGATGATGAGAAAGAGGGTTAATGGATGGGCTGACATTTGAAATTGTGTCACCTTTAGTTTTTAACTGTGCCTATGACAAAAACACTCCCACAATCGCTTGATTAGGGGATAAGTTGATGATAAGCCTGCTTTTGCTTGGGCAAAATTTAGTTTTCTCAATTCAATAGGGTCAGTCTATTGTGTCTACTCATGAAAATTTAGCTGAGAAAAAGAGAAAGTTGGATAGCTTATTATAGTGTTTTCTAATTTGGATATAATGGGGTTCTTGAACTTATTGACTTGAATTAGAAGCAAGGAGTGTTGGTGTTTATATTTTTTTTTTACTTCAAATCTTATTTATTATCGACTCATTTCTTGCCTATAAAAATGATTTTACTAGAGACAGTTGTTTCCCGTTGTATATGGTATACTAGTCTAAACCACTTAGTGAAGTGTTAGAGGTTCTGCGTGACAAAGAAATGGCAACAGTTGCGGTAGAATATGCCAATGTGGCAGCGGTAGAGAAGTCAAGTAGTTGCAAGAAGAATGGACCGGGTTATGCGACACCCCTTGACGCCATGAAGGGTCCCAAAGAAGCTCTGCTCTATGTAACCTGCGTTTATACAGGTAATTTTTGAAGTAATTATCAATTTTATAACTATTCATAATAGTGGATCAAATGTCGTTTCAGCTTTAATTTGATGGAACTCATCATATTTTTGGTATCTGCACAGGAACTGGACGAGAGAATCCTGATTACCTAGCTACAATAGATGTTGATCCTAGCTCGCCTACTTATTCCAAAGTAATTCATAGGTTGCATGTTCCTTACTTGGGCGATGAACTGCATCATTCTGGCTGGAACTCGTGCAGCTCTTGCCATGGAGATCCATCAGCTGCTCGTCGATTTCTTGTCCTGCCTGCATTGATGTAAGACTTAGATTCCTTTATTGCATTATAGCTATGCATAAAATTGCAGATGATTTGGAATCTAATTATAACTGGTTAAATTTATTGGTTCAGTATTGTTTTATGTCCCTAGAAAGCACGTAGATGTTTATGAAGTTATCCTCAAAATCCTTTATCTCAATCATTTTCCTTTTGTTCATAAAAGTGTCAATTGAACAAGAAGAAAAGATATCCTATTGGTAGCGTAAATTCTGTTACCCTTGAGTCAATAAATTATAACCTCCATTAGAGTATGCTTTTTTCATCCGAACTCGTCAACATGCAGAAAACTCTTCTATCAGCGGTTTATTATCTATAAGCAATCATCTCTACCAATTGCCTAGTGCAAAGTGCATCTAGGCAAGCACAAAAACGCACCTTCACCGTAATGGGGATGGTCTGGGTTTTGCTAAGGTGCCAAGATTGTGTCTAGCCTATATCCAGATAGATCAAAATGAAGAAACCCATTCTAGGTCACTATGTGCTTGATGCATTCTCTGTTTGGATTTATCGAATTTCCTCACAAGGTGTCCATAGTTTTCATGTCAATATTCCTCATTCTAATCCATTGTAGTCATCTGTCAAGATCAAAACACTCGGTAAGAACTTCCCGTGGCAGTAAAGGAAAACTCTCTCTTCTCCCTAATTTTCGATTAACAGAGGCATTACTTGATAATTGCGTCACTATAATCATACTAATCTTAGCCGGACTGGGTCAGGCCTCTGACAAAATTTCCTGCTCCACTGGTATTTCTTCAATAAGTTTAATATTGAGTATAGTGGCTCCTTCTGGTAAACTGAATAGTATATTATTCATATTTCTGGGCTTCAAGATATTTTGATGCATAGCTATTGTATTTATTAATATGCTGCGGGGAAGTTTTATTATAGCAATACAATACGTGAAACTTTGCATATTTGTGAGGCTTGAAGATTACCTAATGATTCTGTTTAATATTTTAAATTTTTCTCTCATGTAACAACTTTTCTTGTAGCCATTAGCTTCCTATTAAGATTTATTAGGAGATTACCCCCAAATATTGTGGTTGTTTTGCGATCGCCTCTGCTTGTTCACTAATAAAATAATCTCCCCTATTCTGGCAAAGACTCCGGAAAACTGAGTTACTGCTTATGCAGGGTGGGATGGGGAAGAATACCTAAAGATCCGAACGTATATTGATGAATTTCATTAAATTTTCTAAATAACCTTCCCGAATTGCATTTTAGTTGTAATAATTTGATGTTCCTTTCAGATCAGGTCGCATATACGCGATTGAGACGCAAAAGAATCCAAAGGCCCCATCTTTACATAAAATTGTTGAGCCTGAAGATATTGTTCAAAAGACTGGATTAGCATATCCTCACACGTCACATTGTCTTGCTTCTGGGGAAATCATGGTGTCCTGCCTTGGTGATAAAGATGGAAATGCTGAGGGGAGTGGTTTTCTTCTTCTAGACTCAGAGTTCAATGTTAAAGGAAGGTTGGTATTAATTGTTTTGATAAAGCAATACGAATATATATAAGTTTAACTGTTCAAAAAAAAAAAAAAAAAAAAATATATATATATATATATATATTTTGAACAGTTAACTTATATATATTCGTAAATCTCCATCGATGAGGAACAGTTATCCTTTTGGTGGTCTTTTCTCAAATCGTCATCTTCTTGCTATATCGTAAATCTCCACCGAGACTACATAATTATATAGGATATAAGTGTTAAAGTATAATACGATTTTATGAATCGATGAGGAAAAAGTTGAGGAAAAGAAACAAAGATTTTACTTTTGATGTTATGAGGACCAGCATAAGCTAATACGTAAAATTTGTAGAACATTAGAAGTAAATATTGGAAAGAATCTTGTGTCACAATCCGGTTAGATATCTCTGTTTAGATAATCTTTAAAAATCTTGGAATTGATGGTTGAATGTTTAGTAATGGTGTTTATAGAGGTATCCTCTTGTGGCATTTGAGTTATCTTGGAAGGACCATGTCTTTGGATACAATGAAATTAGTGTTCTTAAGACTAAGATATGATTTGGAACAGTTGAAGTTGTGTCTTTGGGTACAATGGAACCATGTTTTTAGGGATTATATTTTTCAACTGATTAAACTCGATATTCCAAAACTGATAGCCTAATTCCTAATTATAGACTCATAGATAATATGAAGCCATGGCCTATAGTCCCTTTTAAGAGAACGCTCAAATACCAAGTATCCTCCCAAACCCTCACCATGTTCTCCTTAAGACAACTGGAAACCCCTTTCCAAAATATACAAGTGAAGATTATCAATGTCTTATTATTGTGTAGAATTTTGTAAATTAATTGAAGGTCTTAGCTTATTGTTTCCCAGATGATTTATCTGCAAAAAACCCTTTTATTAACAAGTATTTTCTTTACTATATAACCAAGAAATGCAACTAGATTTCTTATCATTCCTTAAGTGATATGCTATTCCAGTAAGAGGCGTGAAACTTATGTTATCACATAATTTTCACTTATTCTAAGTGCACTGATGCATGTGCTACTCAGGTGGGAGAAACCTGGTCACAGTCCTGCTTTTGGTTATGATTACTGGTACCAACCTCGACATAAGACAATGATCAGCTCATCGTGGGGAGCTCCTAAAGCTTTCTCGAAAGGCTTCAATCTTCAGCATGTTTCTGATGGTTTATATGGGAGACATCTAAATGTGTACAGCTGGCCTGATGGTGAACTAAAACAGACGTTGGATCTTGGCAGTACGGGGCTTCTACCCTTAGAGGTGAGTATCTGTTTTAGAGAAACCCTCTTTCGTTAAGATTATTACTGACTTATGTGCTCTATTGAATATAGTTTCCTTTGCAATGTGAACTGTGTTATTTTGCAGACCAGGTTCCTTCATGACCCTTCTAAAGATACAGGATATGTCGGGTGTGCATTATCTAGCAACATGGTCCGCTTTTTCAAGAATCCAGATGGACTATGGGGACATGAGGTACTCATTTTGTTCATAGTCCTGCCGCTCAGTTGATTGTGCATTTATGATCATATAAAAGAGCTTTTGCAGCAGTAAATTTTGGATGTTGCGCCAAAATCCCCTTCCAATCCTAACATATTGAGACTGGGTTTTTGAACTAGCCGGGGGAAGTAAGTGATTGGCATTGTGTGGAAGGAAGTCAATGCAAATAACATCTTACCAAAAAGCCCGATGACCACAATCCATCAGAAAGAGACATTCAGTGGATTGGCATGTGCCTAAGAATTTTTGTCATTACTGTTCTTCTGCATTTTAGATGTGGGGGGTTTTGGGTCTCATTAAAAAAAACTGCGTTTTTTCCCCACTATCTTTGAAAATACTAAACACTTGTATCCAGGATAGCTTTAATCCCTAGTTGAACCTTTGCAGGTTGTGATATACGTTAAACCCCTGAAAGTAAAGAATTGGATTCTCCCAGAAATGCCAGGGCTAATTACTGATTTTCTTCTCTCTCTGGATGACCGTTACCTCTACTTTGTGAATTGGCTACATGGGGATGTCAGACAGTACAACATTGAGGACCCTAAGAAACCAATATTGACAGGCCAGGTCTGGGTTGGGGGACTCCTTCAAAAGGGAAGCCCTATTGTGGCAGAGCTAGAAGACGGGAAAGAGTGGCAATCTGAAGTACCCGAGATCCAGGTATATCTGCAATAAAATCTTATGTCTACCCTTTCTTCAAATAAGAGAAAAATACCCTTTCAGAGTATATGAAGTTTTTCCAAATCAAAATAAACTTAGTTCTTCTGTTTCCTGTAAACCTTCGGAACCCTTTATAAATACTACACATGGCTATTCCATCAATATATATATGCTATTATGCATGTTGTAATTTTCTGAAAATGACATTCAGACTAACTAGTTATTGTAACCCAGAGATATCTGATATTGGGATTTTATCTTATATGCATTTTACTGGTTTCAGGGACATCGACTGAGGGGCGGACCACAGATGATTCAGTTGAGCTTAGATGGGAAGCGGCTCTATGTAACAAACTCACTCTTTAGTGCGTGGGATCGCCAGTTTTATCCGGAGATTGTAGAGAAAGGCTCTCACATGTTACAGATTGACGTTAACACAGTGAAGGGAGGATTAGCTTTAAATCCAAACTTCTTTGTTGATTTTGGCTCTGAACCTCAAGGTCCTTCTTTGGCACATGAGATGAGATATCCTGGTGGGGATTGCACTTCAGATATCTGGGTTTGAAGATGATGCACTTGCCATTATGAGCGTCACGACGAATGTGAAAATAAATAAGTTCGTCTTAAACCACCTCATATTCGGCATTGATACATTAGTACACTGAGCATTATAGATTTCTGCTTGTAATACAGTTATCCTTGAACCTGTATGAGAAAGGATTTATTACTTGATTTATAGTGTTCCTAATTACTGATCTTAGTTTTTGCCAGAAGTTATTTGGGCCATAGTGATTGTTTTTTGTTTAACTTATGCATTCCTTGGTATGCAAGGAACAAAGTTCAACAACTAACCCCATTGTTTCAATTTTCATAGGTAACTTTGCTCGTGTAGGCTGTAAAATTACACAACTTGTAAAACCATAATATGTATTTCGATTTGAAAATGATGACAAAAGACTGAGACATGTTTTGTGTCTCTACATCTCCAGAGGTCTACCCAAAAAAAATCGTTCGCAGTGGCGTAACTAAGGAAAAGCTCAGTTCCTAAGCTGAAGCTCGATGTAACAATCTACGAGTACTCATGTTGCACCTCGTCCAAAAACATTTGGAGGTTCTTCTCCGATGAACCACCCTCTTCCACTGCTTCCTTAGCCAAATCCTTCCATTTCTTAGCATTCTTTCTCAGCTCTTCCCCTCTTTCACATCCACCCATCACAACCTCTATACAATTTTTAAGTTCCTCGCTTTTCACGATTTTCTCTTTTTCGTTTACTCGAACTCTAACACCTGTCTTCCAAACATCTTGAATGAGCTTAGCATTAGTCCCTTGTTCCGTCCATTGGGGAAACGCTACCACCGGGACTCCTCCAACTAGACTTTCCAAAGTCGAATTCCACCCACAGTGTGTCACAAAGCATCCGATTGAAGGGTGGCCTAAAACTTCGACTTGCGAACACCATGGGACTATTACTCCCTCTTTCATTTTCTCCTTAAGGTTATCGACTGCTTGATATATCTCATCTTCTTCGCTTCCTTTGAGTCGCCCGTCAGGTTTACGGACAACCCAAAGAAACGGGCGGCCACTCTCAATCAACCCGTGTGCAATCTCTTCCATTTGCCACTTTTCAAGCACTGTTAAGCTTCCGAAAGAAATATACACTACAGATGATTTCTCCTTTGTGTTCAACCATTCGACGTAATCCTTAGTAACACTAAACAAATCCACTCCAAAACAAGTATCTGACGGGTCCTTACCATCCAAGAACGCGGACGGAAGCAATGGTCCAACTCCTATCAAGTTAAACTTTTCAATAGCTCTTAGAGCATCGAATTCTAAAGCATCAAACGTGTTCACTAACACCCATTGTTTAGTTCCTTCCCGGACCAACTCGTCAAACTGTTCTTGGAAACATTCAAGGATCACTGAGAAAGCACTGGAGGCCACAAAAAAAGACGGGAGATCTGGAGAAGTAAGAGTTGGCAAGCCTGGAAATTTAACAGAATACGAAGGATCATCAATATTATTGGAGAGGACATCTTTATAGCCCTCGACGAAGTAGTAGTAATAAATATCAAAAACAGTGGCAGGCTGAATCCAAAGAAGTGCAGATGGGATGCTATGTTCACGAGCAACCTCTGCAACCCATGGGAGCAATAATGTATATACTAAGCACGACACAGGACGTGGTTCTTCAGCAAGAGCTAAAACTTTTTCTGACAAACTTTCAGACCCTCTCCGTTTTATCTCAGACATGTAATGTTGATACTCATGTTCTCCATGCTTAAACCCGTCATCAAATCCATCCGAGAAAAAGCTGAATGTTAGGCCGTCAGAAAAAGCTGAATGTTAGAGAAATAAAAATATATAGAATGTGACATGGCGTTTTATTATTTATTTATTTTTAAAAAAAAACTAAAAAATTATAAAAATAAAATAATAAATCCTGCGCCAAATCAATTGGCGTTTTACTTTTTTTTTTTTTTTTTTAACAAAAAAAAAAAAAAAAAACCAAAAACCCAAAACCTTACCTCTTCTCCGACTGACCACGAATCTTCGCCGACAATCTCTTTTCCCACAATCAACCGACTGAGCACCAACCGAATTCTCTCCAACAACCAACCGACTGACCACGAATCGTACCGAATGTCTCTTCTTCTTCTTTCCACTTATTTATCTTCTCCTTCGTAAAACTTAATTCAAAACCTTACCTCTGACTATCCAACAGACGGTCTCTTCTTCTCTCTAAAATCGTTGATACGAAATCTAAAACCGGTTCCAATTACAAAAGATTAAGGTACTCTCTCTCTCTCTCGTCGATATTATTATCAATGGGTTTCTTGATTTCACCTAAAATATCATATTTGTTGTTTTAATTGGGTAAAACATTTAAATGGGATAAAGATTTCAGCAAGGTTCTTGATTTCATTGGAAGTACTCTCTCTCCTCACTTCATGATTTCTAATTTTTGATTTGTTATTCAGAAGAGTACTAGAAGAGTTGCAGTACATACGAATTTGTAGTCATGATGTACATCTTTCTTTCTTTGATTTCTACTTATTCGTTTTGTTATTGTGGGATAAATTATGCTTATTGACTTCTACTGATAATGGGTATTATTTTCTTTAATTAATTTAAAGTGACGGCGACAGCAATGTATCTGGTCGCAAATTCTTGAAAAAAGCTGAATACGATGTGAGCCAAATCGTGATGGCAGAAGATTTTCATTTGCCGGAGTTTAAAAAAGATAGTTTCTTACTAATTGAAGACACTGAAGATCACTTGACGACTCGCATACTAAATAATGTTGTGAGTATATGTTAATTTCCCAATTGAATTATAATTGTCTAGATAATTAAAATATAGATTATCTTATTTAAAATTATTTGCGTATTTCAGTTCTAAAACATAAAATTGTGATTAATAAAATTGTAATAGCTTTATATATTAAATGCTATATTTATATAAGAATGTCCAAAGCTTAGACTTCGTACGAATTTGAAGAAGGTATTGAAGCTTTATTCTCAATTAAGCAAGATCGAAGGAATCAAACATTTAATTGATGCTTCTGGGTTTGCACATTTTCTAAGTATAAAATGGAATCAAGGTGACAATCGCTTGGTAATAGCATTAATTGAGAGGTGGTAGGATGTAACACATACATTTCATTTCCCATGTGGAGAGATCGGATTTACTCCTCTCGACTTTTATATGTTGATTGGGATACGGGTAGGATTTGGGTCTCCTCCCCCATTTGCCACGGGTGATGAGGTTGAGGAACTAGCTGCACTCTATATACCTAATATAAAAGATATAACAATTTCATTTGGGTGTATTCCAGGAAATTTTATTTACCAGTTGTTTGACATGAAAAAAGTTGGAGAGTACGACCATGAGACGATTGCTAGGATGTTCTTATTGTACATGTTGTCAATGTACTTTTATGGGCACAGCGATAGCAAGATCCGGTTAGGTCATCTCATGGCTTTAAAGAATCTTGATATGGTAATTGAGTATGACTGGGGGTTATCGATTATGTGTTACATGTATCAGGGCTTCGACTTATGTTGTAGATGTATCGATCATAACATTTGTGGTTGTTAAGAGATTTTGCAATATTGGTATTACGAATATTTTATAAACATGAACCCAGTGATGCAAGATGACTGTTTGGATGAATGGCCTAGGATAAATAGATGGGATAAAGGGAAAAGATTAAAAAATTGTAAAGATCAAGTTGCGCACAATTTACCTAAATCGAGACAACAAATCGAGTTTAGGACTCTCCAGAGTATTAATTGGCATCCATGGCAACGATGTTCTCGTGCCACACATGTAGATTACACCCGAGCACAAGTTATTAGTCTAAAGCGTGTCATTTTGTATGAGGGAGCACACTTCAGGGGTGCTTGGTATTTAGGAGAGTGGTGCACTAAACAACTTATTGGCCAGTATACAATCCCTACGAATCCACCCCCTACTTATATCGACGGTGTTCCAGGTGATTTTATCGAGAGATTACAAGCAGCTGACTGGATTGATTCTATACCATTTGCCTTTCAAGGGTTTACAGAGTCGAACTATACACTTTTCTGGAGAACTGTGACGTTAGGTTATCGGATTCCAGAGTTTTTCCATGTTGTAAACACTGATGAGGTAGGTCCTGTAGGATATACAGATCGATTTCACGTTCCACATCCTCCACAGGCAGGTCACCACCCAGGTACATATATGATCACTCCTTACACGCGCTCAATTGGTCTTAGAGATTGGTATATTGATGTAGCAATTCCTCCACGTCCACGTCGACAACGTCTTACGATTCCTGCTGTTGATCCTTCGTCGTTAGTTGATGCTGGGGTTCTAGTTCCTGATGATGTTACTCCTGTAAGTTATTTTAAATTCAAGCAATTTTTATTAATTTAGGTAATGAATTTGCATTTATCATATCAATTAAGGAAATAATTTTTCTTCACAGGCTGCTTTATCTGAGATGTATACTAAACAAATGTGTCTTAACCTTGGGATGAGGAATGTTGTCTATGATTATACATTTCAAAGAGAGATGTTTATACAAGAACGCGAAGTTATTTATGAGCAGGCGATCTTAGAAAGAAATAAATATGAAAGCCTTTTATTACAGCAGCAACAACAAGAGCAGACATTTATTGCTGAGCATGAGGTTGAAAGCGACGAGTTGCGAGCAGATGTCTCATATTTGCAACAACTGCTTCATGACCATGTATTTAAATACTATTGACAGTAATTTCTAATTTAAAAATAGTCTTTGCTTTCAGGTAATATTCTTCCATTTAAATTGGTCTTTATCTTCAACTAAACTATCAATCTTTTTGTGGCAGCATATTGATTATCAGATGCCTGAAAGACCGAGGAGGACTATAAGTAGCAGGAGAGTTTGAGGAAGAAGTAATGCTCCATCTTAGTTCGGTAGGATTTTTCTCTTATAAGATAGTTCTAATGAATATTGGTACGGTGAACATTTTGTGTCTCCCTTAAATCAATGTGTTTTCAAATTACCTGACATCAAGAAAAAACAGTTCATTACAATTTCCTGCTTAGCATATGGATTATTAATCATCTTTTGACTATAATTGTAGATTATCTCTGCACTCTCTATACCTAAGAATATGCCTAGATCTAGTAGAACTAAGTTGATGTTGTTGATGTGGCAAACAGCTGGGGACTGGTTGTTGCAGGGTCCTTATGTGTATTACCTATACAGTACTTAGTTACGGGTTTTCATTGCTGGTTTCGGATCTTCTATGTTGTTTGGGACTATTGTTGGATCTCTCACTGATAAACAGTATGATTCCTTTCCCTTCAAATGCTTTGTTTATTCACTCTATTACGGTTACGGGTGTTTGTTACTTAGTTAATTTTGTAATGTGATTCAGGGGTCGTAAAAGAGCATGTGTCACTTCCTGCATTACCTACATCCTGATTTGCATCACGAAGCATTCTCCTCAGTACAAAATCTTAATGGTTGGAGGAATCACCACTTCTCTGGAAGAATCTTGATACTGAACCACATGGCAAGAGAGATCGTGATACTGCAGAATCTTTATCATCCTAATGTAGTAAAGCTGGAAGGACTTGCTACATCAAGAATGCAATATAGTCTTTACTTGGTTTTCGATTTCATGGTGACGGACTTGTCGTGAGTAGTCTCACATCCTGATGTGATGCTTACTGAACCACAGGTGAATTTATCTTATTAGCCAATCTAGAGAGTAAAAAAAATTGTACAACGAAATATTACATGTTTCTCACTAGTTTGTGAGCAATCTTTATGCAGGTCAAGAGTTATATGCAGCAGTTGCTTTTAGGTTTGAAGCATTGCCATAAGAGGGGAATTTTGCACAGAGACATTAAGGGGTAGAACTTGTTGATTGATAAAACTGGAATGTTAAAGATTGCAGATTTTGGGCTTGCAAACTATTTCAATCCTAACCATAAACGGCTTCTCACGAGTAGAGTTGTAACACTTTGGTATCGAGCTCCTGAGCTTCTATTGGGTGCTACAGATTATGGAGTCGGAATCGATCTATGGAGTGCGGGGTGTCTTATGGCTGAAATGTTTGCTGGAAGGCCTATTATGCCTGGCAGAACAGAGGTATAGCATTTACGCTCTGACCTAGTATTTTTCTCTTTGCTATAACAATGATTAAGTTTGCATTGTAAAACATTAGATTAGCATAAACTCATTGATTCTTTTGATTTGGTTGAGCAACAACATAGGATTTTCAAGCTGTGTGGATTTCCCCTCGTCTTCTTTTGGTCTTTTGACCATGCTTCTAGCTCTTGATCCATCATATCGTGGCACTGCATCTTCTGCTCTTCATAATGAAGTAAGTACAGGTAATACTTGACATCATTTGTGATGCCTTAAAATTATGTGACTTTAACAGTTGAAGTTTGGAAATTTTTACCTTATCTCATTGAAAACATCTTATTTCTTACAGTTCTTCACTGCAAGCCCAAAGGCATGTGACCTTTCAGGCTTACCTGTAATCTACAAGGAAGATGAAGAACCCGATCACACCAGTGACAGAAAGAAGTAAGGGACATGCTCATTGATCTCGTTTTCATGCAAAAATTACAATGATCCTAATTTATTGACAAAATCCATATTAGTATCATAATTTTACAATAGTCATTTTCTAGTCTTAAGTTTGTCGGAAATAATGCACAACTAATCAAAGTATCTCTTTTCCATCACAGGCAGAGGAGCTCCAAGCTGAAACAACGATCTCGAACACACAACAAAAAGGACTCTGCAACAGAGAAGTCCAAAGGAGATTCTGGATCTTCTAAAGAGGTATTGTTCACCATATGCAAAAATCATAATTCATGTACTTTATCTATGTGATGTCAGGAGGAAAAGTGTAATTAATAAACTTCAACAGCCAAGAAATGGGTAGCAGTACAGGCAGCGCTTCCTCGAGTGTAAAGAAAGGAGGAAATCCTGAAGAAATATCGCCTCCGTCATTGTTCTTCGACCCAATTCTCCACAAACAGATGGTCATCTGAACGCAAGCAAAAACATTTAGAACATGCCCACATTAGCCACCACCGAAATAAGCACAAGCAATTACAACGAAGCCGGCATAAAGACCTACAGATTGACTCGGGAAAACGGGTTAGTTTCCACAAGGGATTTTCGACATGTGGAAGCAAAGAAGTTGCCTAACCGTTACGCTTTAGATGATTTGGATGATTAAATCATGTGAAAGTGGACCATTTTAGCGCAGACTTTCATGTTTTGTGAGATATCCGCTGTCATGTTTTTTTATTGAAATGATTCATAAACAACCAAATATTTTTTTCTCATTGAGAATTAGATTGCTTAATTGTGATCTTCTTGAATTTTGCACAATTTACAAGATATATGAAATCTAGCTCACTGCAGTTTTGTCTATATTTTTAAGCTTTTATGTTTCAGACTAGTCTTCATTCTTGTTCTGTCTTCAGTTATTGAAGATTTTGGCTTCATGTTCTGTTGTTGAGGGATTTGAAGTTTCAGACTAGTCTTCATTCTGCCTCTGGTAAGGATCTCCTCGCCCCATTTTGGTTTCAGCGCTTCATTATAATTTTACATGTCTTTATGTACTCTATATATCTTTTTGTGATAAATTCTTGATCCGGTGAATGATGAATTGTTCTTCACAGAATGGGACTATTGTCATTCGATAATAAATACTTATTTTTATTTTGTTAAGTGGCTAGTGGTTATTGACAGACCCGTCATCCCCGTCATCATGATTATTTACAGGAGGGTGAAAAGAAGAAGGAAAAACATAATGAAAGAACCCGCAAATATAATGTGAGATGGAATGATGAGGTATCTCATTTCGTTTTTTTTTTTTTTTTTCTCTTCAAAAATTATTAATGTAAGTAGCAAAGTTTAAGTATATTGAACCTAATTCTCATAGCATTACGTTATGTACTACATGTAACTACTGAAGATATGGAGGCCTATCGAATGAAGAAAGTCCATCACGACGACCCAATGAGGGACTTACTGCATTAGTGGCCTTCAGGAACTAGGTTAAACAGAAGTTGAGGATTAAACAAAGGATTTTCAGTGTTTTTTCTCAAAGTTTAATTATGTCAAGTAAGTGAACCATTAGTCTGTAGTTAAGAACTTTGTACTTATTTTTTCCGTCTTCGGGAGTGAATCATTGGATCATGCTTTATTTCAGAAGCCTTCCAGATTTTATGTGGATTGAAAAATAACAATTATATGTTTGATCTTCATTATGACTGATATATATTTGTATCAAATATGGAATTAATGTAGTATTATAGTAACTTAATAAAAAAAATTATTTATAACGCATTTACTTCATAACATTTATTGTCATCTATAAAACACTTAAAATATTTATTATCAAACATTTATTGCATTCTTAATTAGCCTTGTCTTTTGTGGTAAAAATTTAATATCTTTTCTTTTTCGAGGCCTTGTTTTTGGCAAATATTTAATGTCATGTCTTTAATAAATAGGCCTTGTTTTTAACAAATATTTATTGTTTTATCTTATTTCTCGCCCTTGTTTTTGGTAAATATTAATTTCGGTATTCTGGTTATAAATAACTGTTACCCGGAAATGGTGATTCATCAAAATCGCATTCCACTTTATTGTTTTTTTTCACCTCTCCAATGTCTTCATCATCTTCTGATGACGATATGATTATCCTAATGACGTTGGCGATTGCGGAAGCACAGAGGCTCTACCATGAAAGTAGGCGCGTTCGCAGGTCCATACCGAGAAATAGAATTGCCGCTCACCTCCAACTTTTTCATGATTATTTTGCCGATGTACCGCTTTACCCTGACTACTTGTTTCGTAGGAGATTTCGAATGAGGCGTCATTTGTTTCTCCGAATTCATGACTCTGTTGTTGCTCACGATCCGTACTTCGTACAGAAGAGAAATAATGCTGGTACCCTTGGTCTTTCTTCCCTTCAGAAGATAACTGTTGCTTTAAGAATGCTTGCTTATGGAGTTTCTGGTGATTTCATGGACGAATATTTGAAAATTGGGGAAACCACGGCTACGAAATGCTTAAAGAGTTTATGTCATGCGATTATGGATGTTTTCGGCGAGGAATATCTCCGGAGACCGAATAGTGATGATGTCGCACGATTGTTGGTTGAAGGTGAACGTCGAGGGTTTCCTGGAATGCTAGGGAGCCTCGACTGCATGTACTGGATATGGAAGAATTGTCCTACTGCATGGCATGGAATGTACCAGGGCCATTGTTTTCAACCGACTATCATTCTAGAAGCAGTTGCTTCATACGATATGTGGATTTGGCATGCTTTTATTGGGATGCCTGGATCTCACAACAACATCAATGTCTTACAACAATCTAACCTATTTGCTGACCTTGTAGAAGGTCGTGCCCCCAAGACCAATTTTGAGATTAATGGAGTGTCATTTACTCAGGGTTATTACCTAACAGATGGGATATACCCGACATGGTCTACATTTGTGAAAATTATTCCTTCCCCGCGTAGAGCTGCGAATAAATACTTTGCACAACAGCAAGAATCAACAAGGAAAGATGTAGAAAGAGCATTTGGAGTATTGCAAGCACGTTTTGCAATTATACGGGGACCTACACGTTATTGGGATCCCGATGATCTTACTCAAATAATGATGGCGTGCATTATAATGCATAACATGATTGTCGAGGATGAAAGAGAGCTGTATATTACCGATTTCGACTATGAACAAATTGAATCCGTCCCACCGATAGAAGTTATCTCTAACGAAAATGAGAATTTTGATCAATTCGTTGATCGACACCTTCAACTACGAAATGAGGCTGCTCATTGTATTCTCCAAGCCGAGCTTGTGAAACATTTATGGAACCACTACAGTGATAATTATTCTGGTTGAAATGTACATTAGGTGTTTTGTAATGTTTAATAATGTCACGTTATTAATTGTCGAGAATGTTTTTTGTATTACAATAAGTGTCCCCAAAAATTTTATTCGTAGGAAAATATAACATTACAAGAGTTACTGAGCCTAGCTCCTTAAAATAAAAAAAATCCTACAACCCACCTAATACATAAAAATAAAACATAGAAATTTGAATTGGCAACAAAATAATTAATCACGGAAACAAACTTCTCCTCTCCATAATGTTCTTCTTCTCCTGCTCATAGAACTGCTTTGTCATCTCATCCATATCGTCTGTTATATTTATACGCATAATACGTTCATCATGTTCAAACTCTAGTAGTTTAAGCTTCCTCTCATGTGCATTCTTCCTATCTTCAATGTAGCTTCCCATAAGCTCCGAAAGCTCTGAGATTCTGGGAATTTCATAATTTGTTCCCTTTCGCCTCCTTAACTCTTTTCCTGCTTTCCTTCCCCTAGGGCGCTGATTCTTGTTTGGCGACACCACTTCATCGTCATCTTCATTCAAGTCAGTTGTTGGAGATGAGTTGTTACTTGAATTGCGTCTACGAGATGAAGTAGAACTTTGTGGACGTAGTTGGTCATTAGTTTTTTCTACATAATCTTGCCACTTTTTGTGCAATCTAAGTTCCTTCTAGCAACGTACTAGCTTGAATTCTTTCTTCTCAATCTTTTTATACATGATTTTCGCTTTCTCTATCTGTTACAAAATAGAACAATTGCCTATATTAATAATTATTGCATTAACATATTTTACTACTTTATAATAATTGACATACCTTGCCGTCTTCACTGAGGTTTTCGCCACTCTTACGACTTGCTGAAATGTTAGCATAGTACCCACATAATTTGTTAACATATTTTTGGATTTCGCCCCACCGATTTTGTATCGAACCAGCAGTACGACGTGACTCAAGTTCTCCATGTTGTACAAAATAATTATGAACCCGATCCCAAAAACATGTAGCCTTTTGGCCCGTGCCACAAATTTCATCAAAGCTAGTATTTAGCCACGCTGATACAATTAACAAATCTTCGTCTTCATCGTAGTTTCTTCGTGCAATTGACGGTGACACGAGCGGAATTGGATTGCTAGAGCCAGCTAACATAGATGCTTCCGATGCTGAATGAAATTGGTTATGAGGTGGAGAGTATTGTGGGTAATATGGCTGAGAATACTGTGATTGAGGGAATTGTGACTGATAAAATTGATTTTGAGAGAATTGAGGAGGAGGAAGAGGGAGTGAGTTTAAGTTATTTTGTAAAAAATGTTGAAAGCCGTACCAGTTATTGTGCTGCTGATTGTTCTTATCCATTTGTTCTTGAAATGAAAATAGTGAGAGTGAACAATTTAAGAGGAGGAGTAGAGAGGAGAGCTGATATTTTTGAGAGATAACTAGTTGATGGCATTTTAAAGACATTTTACATTTGACCGTTTTTTTGTTACCGTTGCAAAATGTAATGTTACCGTTGTTGTGATGACCGTTGTATTTTTTAATTTTTTTTGTTACCGTTGGATTTTTTTTTGTTACCGTTTGATCTAAGTTTAATTTTTTTTTTTAAAAGCATTAACTAATTTAGAAAAAAAAAAACACCGCCAATTGAATTGGCACACAAACACATTTTTTTTAAAATATTTCTATTTAATAAAACCAAAAAATATTTAAATAAATATAAAAAACTAAAATAATAAATACACAGCGCCAATTCAATTGACGTATGATTTATATTTAAAAAATAAAAATAATTTTTTAACACATTTTTATATTTGATTTCATGTGGGCCATGACCTCTGACGTAAAAATCAGTCGCCATATATAACTACTGATTTTTTGGAAATTCACGCGATTTTAGCGATAGCCAGCCTGAAAAATGTAATTTGCGTGAAATTGAATAGCTATCATAGCGATAGCTATCCTGCTGCCCATGCTCTTAGTAGTAGTACCTACAATTATTTATAAAATAGTTTAATATCTCTCAAAAAATGCTAATAAAGCTTATATTTCAAGCAACAATAATACGTTCAACATTAATTAACTTCAATTCAAGGTCGATTGGTGATTGAATTATTAAGATACATATAAATGATAGGGTTTGCCGCAACGATGCATGCTCATTCAGTTGTGTTGTTTATATTTCTTATGAAAAGGATCTCTGAGTAATATTTATGGATATAAATGAATACCCTCACAAATCATTTTTTTTCTTCTAAATGTGCAAACCGCATAACACAACCATCTTAACGTTTGGTTGGTCCCAAGGTTTAGCATTTATATAGGCTTCACTCCCGCAAAAATTGTTAAAATCTATCTTAATATAGATGGAAAATCACATTTAAAACAGTAGAGTCAAAAAGTAAATATATTTCAACGTTTAGGAGTCCGGATTTGCCAACCCACCTTAACGGAGGGTTGTCGTTGGCTTAGATAGTTAATAGAGTTAATAAATAAAATAACTTATTTAAATTTTAAAATATTTTATATAATCTCTCTCTCCTCTCTTCCATCGAAAACTCTTCTTCTCCCTTCCTCTCTCTCATTGAAAATGCCTCTCATTTTTCTTGCTGTAAATTTTCCTTAAACAAAACAAATGATCTACAGCTAGAAAAGACTGCTTGTAGAAAGAAAGCGCAATTGCCACGAGACTTAGAAATAAACCCCAAAATATAACCAAAAATCTACACTAAGCAGTAGCTCTTTCATACCATGCTCATCACCCACTCGGACCTTCGCCGCCTTTTCTTCCTTCTCCTCTTTAACCGTTAGCACCTTGCTATCGTTTCCCTCCTTTGTCACATTCTGAGCATCTCCATCCTTTGTTACAGTTTCAGCATTTACTTCTTCATTTTTAACCATAGCCGCTCTTTCCTTTTCACCTCCACCCTTCTCATCATCAACACCAAAATCGCCACTCTCAATCTTGGGGACACTTCTTTGAATGTTGGTACAACGCTTTCAAAAACAACATATGCTCCAGTCGCGGTGGCCATTATGAACACAGCAGAAAACCTACTAGTTCCAACAATTTCTTCTTGCTTTGGATCTCTAACTAAGGTTGAAAAAACTAAACACATCACCTACTGATTTACAATAGGAAAACACATCACCCAGCAAACATGAAGAGAGAGATTATATAAAATATTTTAAAATTTAAATAAGTTATTTTATTTATTAACTCTGTTAACTATCTAAGCCTCAGTTAAGGTGGGTTGGCAAATCCAAACTCAACGCTTAATAGATACCTATGTCATCCACTTAATGAAGTACTTCAATGAAGAATAGTCTGGTCCAAGACTCATTTATCCCATGATTTGTACGTCTCTTAATATCACATCTCCCTATATGACGTCACAAAATATAGAAAGACACCCTTCAAGTATACCAAAACCAAACCAATAGACAACAAGATAATATTAATCTAAAGAAATTTCATTATTGATAGAGTATAAATAGCTTAATAAATACAGTCATCAGTCTAGTTAATAATGGGGTGTACAAACAATTGCTCCTCGGGGTCTGCCATTCTAAGTTACCATCATTCCGTATTCCTTTTAGGGGACGAATTCGGGGACCCTAAGCAGACCCTAAAGGAGAGCCACTTATCTCATATATATAATGGTTAAGATACATGTACCAGTGTGACCAGCATACAATGGAGGATTTTTGTAATCTAGCATTTTTGCTACATGATGTAATCGTAGTATTTTTGGAATTAAAGGAACTACTGTTTTGACTCATTACTCTGTAAATTTTATTTCCCCCTTGTTCCAAACTAAATGTTCTCTAGTTCTGAATGTTTTATCTATGAATGTACCAGTGTGACCAACATACAATGGAGGACTCTGTTGATGAATATTGGTCAAAAGTCATTAGTGAAGAGTCACCAGAAAGGGCTGAAGACGAACGTACATGAGATGTTCCATTTGATTTTCTAGAATGTTATACCTATCCTTTCTTGGCGGACCCCCCGTACAAGGGCCAACATTTTGAGACTGCTGAAGATGCACGTGTTTGCTATGAATAATATGGAAGAGGTCAAAAATTTTCCACGAAGAAACGCAATTCCACTAAGAGAGACAGATCAGAGGATGTAGCTAGAGTAAAGTTTTGTTGTTCAAATAGTAGATTTTTGCAAAAAAAACATAGGGATCCGGAGACCAGTGAAAGAGATGGGAGCAGAAGATCATCGGGCAAGTGCGGGTGTAAAACAACGTTGAACATCAATTGGAGTAACAAACTCCGTAAATACGTTACGATAAGTTTTCTCAATTCCCATAACCATAAACTTGTGTCTCTGTGCAATCATCATCGTATGAAGGTGAATCAATTTTCTCAGAAGCAGCAAAAAACTTTACATAGACCTTTGAGCTCCACAACATTTTAGTAAGAAAGGTACCGACTTTGTTTTCAGATAAAAAATTCAACAAATGAGACTGCTATAACCACAAAACAAAGGTAAACAAGGACAGGCTAGCAAGAGGTGATGCACAAGCGGCATTGGAGTGGTTTAGAAAAAAAACAAATTAATGATCCAATGTTCGATTTCGATATTGAATAGGACGAAGAGGACCGAGCCTTAAATTTCTTTTGGATTAATGGATGGTCAAGGTATGCATACGAGGCATTCGGGGATGCGATGACCTTTGATACTACGTACCTGACCAATGTGTTTAAGATGCATTTTGCCCCGTTTGCCAGAATTAACAACCACTACCAAACGATTCAATACGGATGTGCTCTACTAAGGAATGAACAAGAATCAATATTTGTATGGTTATTTCATACGTGGCTGAAGGCAATGAACAACAAACACCCTACTTCAATTATCAATGATCATGATGCAGCTATGGGAGCGGCGGTACCCAAGGTAAGCATGAATGGATTAACGTGCTTTCAAGAACATATTGTCGTCGACAACAATATATTATCGTATGCATGATGTCCCCAAAAATATATATCGTCAGTATGTTGGGGTTGTGCACGGTATATTATCATATACAAGATATAATCGACAATATATTACAGAGCATATTTAGTTCGCGTTTACTCAATTATGCATTTATTGATTTCTAGGTTTTCCCCAACACCATCCATGGACTCTATCTATGGCACATCACACACAAATTCCCAGAGAAAATATGCCATGTTTATCGGGTCCCATCTTTATTCAAGCAAGAGATTGATTCGATAATGCACAACACCTACGATCCTGCGGTTTTTGATGCAAGGTGGATGGAATTAACGAAGAAAAATAAGTTGGATGATAACCATTAGATGCAAGGGATCCTTAATTTTAGATAGAGATGGATACCATTATGGAGTAGATCAACCTTTTTCATAGGCATGAGCACTATTGGGTACAGTGAGTCAACCAACAACTTTTTCAATGGTTGGTTACTTCCAATAATTAGGTTGTACAGTTTTGTGACCAAGTATGGCACTGCCCTCTTGGAAACATATGAATGAGAGAAAGAAGAAGACTTTGCTTCTGAATATAAATACCGTCAAGTAGCTCTCGTCAAGCCTTTCTCAAAGACGTTGCAAAGATATATACAAGAATAATGTTCCATAAACTTGAACAACAGTTCGACCAAGTAGTTCACTTCGTAATATTAGAAATATCTGCACAAGGAAACCTTCGTGCACTTACTGTAAAATTGCATAGTGGACATCCAGAGTCGTTTGAGTTGTATATAGACTTAGAAATACTAACGGTCAGTGTGGATGTAAGTTGTTTGAGTATGTTGGACTCCCATGCCGACACCTCCTCAAAGTTTTCTCGAAATACTACATTCTTAAAATCCCAGAGGCTTTTATTATGACAAGATGGAGGATATGTGCAAACACATTCTCTCGGTCGTATGATGAGAGCCACTTGTCGATAGAGAACTTACGACAACCATTGCACCATAGCTACTTGTCACTTCGCTTATCGTTACTGTTTGATAGGGCTTCAAATACTAAAGAAAAATTTGAATTAACGGTTTAAAAGCTAGATGAGATTGAGTCTTACCTTGACCATTACGATGAGTCTTTGACAGTCATGGATGCATCGGAACCAGCCATGACAAGTCCTTTGGTGGAATCTATGATGTCAAGAACTCCTTTTTTAGACCCTCTTATGGTTCAAACAAAGGGCCGAGCCAAATTAAAACACAAGAAGGGAGGGAGATGGAAAGGGGGGGGGGGGAAGTTATTGAGAAGAAGAAGAGAACATGCACATGATGAGGTATATTTGGCAACCATGATAAATGGACCTGCCTACTTCTTAAGACGAAGATATTTGAAACAAGTAAGTATAATTTCGATACTATGCATAACCCCCCCACATTTTGCTTGATTAATCTATAACCGTATCCCATTTGTTGTTAGCCTAAATTATGGCGGTCTCCATGTAAGAGGGACAAGTTGAACAATTGTAAAACACCACAACAACAACGCATCTAGGGAAAGTTTTTTTTTTTTTTGCTTCAATATCAATACATTCTATGAGTTCCATGTCCAAAACTAAGTGACCATCTTGTTGTATGGTATTGTAACCACATTTAATAAGTAACCATAACTTATCGTAGTTTATGCATTGTAATCGTTTCGTACTATGACTTGGAATCCATTTAATGATATTGAATTGTAGTTCTGATAAGAAATTCTGGAATGATCGATTTGGTCGACCGTGTTGTGTGCCTAGGTATTGTCGAGTCTTGTACAAATTGTAGCAATTGTCTTTTACGCCAACTAAACGAGAATCTTCAAATAACAGGTTGTCGGGTGCCTACTTGGTTGACAATATAACAACAGACAAATGGGAACAATAACCAATTTTAAATGGGGAATTCAGACCAAACCAATTATATTATCAGGAGGTCCCATTAATCAGTATCCTAAAAAAATTGCAATCAAACAACTACATGCACCTGTGACCAATATATGTCCATCTCACTAATTTTTACATTGTCGTTTGTGCCAAATAACCGACAATGTTCAAATAGCATGTTGTCAGATGCCTAGTTGATCGATAATACAACAATAGTCAAAGCATACACATAATGCAAACAACCAGCAATTTTAAATAGATAATTCAGACTAACCAAGTATACTCCCATTAATCAGTCTCCCAAAAATATTAAAATCAAACAACTACATTCACCAATGGTTGTCCCAAAAATAGAAAAATGCATCCTTCTAAAATGGGATTTCAGACCAAACCAAATAGGCTGCCATCAATAAGTGTCCCAAAATATTTACAACAATAAAATAGGCCAGTAATGGTTAACACTCCCCCACACAAAAAAATAAAATAAAATTGTTGGGGTCCTTGGTCATCAAAGACTCAAACAATTTCATTACTTTTTTATATTGGCTTTGAGTCTTTAACTTTGATGCTTAATTGTTGTTGGATCCCTAAAAATAGAATTGCCATCTTCACCTTGGACCCCACACACATCTAAATGAAACTTCACATACAATTGGAATAGAGCTTCATTTATCCTCTTCTTCACTGTAACATTTGCCTTCCTAATATCCATCACCTTGTCTTGAGTTTCACTCGTTAGTGTGAAATCATCTTGATAATCTCCTTTGGGCCCTTGTTGTGTTTATAGTGTAAAATCTATCATATTGGTCAAATAGTTCAATAAAGGTGGATCGTCCTTATCTGCCAGCTCTCTGCTTTGAAATTCTTTCTCCATTGCTTGACGCCAAACCTCCTGCATAGCAATGAATGGCAGTTATTGTGAATTGCATGGGGATACAAACAATAATGTCATGCGTATGGACAATTGTAAAAATGGCATACCCATTTACAGTGGTCAACTTCAAGGGTCTTCTTCATCTCTTCAACAATGATGAGTTGGTTATGCTACAATCACGGTATGCCATCCAACAAGGGATTAGCTATTCATTGCAATACAACATTCGAAAACAACCCTTAAGACATATAACTTACGGGGTTACAATTTTTTGATCATGTATCACAGTATCGGGCTTGTACTTGGCTGTCACCTATGATTTGATGCAATTAACTGTGTAAAAGCATTAAAGGAGTTTAACAATGGGGTATTTTGTTGCAGCATCCAGTAGAAAATTGTCGACGAGGACACAGTAGTCGATAACAAAAATGTTGACCACTGTGTCAGCCAACTATCACTATGTGTTGAAATTGTCGGACAACACATGGATCGAAAAATTGATATACTGTTCTGAACAATAAATTGAGCATATCCATCAAACTAATATTAACATAGAGAATAGGCTTCTAATTTTCATAGAAGTACCAAAAATAGTTTTAAATCCTTAAAACACCAACTGTTAAATAGTTTAGAAGATGGCCACATTCCCCGAAAGCAATTCTACTTCCATCCAAACCAACTTACAAAAGATTCTTTTTTTCTCAACCTCTTCACAACATCTTCATACTTCATGGTTAATTCATCAATCTTTCTCTGCAGATCAGGGGGAGTCACTGCCTCTTCTTTTGGAATCGCAGCAAGCTGTTCAAATGCGACAAGTACATTGCTATCAGAGAGGAGTTCCACAAAACCTTACATTATGCAACGAATTGGAAAATAATATTTAAACACTCACATGGATAGGTGGTGGGTGTTGTCTCTCTAACTGGTAGTCAACTTAGCATTAATATCTTTAGTAACTTGTATTCTTTTATCTGGAAAAAAAAAACAAAAATAGGAGAGATAATTAACTCCTAAAAGGTTGTAAAGATTTTTAAATACGGTTGAGTAGTAAAAAGGGATGATGATACTTTTTTCCAACTCCAGTGAGAAGCTCACATTACAAGCATCAACTCCCGCTCTAATTCTTAAATCCTCTACCACTTCGCCTTTTGCTCATTCAAGTTGGTACTCTTGCTCTGCATATAAAAATTAGTGTATAGTTATATATGAGTGATGTGTTCTTATAATCAAAATCTTAAACAAAGTTGTAAACACTTGTAAATCGAGTTGACTACTAAAAATGGTTGGGATGATACCTTTTTTGCCAACTCCAGTGATAGACTTGCATTACAATCATCAACTCCCACTCTTATTCTTAAATCCTCTACCAACTTGGTATTTTGCTCATTCAGAGCTTGACACTTTTTTTGTCTGCATATAATCATTGGTGTGTGGCACTTATTTATTAGTGATATGCTCTATATCAAAATCCAAATTGGTTAGGCAAATGAGCAAGGCGGCCCAACATTACCTTCTCTTCCAACTTTGCAGGCAGGTCTTCGAATGATTTCATAAATTGTTCGTGAACAACATGATTCTGTGTTTCGCCCTGCTTATTTCTTCAATTATCACCCTCAGTTGCTTACATTTAATTGGTTGTGGTTAAGATTAGATGGTACAGAGTAAGATCAATGGATAAAATACAATATTTTGTCGACCACCTCGTGTACCGATAATAATATTGTTAAACAATTCACTGCACGCAAAATCATATGGCTGAGTTGTACAAGAATTGTCAATTTTGGGCCACATATCAACAATCCACAACCTGTATAATTAACTATTACTTTTTTAGGGACTTCTATAAAATAATACTAACCTTCTCACTGAATTTCTCTCTTAACCTTGATGTTGTTTCATTCTCCTCCTCTTCTGTTCTTCAGCTTCTGGACTTCCTCGTTCAAACCCAATATCTGTTCCACCAATTCTTTGTTTTCATCTCTTAGCAAGATATATTGTTATCTTCACCAACATTAGGGGGATACCCACTAACTTGCATTTATAGCAAAGGATTTAGATCAACAGGCTGTTAAAATAATAATAATAAAACAAACAATTATTTGGATGATGTATAGTTCAATGATCCTTCTAGTTTTAGTATGACATACCGGTACCTCGCACTCACCACCAACCACATGATTATTTCACACTCATTTTTTGGGGTGACACGCTGATAACCGGTATCGTCATCGGGGAAAAGGTCTACAACTGGGGGACAAATTTGGGTCCATGAGAGAGACTGAAACCACTGTATGTACCCGTCTACACATTGTGTAGGTCCCCCCTTAACCATTTACCTCTATTACGACTCCTCACTATCCATACCTTTCACAATCCCTTTAAAAATAATCAACCCAGTCATACTTCGGTTTATACAGTTTGGGCTCTTCTCCATCCCATGTCCTTAAACCCGGCACTCAACACATTTTGGCTTCTTAGGGATTGGCTGAATCCTTGTAAACTGCCGTACAACCCTATTAGGGTAGATGGGCTCTACGTGGCCTAGACTAGATGTAAGCCTATTAAAGAAGGTGTTCTCGTTGAAATCGTGGTCAAACCTTCTTTCTTTCCTATATGGGTCCCACACAACCTACCAATACCACACCATTAAGTTTAAGAAAAAAGGTCATAACGGAAGTAATTTAATTGTAGGGTGCATATGCATATACTACAAAAATAGTAAGATTACTTACATCCTCAATCTTGTAGTTGTCAAATGCTTCTCTATATTTCAACAAAACATGGGCACCGGTCCGATCAGTAATACTCAGACCCATTTCCACCTAGTATAATACTCCACTGCATCTGAATGTTGTTGCTTAGGTATGTCTGGTAGCTTTAGAAAGTGTGCAAATATCCATGACTGTATGCAGTGAGAGCATAAGGCGTATAATTAAAGAGAGAAATATGATTTTTTATTTTAGGGGATCGCATATATGCAGTTTATTTTAGGTATGACATATCTCAAGGAGCATCGTAAAAGTAGCAAACTGTTTCCATCGTTTTGAGATGCTGTACCTAGGTTGTGGAACAGGTACGCAAGAACTGCGGAACCCCAAAACCACTTGATGTTTGCTTTGTCCTTGAAGAAAATAAAATACCGTGCAGTTACATAACTTCTATTTTTAACAGGGAATGGAAATGTCCCTAGTACATAGAGCATGTATGTGCGCATAACAGATATGGCTGACATTGCATTCTTCTTATGACAAGATGAACTTGCATTTTGTAGGCTATCATTATACTTCTCCAATTTCCCCGCATAGAAGTTGACCAATTTTACTAGAGACAGTGAATTGCCTTGACCTCCAGTCTTCATTGAAGTAAAAAAGTCATCGGCTTGGTAAAGATTCTTCTTAAAAATTTCAACAAGCTTTGGCAACCCCCAACTACCTTCAGTTTGGGGAACATCATCATCTGCGAACAAACCTATCAAGTATATACATCATCTAAAGTTGGAGTCATCTCTCCCCAGCTAAAATGGTGTAGTAGCATATTTCCAAGATTCGACAAGGGTAAGCCAGCATAACATAGTCGAAGACAACCCAACATTCGAGAAGACACCGCAAGCTCTTGACCTAATAAAAAATAGTCATTGTGATTGTCAAGAAAGAGCGTTAGAGATCCGTGAAGTTCGCCCACTACCCCTGAAATAGGAAACTATTTTTCTTTTGTAAACTGTCTGTATCTACTATAAATACAGGCAGAGAATAGATTATTGAAATCCACAATTTTTCTACTTATTCTTCCTTACTTTAATGTCATTCCACAAATTGTAATAACTAGCAATATTGGATTTTACATCAAAATCTTCCTCGAGGTCGTGGTTTTCTCAGCTTTTACTTAGTTTCTACGTAAAATCTTATTTGTTTTAGTTTATTATTGCACCATCCTTACAAAAAATATTGGTGAAGATTATCCTTCCGGAAAACACGCCATTATAATTGGCACCGTCTATGATAAATGCCACACTTTCTTTACCATCCCTGATCTAAAAATATTCTGATGACAAACACGAATCTCTGAAGCCATATAGTACGTTGATGAATCACAAAATCAACCCGATACCAGAAAACGTTGATCTGCATGGTGCAGCGATCGAATTACAGAGACAAATTGAAACCGACCGAGTCCAGAGGTTGGAAGATCAGTGCATTCACGCTCAGGCTCTTCAAGTGGAAAGAGACGAAAGAAGGAAAGCCTTGGACCAACAAAGTCAGACACATCAAAAAGAGATAGAAAAATATGGAGAACTCAGATCGACTCACTGACCGTCAAACGTCACCTCCAAAGCCTAAAGTAATCATCGATCCAAAACGGGCCAAAGAGATGATCAGCCAAGAGAAGATAGAATACGAACTTCTCAATCTAGATCTAGAAATCTAGATATGGCTTCTCGACACTTTGACTAACATCCCCAACATCAACAACTCAAGGAAGTTGGCGCACACGTCATCTAACTCCCCACCACCAGAATGAAGACCAATCGGGATTGATTGGGACCTGAAGGACAGGTAAATTTTAATCCATAAGTTGCATCCTTACCAATTCTCCTCCACAGTTCATCACCTGGATGACCTAAACAATAAGATCCAGGCTATAAACTCTGATAATCCAGGCCGAATGTCTGCCCTCAACAGAATCAAGACAAATCTCATTTCTCCACATCTCGATATTATGCTATTCCAGATAATTTCTACATGCCAAATATTCAGTATGCAGAACTCACTGACCCTCTCACTCACGTCCGATACTCAAAGCCGCAGTTAGATTATACTCCAAACTCGACCACATGCTATGTAGATTATTCAACATGATTCTGAAAGAGGAACCACTCAGATAGTTCCAAACTATCCCCGAAGGCTCCATCACCACATTCAGCTACCTACAACGTCTTTTTGAGTCAAATTATGCTCATGCTAAGGACTGAGAGATAACTGCAGATTCCTTGTTCTTCTTCGAGCAAGGCAAAAAAAAAACCTTGGCAAGCTTTTACAAGTGCTTCTTACAGGAAACACGAAAAATTGGGAACTCAAATCCTAAAATCGTCATTCCGGCATTCACCTCAGCCATGCATATCGACTCCAAGGTTCGAGAAGAACTTACCTTGCACAAGCCAATAACGGTGATAGAGATGATTGAGTGTAGTTAATAGCTACATGAATTTGGAACGATCAAAGAAGGATAAGTTGAAGAGTTCCTCTGTCATCCAATCTCGTGAAACATTTACATCCTAACCCAAAAATCACCAAAACCGATGCACCCAAGCAACGCAGAAGAAATACCGACAACGTTAAAAGAAGATATGGAAGGCCAGACAGACCCATCCCCATTCTAACTCCAATGACAATAACTCTCTCCGCTATCTTACCAACGATAAAGAGAGACGAGTTCTATCGGGTACCCAAAACATTATAATATCCCCAACAAATCTTTATGTCAGTATCACAACGTACATAATCACAAATTGACAACTGCTACTCACTCATTCAAATTTTTCATCGCATTCTATAAGTTGGAAGACTTCATTACAATGTAGTCGACATTCAAAAGCTCCTCGAAGAAGAAACTAAGAACAAAGACGTTGAACAAGAGCAAGGGCAAGGGCGAGTTCGCCATCATTACATGATCAAAATTGAAAAAGGAAACAAAAGAGGAAACAAAACGATCGCATTACATCTTGTTGCAAAATGACTTCCTCGAATAAATCAGCAAAATTTCTCCCCAACTCGAGCAAATCAAAACGTCATTACCATATTACCTTTGAAGATTGTGACACCAGCCATGTCAAGTACCCTCATGACGACCCGGGTAATTATGCTCAAAGTAGGAAAAGACTACCTATACACGCTTTCATCGATACAAAAAGTGCCACAAATGTTTTGTTCAGAAGGGCAATTGAGGTTCTGGGACTCATAGATTTCGTGAAAGCTTTGACAACCGCAAATGCAGGTTTTAGCGGTTCAAAAGAATCGGTAACCGGAGAAACTACACTAGCAGTTCAAGCAGGGTCTGAAACTACCTTCATTAAATTGTAGTCATCGATGTGAGTCCAAATATCTAAAAATTTTAGGGCGGAGTTGGCTGCATTCGATTAAAGCAGTACCTTCTACATATCACTTGGCATTGAGAATTCAACAGATCATGAAGTCTACAAAATCAAAGGAAGCCAAGCAGTTGTACGTATGTGCTAGAATACCACCACCATTCTCATACAGCGAAACTTCTCAAGGCATAGAAGCTACAACAGAAAACACCACCCACATTCGAGCAGCAAGACACTGAGGTAGTAGATTTCATTGAGCTCGATGGGACCAGGCATAATACCTCATTAGCTCCAAGATGTCATCCAATGAGAAAGAAACCATGATCCGGCTCCTTAAGAGAAATATCAACATCTTTGTATGGTCTTTCTAATAGATGCACAGTAATCATCCTTCGATCGCATGCTACAAGCTCAACCTCCTTCCAGACAGCAAAACAATTGTACAGAAGCGTCGAAATCTAGCTCCTCGCCTTCGGGAAGCCACTAATGAGGAAATTGATAAACTCCTTCGTGTAGGATTTTTCAGGGAAGCCAAATATCCACAATGGGTTTTTAACATAGTGGTAGTCCCAAAAAAGAAGGGGAAAATTAGAGTCTGTGTTGATTTTACAGAACCCAACAAGTTTACTCTAAAAGATAACTTCCTATCCCACTGATCCCGCAACTCCTTGACTCAGTTGCTGGACACGAACTTCTTTCAATAATGGATACAGCTTTTGGTTACAATCAGGTTCTTCTCGCCAAAGAAGATCAGGAAAAGGCAACTTTTGTTACAAAAAGAGGTTTTTACTGTTACACAGTAATGCCTTTTGGGTTAAAAAATGTATGAGCCACTTACCAGCGACTCGTCACAAAAATGTTCAAAGATCATTTAGGCAAAATCATGGAGGTATACATCGATGACATGATCTTCAAAAGCTTAAAATGTAAAGATCGCTGCAACAACCTCCAAAACATATTCGATATCCTTCGTATCTACCAGATGAAACTCAACCCTGAAAAATGTCAATTCGGTGTTGAATCCGTAAATTTTTGGGACATCTGGTAACTAAAAGGAGAATCAAAATCGATCTGACACAAATCCAAAGCCCTCATGGCAATGCCATCTCCTCGAATGAAGAAAGATGTACAAAAATTCACTGGCAAGATTGCCGCTCTTCACTGGTTCATATCAAAGTCATCTGATCGATGCAAACTTCTTTACCTCCTTCGTGGAAATCTAAATCCACTGTCCACACAAATAGACCAAAGAAATCATTTGGACTCTCGATTGTAAATTAGCTTTCTAGATCTTAAACGATACTTGAGGCGTCCTCCTATCATGAGTACTCCACTTGATGGTGAAACACTAACAATGTACTTATCCATAACTGATGATTCTATTAGCTCGGTCCTTATTCGGGAAGACGATTGAGTAGAAAAGCCAATCTACTTAATCAGCAAGACTCTCATGCCTGTCGAGAAAATATATACAACAACTGAGAAATAACTACTTGCTTTGGTCTACAACTCATAAACTTGACCTTATTTCAAGCTCATCCCATCAAAATGATTAATAAATATCCTCTT
>JACGCM010002853.1:0-26042 GCA_014058105.1 Kingdonia uniflora | reverse complement strand
AAAGAAGTTGTTAAATTTCTTCGATGTGGCCCCTGGGCAATTCAACCCGAATGTATATGACTTGTTTCGAGTATGCGGGGCTCTAAATGGTTAATTAAAAGAGAGAGAAGAAGCTCTGATAACCGTTGATGACCTTTGTGTATACTATACTTTGAGAGTTAATTCGGCTAAAGTAGGTTATCGATATTTAACAAGGTTTCCTAAGAGGCCTCTCTTCTACGAGATGGTATCGACTGGTAGGAAGTACTTTGATGAGCGGCTTTTAGTAACAGGGAATGATGAGTTCGATATTAATGTTCCTGGGGAGCCTTTGAAAGGAAAGCTTTTCATCTAGGTAAATAGCTGTTGATATGTACTTTTGAGAATTTGGTTAACTGTTGTTTGACTTCTAATTTGTATGTTTAGCTCTGAAAAGAGGGATAGGAACTCGAGGGTTAACGAGCAGCTATATAATTTCAGGAAGGGATATACTGGTAGGATCGATGAGTTGGCAGCTGATCAAGAGGGTTTGTCTGATTTGTTCGAGGAGGCTGGTTTAAAAAGGTTACAAACAACAAGATCAGTAGTGCCGCTTATTGACAGTAAGATGTCTGCGAAGAGTAAGAGGAGTTCCAATGTTGGTTTACCGTTGGAAAATCAGTCGTTGGCTGGATATTTGACTGATACAAATAGTGAGATAGAGGCATTGTGCAATGTTCCTTCGAGAAAGGCGTCGGAGAAGTGGGATGCTCCTAGCGACGCAGTGGTTGATTTGCAAGATCCAAAGCGGCCTTCTCGAAAGAGAGACTCTATTGACGGGAAAAAACTTGTATCTCGAAGTTCTGTCGATAAGCCTCCCCTAGCGTCTGGAAGTGGTACCTCGAAGAAAACAGGAAATGTATCGAACAAGAAGAGTGCAGATTACTCCGACCCGAAGTATGTGGCTCAATCTGAAGTAGAGATCGCGGCAAATTAGGATTCAGTTGCAGTAGGCTCGACATTGCTGGGAGATCGTTTGGATGATTGCATGGTCAATTTGGATAGCTTAATGAGTTTCTTTGGTGAGGGGCAATCGAGTTTGAAGAATGTATGAAATCTATCTTGTTTACCGAGGTTAATGAATTTAGTTCCCAATATGAATACCTCTTGTATGAAATTGTTGCAGATTAAGGAAATCATTGCTGAGGCGAGGCCGCGCATTATAGGTGCCGGGGATATCGCGAATCAGTTGAAGGGGTACCAGATCCTCGAAAAGGACTTAACGGAGGAAAAAGAGAGATTGATAAAAGAGAAAGAAAAACTGAATTCGATGCTTAACAGTTATAAGGTTGATGCTGAGAAGTCGAAGAAAGCTGTAATGGCTGTGGTCACGAAGGAAAAAGATGAGGAGATCGCGAAGTTGAAGGAAGGTTTTGAAGCAGCTAGGAAGGCGACAATCGAAGCGGCGAACGGGAAGCGCAATAATGCTCTTGAAAATTTTCGGTATGATTATTTGGGAAAGTTTATGAACCTGAGGAAACAGTTAGATGGAGACTACGAGGATGAGAATCGTAGGCAAAAATATTACAAGAATATCGTGAAGGAGAATTTGCTTCCTTTTGTGGATTCAAAGGATGAATCATCGTTGGGTTCTCCTAATGCTGAAAAGGAGTGTGATGTGGTCGAAGAACCAATGTTAACTATTCCTACTGGTGTCGAAGCTGAAGTGCTGTTTGATTTGGCAGATGATGTTGCAATCGAAGGAACTGGTTCTGATTTACTCATCGAGTAAGTACTTCTGCATCGAAGTGGATTTTTAACAAGTTGCCAGTGGGGATAAGACAATTTTGGATTTGATAAAGTTTGTAAAAATGGCCAGTGGGGTCGATACATTTTGGTTAACAGTAGATTTTTTATCGAAGTAAGTAGTTTTGTATTTCATAAAAATTGCTAGTGTTTGATTGTGAATCAAATATATAATATGTGTATCGAAATGGTAGTGTTAATACAAATAGGAACGAAGACCAGGTGTTGTTCCTCGAAGGGATACCTGTATTAGGAAAAACCAATCTTAAAGATTGGTTTGTAAAAATGTAGTAAGAGTTTAGCCTGGACCCAACGGTTTAAAGTGTGGTCAATGCTTGAACGATACCAGGTGTTGCTCCTCGAAGGGATACCTGGATATGGAAAAAACTAATCTTAAAGATGAGGTTTGTAGAAATGTAGTAACAGTTAAGCCCGGACCTAACTGTTTAAAGTTTGATCAATGCTAGAACGATACCAGGTGTTGCTCCTCGAAGGGATACCCGGATTTGGAAAAAACTAATCTTAAAGATGTGGTTTGTAGAAATGTATGTTGTAGTGTTGATGCGTACTTAAAAAGTATGCATTGATATTGCGTGATAGTAAAGAAGGAGAACACAATTCTGTATGATGTGACTGTAGAGAAAAATACAATGAAGACCTTTATTAAATGAAGTCGAAGAGGTATAATACTTATCGATAGAATAATTTAAGATGTGCTGTATTCCAGGGATATTCGAGCTGAATTTCATCCTCTGTCATCAGCCAGTAAGTTCCACATTCCATTTTCTCGCTGATGATGTAGGGCCCTTCCCAGTTTTCAGATAATTTTCCTAAATTCTTGGGTCGAGTACTATATTGTATTCGACGAAGGACAAGATCGCCTATGACGAATTGTCGTTTGTGAACTTTTTTGTTGTACGCCTTTCTGAGTTTATCGTGGTATCGCCCCAAGTTTAGGATAGCTTGATCTCGGGTTTCCTCAATCCAATTAAGGTTACAAAGCAATCCTAACTCGTTCTCTTCATCTGTCACTTCCGACTGCGTGGGAAGTCCAAGTCAGAGGGTATGATGGGTTCAGTACCAAAGGCTATCATAAAGGGAGTGCAGCCAGTAGAAGTTCGTGGAGTAGTTTTGTAAGCCCAGAGGATACTGAGTAATTCATCGACCCATCTTCCTTTTTTCTCGTCCAATCGTTTGCGTAACCCGGACTTGATGCTTTTATTAATGGCTTTACTTGACCGTTTCTTGAGGGTAGTATGGTGTGATGTAGAGAGCTGTATTTTGTACTTCTGGAGGAACAAAAAGAACTTGTTATGACGAAATGCCGTTGTCTGATCGTCATTGTGGACAACCGAACCGACTAATGATGTTTTCCCAGAGGAACTTGATAACTGCATTTTCGTCGGTGTGACAAAGGGGGACTGCTTCGACCCATTTGGTGAAATAGTCCGTAGCAACGAGGACGAAATTGCGATATCCTGATGCTGGGTAAAAATGACCAATTATGTCGATGTCCCATCTTTTAAACGGCCAAAGAACGTTGCTGATATGTAAGCCGAGTACAGGGCTTTTGATGTCTTGTGCATGTATTTGGCATTTGTAGCACTTGCGGACGAAATCTTCACAATCTTGTCTCATCTTTTGCTAGTATAGTCCTTGCGTAAATGCTCGTTGTGCTAAAGAACGACCTGATATGTGTGCTCCGTATATCCCTTTGTGTAATTCTTTGATCTTGATGTTGGCTTCCTGCTGAGAAATACATTCGATGAGGGGTCCGCCTCCTGTTATTATGTATAGAATTTTATCTTGAACTGTGAACCGTGTACATCTGGCTAGGAGTGATCGAGCTTCTTCTTTATTGCTTGGTAGAATGTTGGAATTGAGGTATTCGAGAAACGGTTTTCTCCAGTCATAATTGTCTTTGTCTTTAGTAGCAGTGATTTGCATAGTAGTCGTAACGTCGAGGCTTGATTGTTCAAGAACTTGGATGTCGAGCTGTCTACTTTCACTATCTTCGGGCATAGCGGCGACGTATGCCAAAGCGTCTACGTGTCTATTTTCTGCTCGAGGGAAATAAGAGATTGATGAGGATTGGAACATGAGCATTTTTTCTTCGACTAGAGCTGCATAATCGACCATTTTGCCCGAGGTTTTGTAGATTTTATTATAATAATTGGCAATAAGCAGTGAGTCGACATAAACCGCTATGTCTGTCGCCCCAAGTGTGATTGCGAGGTCTAATCCATGAAGGATAGCTTCGTATTCGGCTTCATTGTTGGTGGCATAAAACTTGAGTTTAATTGCTTTCTCGATTCGATGATTAGATGGCGTAACGAGGACTATACCAATCCCGGATCCGTGTGGTCCTGTCGATCCATCTGTGAAGAGTCTTCATCCCGTACATCTCGACCAGGCATCTGGTTCTGCAATTGCGTCATCTGCAAGTGCTTCTTCGAGTTTATCCCATTCAGGGTCTTCGACAGGAAAGTCAGCTAAAAATCCAGCGACTGCCTGTCCTTTACAAGAAATCTGAGGTTCGAAAGATATGTCGTACTCTCTTAGGAAAACGGACCATTGCTGAACTCGTCGAGATTTTTCTTTTTTTGAGAGGGCAAGCTTCAGAGGGTACTTTGTGATTACCTTGATAGGGTGAGCCTGAAAGTAAGGACGTAGTTTCTGCGAACTGTAGACCAATGCGAGTAGCTATTTTTTCTGTTGATGTATAATTATATTCAGCTTGCACGAGAGTTTTGCTGATGAAGCAAATTGGTTTCTCGATGCCATTTTCTTCTCGAATGAGAACGAAACTGATAGATTCTTCTGTGGTGGAAAGATACATAGTAAGTGTTTCATCATCAACTGGTGTACTCATGATCGGAGGTCGCCCCAAGTATCGTTTAAGATCTTGAAAGGCTAGCTCACAGTCTGAGGTCCAGGTGATTTCATTTGGCTTCTTTTTGGAATGTGAGGTGGGATTCCCACGAAGGAGATACAGAAGTTTACATCGATCAGAGGATTTTGAAATGAATCTGTGGAGAGCGGCAATCTTGCCAGCAAACTTTAGAACATCTTTCTTTGTTCGGGGTGACGACATTGCCATGATAGCTTTTATCTGTGCGGGATCTATTTCAATACCTCTTTTGTTGACTAAATGTCCCAGAAATTTACCGGCTGCGACTCCAAACTGGCCTTTTTTGGGGTTGAGTTTCATTTGGTAATTTTGAAGAATGTTGAAGATGGTTTGGAGATTATTGAAATTATTTTCGCGTTTTGAGCTTTTGCAAATCATGTCGTCGATGTAGACTTCCATGATTTTTCCCAAATAGTCTTTGAACATTCGAGTAACAAGTCTCTGGTAGGTTGCCCCGGCGTTCTTCAAACCAAATGGCATGAGTGTGTAGCAGTACAAGCCTCTTTCAGTGATGAAAGTAGTTTTTTTTTATCTTCTGTCGCGAGAGGAACTTGGTTGTAACCTGAGGCTGCGTCCATCATAGAAAGAAGTTCGTGGCCAGCAACTGAGTCGAGGAGTTGCGGTATCAATGGGAGAGAAAAGTTATCCTTTGGTGGGAACTTGTTTGGTTCTATAAAGTCGACACAGACTCTGATTTTTCCATTCTTCTTCGGCACGGCCACAATATTAGAAACCCATTTTGGATACTTGGTTTCCCGAATGAAACCAACACGCATGAGTTTATCAATCTCATCATTGACGGCTTTACGAAGTCGTGGAGCGAGATTCTGACGTTTTTCTACGACTGCTTTAGTATCAGGCAGAAGGTTGAGCTTGTGGAATGCAACAGTTGGGTTAATTCCTGACATTTCTTGAAAAGACCATCCGAAGATATCGACGCTCTTTTTGAGGAGCCGAATCATTGTTTTTTTTTCTTCGATTGATAATTCGGAACCGATAAATGTATGACGACCTGGGCCATCGAGCTCGATGGAGTTAACAGTTTTAGTATCATTTTGCTCGAAGATTGCCGGTGACTCCGACTGTAACTGCTATGCTTTGAGTAGTTTTTGAGCGTGCGAGTTGACCGTGGTGTTCTCGCACATTTGTACGACTGCTTGGCTGTCTTTGATTTCGTTGATACCATGGTCAGTTGGGAATCGAAGAGAAGGACGTTAAGTTGATGGAACAACTTTTATTGAGTGCAGCCAACTTCGGCCTAGAATACCAGGATATTTGGACTCAGCGTCGATGACCAAGAATTTGACGAATGTCGTTTCCGATCCTGCTTGTACGGGCAAGGTGATTTCGCCTGTGGCAGATTCCTTCGAACCATTGAAGCCCGAGATAGTTGTTGTTGAAGCTTTCACGGAATCTGTCAGACCTAATAACTGTATTGCTCTTCGGAACAGGACGTCAGTGGCGCTTCCAGTATCGACAAGCATCGTGTGAAGATAATCTTGCCCTACCTTTAGCATTATGACAAGTGGATCGTCGTGGGGATATGTAACGTGGCTAGTGTCACAATTTTTGAAGGAGATGGAGTATGGACGTTTTGATCTTATCTTTCTTTGACCTTTCGAGTTCGATATAGCTGTTAACTACATCTATCATCTCTGGTACTATTCGAGGTTTATGAAGGGTCAGTTCTTCTCGAACTTTAGAGTCGAAGTATAACGCTGAAGTGAACGCAGGAACGACAATTTTAGGATCAGAATTGCCAATTTTCTGTGCCTCTTGCAAGAATCGCTTGTAGAAGCTGGCTAGGGACTCCTTTGCTCCTTGTTCAAAGAAGAAAAGGGAATCCACTGTGATTTCCCCCTCTTTGGCATGAACGTAGTTTGACTCGAAGAGGCACTGCAACTGAGCGAATGTGGTGATAGAGCCTTCAGGTAAAGTCTGAAACCACCTGAGGGGTTCTTCTTTCAGACTCATGTTAAAAAGTCTGCAGAGCATGTGATCCATCTTCGAGTACAATCCTACCGAAGCTTTGAAATGTTGGACGTGTGTCAGAGGGTCGGTAAGACCTGCATACTGGATGAACTTCGGCATATGGAAATTATCTGGAATGGCCATGGCTTCGAGATACACAGATATATGATTTGTTTCGATCCTATTTAGCACATATATTCGACCTGGTACTTCTGAATTAATCGCCTAAATCCGGGTATTAAAGTCATCTAGAGTGATGTATTGCGGTGGTTGAGCTGGTGCGACTTGTACTTGGGGATCAAAATTGTCGTGTCCCTCAGGTCCTAACCTCTCCCTTAGAGGTCGTCTCGCCAGTGGTAGCGGAGAACGCTGGCGAGTTCGAAGACTTCCTATGGTAGACGAGGAGGACGTAAGTCCAAAATGTCGGGAACCTCCTTCGGGATTTCTTGATCTGGACCGCGAGACTCGCGTCTGATCTTCCCTTGGTTGTTCTTCTTTGTGGCTAGCTCTCGAACGGTGGTTGCTTTGAGCCGGGGGGGGGGGGGGGGTGACGCGTTTGCTCTGCGCAAGTTCTCCATCTCCTTCTGATGCGTTCGGCTTTGCTGATCCAAAGCTTTTTGCCTTGCATCCCTTTCAATTTGGAGAGCCTGAGCATGAACTTTTTGGTCTTCTATTCTTTGAATCCGGTCACGCTCCATCTGTTTCTGTAACTCGACCACGGCACTGTGCAAGTCGACGGTCTTTGGTGCTGTATTGACTTCCTGGTTTCTCAGAGTGGAGGTGCTTCGTAGATTCATGTTGGTCATCAATTTTTGTTTTGTTTTTTTTTTTTTTTGAAATCTCAGTTTGGTAAAGAGGTGTGGATTCCCACAGACGGCGCCAATTGTAATGGCGGATTTTTTGGACAGAGAATATTTGCCAATACTTATAAAGAAAGAGAAGTAATTGGTAGCTATAACACTGAATTTTACGTGGAAAGCTCATATTAACCTGAGTAAAACCACGACCTCGTAGATGGTTTTAGGAGAAAATCCAATATCATGTTAACTATTACAATTTCTGGACTGAGAGTAAAGAAAAGAACAAAGCTTGGAGTAAGCGTGGGTTACGGGTTTTTTTTGTGTCAAGAGTCTGATCCCGTTTTCAAAGAACCCTGCCTGTATTTATAGTGGAGATCTTATTTCCAGATTTTATAATGTGATCGAGAAGAATGTTATTTCCGGATTTTATGTTCAGTTGGAGATCTTCGCGGACCTTCCGCAACAGCCGGCTGAATGAGCGTTACGGTTGTTTGATCAGATATCTTCAAGATCTTAAGATCGAGAACTATGAAGTTATATGAAGGTCGGTCTCTAAATTGCTACAACACTTCGAGAACTATGAAGTTGTAGTGGCCTTTGATAAGTCTTGATCGAGAAGAATGTTTGCTACCATTGTTTCATCTAAAATGCTTTTTGATACCTTTGACCAGGCTTATGTTCGAGATCAGTGTTCGATATTTTTATGAAGGTCAATTTCTGAATGGCTACAGCATTTTGAGAACTATGAAGTTGCAGTGGCCTTTGATAAGTCTTTGATCGAGAAGAATGTTTGCTTCCATTGTTTCATCTGAAATGCTTTTTGATACCCTTCGACCAGGCTTATGTTCAAGATCAGTGTTCGATGTTTGTATAAAGGTCGATCTCTGAATTGCTACAGCACTTTGAGAACTATGAAGTTGCAGTGGCCTTTGACAAGTTTGAATGAGAAGAATGTTTGCTACCATTGTTTCATCTGAAATGCTTTTTGATACCTTTGACCAGGCTAATGTTCGAGATCAGTGTTCGATGTTTTTATGAAGGTCGATCTCTGAATTGCTACAACACTTCGAGAACTATGAAGTTGCAGTGGCCTTTGATAAGTCTTGATCGAGAAGAATGTTTGCTACCATTGTTTCATCTGAAATGCTTTTTGATACCTTCGACCAGGCTTATGTTCGAGATCAGTGTTCGATGTTTGTATACACCTTTGACTAAGATGTTCAGTTGGAGATCTTCGCAGACCTTCCGCAACAGCCGGCTGAATGAGCGTTACAGTTGTTTGATCAGATATCTTCGAGATCTTAAGATCGAGAACTATGAAGTTGTATGAAGGTCGGTCTCTAAATTGCTACAACATTTCGAGAACTATGAAGTTGTAGTGGCCTTTGATAAGTCTTGATCGAGAAGAATGTTTGCTACCATTGTTTCATCTGAAATACTTTTTGATACCTTTGACCAGGCTTATGTTCGAGATCAGTGTTCGATATTTTTATGAAGGTCGATTTCTGAATTGCTACAACACTTTGAGAACTATGAAGTTGCAGTGACCTTTGATAAGTCTTTGATCGAGAAGAATTTTTGCTTCCATTGTTTCATCTGAAGTGCTTTTTGATACCCTTCGACCAGGCTTATGCTCGAGATCAGTGTTCGATGTTTGTATGAAGGTCGATCTCTGAATTGCTACAACACTTTGAGAACTATGAAGTTGCAGTGGCCTTTGACAAGTTTGATCGAGAAGAATGTTTGCTACCATTGTTTCATCTGAAATGCTTTTTGATACCTTTGACCAGGCTAATGTTCGAGATCAGTGTTCGATGTTTTTATGAAGGTCGATCTCTGAATTGCTACAATACTTCGAGAACTATGAATGTCTGCTACCATTGTTTCACCTTTGACTAGAATGTTTGCTACCATTGTTTCATCTGAAATGCTTTTGTATACACCTTTGACTAAGATCTTCAGGTTTGTAGTTGGCAACTTCATAGTTCTCGAAGTGTTGTAGCAATTCAGAGATCGACCTTCATAAAAACATCGAGAAGAATGTTTGCTACCATTGTTTCATCTGAAATGCTTTTTGATACCTTCGACCAGATCCCCAAGGCCTCCAGAGCCAATTGCCCAACTCAAGCCCGAGCCGGCCCACCGTCCGAGAGGTCCAAACGTATCAAGGGTATAAAATTCCCTCACACACACCTATACACTCTCTCTTAATCACATGTTACACACATGTCATATAAGTATTATCTTATTTGTTTAGTTCATCTATTATTTATAAACAATGTGAGACTAAACTTTAGGCTATAGTTTAGGAGTGAAGGTGAATGAAAAAGAGTTATAGAAGATGGCCAAGAGCTCATGGGTTAGGGTATAAGTTTTAAAAATATCCCCACATTTCGAATTTAACTTATATGCCCTCATATAAATGATATGGACAATTTATTACAAGACCCTCCAACTCCATCATTATCATTTGGCCATTTGTACATGTGTTAAGATTGAATAATGACTACCCATGACTTTAAGCTCTAAGACAAACTTTAATCTTGCCATTTTATCTTATTGTTCCCTCAAGAGTTCGAAGAGACTTAACTACATATAGTATCATTCATTTATGAAATTCTAGCATCAACTAGTATATATATTATCCAACAACTGTGTTTTTCGTATTAGTTCGTATAGACAAATTTTTCTGGTATTTATTGAATTTTTGTGGAGATTTAATTAAAAGAGCGAGATGAACGGACTAAATATATTTAATTGAAGATGGCCTTAGTATACAATTACTACAGGGGATTGATTTGTGGTAGTTCCGGTGTCCATCTTTAATAAAGATAGGAAACAACTTCGAATTAATGTTTCAATCAATCGTATTTTTGTTCTACAAATAATGGAGTACGAATCCACGGGAACATGCTCGACATTGCTTAGGCACCGATTATATTGAAGAAGACGTGCTAAAAGAAATGTCGTTATGATTTAGAAGTATACCAAAGAGGGCGAAAGAAATATCGTTATGATTTACAAGTATACCGACCCGGTCGATGATATAAAGACCATATGGTAAGATAAAACACTATAAATTTGGAAAAAAGTGTAATGTTACCAAACGTCATTGTAATACAGAATGAACATAATCATCTTGGCGATCCACAGGTAGTACTAGTATTTGATTATTCAACATAAACATAAACAACTTAGATTAATTAACAGCTATCAACACTGCCTCTCCTAATACATGTCCCTCGATTGCGTCCAACAACTTGTCCTTCGTCGCCTGCACCAAACAAACAACACCACAATCATAATTATTAAGATATAAACCTGCCCTATGATCAATTTAGCTAAAAATAATAATAATTATCTAGACTTAGTATGATCAATTTTTGTACCTTATTTCCTAGATGAACCGTATCATCCAACGCATATAACTTAAACTCGAACCGATGACCATGCGACGCTAACCTAGTGGTACGCCACCCCGGAACCTTAAAATCATTGTTCCCTTCTTTGATCCCATCGAACTCCGCACCGCTCTCTTCATCTTTCCCCGAAAATCCTTCTGGAATACCCTTCAAGCTCGGCGGAATGTTCACGACCACCCAGTGAGTAAACGGGACAAGTGTCCCGTACCCTGGGTCTGGCGCATCGATGTCTTGCACTACAAGTGCAAGACTCTTTGTTCCTTTGGGCACATTGTACCATTCTAATGGTGGCGATATGTTCTTCAACGCGCCTTGTCCATCTCCGGTAAACTTTCGAGGTAACCTTCCTTCATGGTCTATCGCAGATGACGTCAGTCTAAACTCGTCTGCCATTTTTTTCCCGAATTTCTTTTGAAGTCGACCTTCGGTTTAAGTAGACGTAGATGCTATGTTGGAGTGACACGTGTTGGAAACGTTTCGTGATGTGGCAAATATGTAGTCATTATTTGATATGTGGCGCACTGGATAATATACGCCTGGCAAAGAAGCTCAAAGTCATCGACATACAAACTATCTCTGGATCTTGATGCTACAAAGGCCCATAACGAAAACATTGGGTTTAGAGACTTTGGGTAAATACCTTAAATGGGCTTCGACTCGTTTTTTTTTGGAAGGCAAGCCGGTTTTATATAGGGATCTGTAAACCTGAGTTTCCAACCCCGTCGTTCTCTGATTACCTTTAGAATGTAAAGTTAATTTTTTTGTGAGATCATTAGTTGGGCTTTGTAATGGGACTCCAAGATTTTCAATTTTCGTAACATGGTGAGTTTGTGGAAGTACCCCCTTTGAGGCTTATTTTGTATTGTTGGCATTGATACATGTTTATTCACCCTAGACGAACTTTTAGCTCAGTACGTCTGTAAGAGATGACTGTTACCATATCGCACCGTTTCCCGTGAGAAACCACCAAATGAAAATTAATCACTAACCTTATCTATCTACTTGCAGATTGTGAAACGTTGACAATGTGCATTGCAGTAAATCCAAATCAATGAGCACAAAACCAACAGGACATGAGTGTTGCAGTGACCGTAGCAATTTGATTCACCATAAACAGTAAAAACCCAGAGATCTCCTTACTCTAAAAGTAACCAAAACCCATCCAAGGACATTAACCTCCAGACCCTTATTTAGCTTTGCATGGGCCTGAAATAGCAACCATACACGCACACACTCTAACACAGTCTGATAGACCTCAGTAGTAAAAAATTAAAAGTACTTGATCTGAGACTAATCAAAATCATTGCAGTCTAAAAAGTACGAAAGACTACTCTAATTATAGATAATTATTAAGAGAGACAAAGTTGTGATTGAGTTGACATGTGAAAGCAAAGAGAGCAGTAGTGTAACTTGAGTTGGACAAGCAACCCCAACCAGAAGTAATTACCAGCGTGAAAACCGGAGAGACACATGAGTCTTTTTCAGAGGTTTAATCCTTTAATTTTAAGTGTTTGTTTGTTTGTTTGATGAGACAGTGTGATTAATTAGAGAAAGGTTTGGTTTGGGGTTACCGTGTGTTGCAGGCAATGTGCATGCATGTAACCCCAATTCGGCTTCCTTCAGGTCATAGTTTATACCTTCTGTTGCATGTAGAGTACGTACCCGGTACCCTACTATTGAAGGGCACTTTGAGAGACGCCTATGAGTACTTGTACTAAGGGGGGAAGAATGTGGAGGTCACTTGCCCTACAATTCTCATCCTCATGATACTACTATAAACATGTGTTGTTTACGTCTAAGAGCCTCATCTACCAATACATAACATGCGCTAGATCTCTTTGCATGTTTTTATTTAGACTTTTGGCATGTTGAAAGGTTAATCTAAAGTGTAAACTGAAAGCTTTGTTTGACTTGTAACAAACACTGTGTATTGCGTACGATTATAAGTACTAGACATTCCTTTCTTTAGTAACCTACTAGGCTACATTGCAACATCATCAACAACAACACAACATCCCCTAAAAATAGAGTATCGATCAACAGTACTTCTCTTTCAATAAATAGTATAAAACCTGGCCACTAGAGTAAGGCCAAACTATTTTCTCTTTTCTTTATATTTTGTACGAGTAAAGCCGGTAAAGATTGGGGACTTTTATTTAGCTCAGACATCAATATGACTTTGAAGTTGACATAGATACGTGATAGATAGACCCTTCTCTTTTGACCTCTTCTTCTACTAAACAATACCATGTGCTACAACATTTGAATTACTATTGTATCACTATTATAAATCTTATAATTTGATCTCTTATGGCCTTTTGTTTGATCATGTCACTAATTATTTTCATATCTTTGATTGATAATTAATGGACGTACAATTTATCAGTTAGCCGACATGCGATAATAGCTGATGTTTTGCTTTTAACTAACGAGCATTGTTCAATAACGGACCTTACTACGCTTTTTTCAAATAAATTCAATGTATAACGGTATCAAAATTAAGTAGCGATATCTCAAAGTATTGGATTGCTGGTATATGTCAAAAATTTGAGACTTAACCCCTAGGTCCTAGCCTAGCTATGACTCGTAACCTTAAACTGCAAGTTACTCACACGCAGCGCGGTGCCTTTCAATTCGTCAAAAGTTCTCTTTTGGATTCTCACCCCCAGTAGGGGACCCTTAGTAAGCCTAATCAAGTTCATGAATGGTTATTCGAGACAAAAGTTCTCAGTTTCGTTTGATCGCTGAAGCTTTTGTAGGGTACGTAAAAAAAATAAAAATGAAATGCCGATATCACAGTGGCAATTACCGCGTTCAGTCTCTATTTTCAACCAACATATATCTACATTTTAAAGCAGTGTCAATCAATAGTGGTAAATTGGAAATGGTTACAACTTCATATGATGGAATATGTCCATGCCCATGGGAAAGTTGATACTAAGGACATAAATGCTTCTTCAAATCAAACCATAAAGTGAAAAACAATTATAGGACAAGCCAAATCAAGCAGACACATTAGACCTACACTGCAACCCTACAAACCCTAATCTAAGCTCTACATTTTGCCCAAGAGTGAGACACCCGTATCCTGCTCCAAAGATTAACTGACTCACACATGACGCTTTTCGAATAACCTTTCAATCACTCACTCACTCACTCTCTCATGTTCATGTATATATAACACATACAAGTGAAAGGAGTTGCAAGTTGCAACCTCAACATTCAAACCTTTCTTAATCTACAATGGCAGATAACACCAACAAGAAGAGGAGAAGTAGCAAAGGAGGAGGAGGAGTGAAGCTCTCAACAGACCCACAAAGTGTAGCAGCAAGAGAGAGAAGGCATAGAATCAGTGATAGGTTCAAGATCTTGCAAAGCATGGTTCCTGGTGGGACTAAGATGGACACTGTGTCTATGCTAGAAGAAGCTATACAGTATGTCAAGTTTCTCAAAACTCAAATATGGCTTCATCAAACTATGATGCTGATGAATGAAGATGAGGTACTTGATGATGATTTGTTGTTTCCTTCTCAACCCTTTGGCGAATCTCAAGTACAAGAACGCTATAACTTACCCTTCGAGACTACTACTACTACTACAACATTCCCACAACAAGATGGAAACTTTCAAGTAGATCATGATTGTATGTTTTCAAGTATGTCTATAAACTTCTAGCTTTCTCTCTAGTAGTGTAGTAGTTCAGTTCTCCTTGTGTGTAGTCTTAAGTATAGCTTGATGGCTTGTTTGTATTGGGGATTTGGGTTAAGTATTACTAATTGATCAGTAGCAAGATGATCTATCTAAGTATGTAATTGGGGTGGATAATATTGAGAAAAAAATCTCTTCATGTTGTAGTATGATTTTGATTCTAGTCTTTCTGATTGATATATTCTAAGTATAACTCTATTCACAATATTGAACCTTTTGGATTTTGGAACCTCTACCTATTTGATGGAATTATTGGAGCACCAAAGCTATAAAGGGTACCACCCTTGGAGCCGTTTAAGCCGTTTTGGTTCTCCTCTTAAATTACCGAATTACCTCTATCAAATATGGAAATGAATACTTTGGATTTGGAGACTGAGTGGGATTGCTGTATTTTTCTCATTCGAAATCCAACAAAAATAGCATAATACTCTTAAATGTGAGATTTCAGTGTTGGGGATGCAAAATTAGTTTTGTAAGAGTCCCAAGAGAGGAGGTGAATTCCTTAATCTTTGCTCATGGGGAATTCCTTCAATCTTTTATAATAGTTTCCTATGATAACTCAATAACTCACTCTTCATATTGGTTTTATGGGATTCATGACAATCTTCTTCAAATGAATTAAAGATGTGAAAGGCAGCGGGGAGTTGCCGCAATGGAAGTGTTTATGTTACGATCAAAATATAAAAAATGATAGAAATGGTTTAGATTGAGGAAAACCTTCCTCGAAGATGCAAACACACAATGTATTTCTTAATAATTCAATTCATATATGATTAATTGATGCAAACTCTTAAATAGAGACCCACTTTCCACATTCTCTATAACTACATAACTACTATAGTAAACTACTACCAATCTCTTCACTATTCTTATCAACTCCTCTACAATTTCTTTGTAAGAATCCATTTGGTCAAATAAAAAATGGTAAGATGAAAGTGAATAAGCGGCAATCGATTTGTGAGTTTAAGCGAGAATCACTTAGCTATGGATACCAATTGTTACGATCAAAAATATAAAAATGATAGAAATGGTTTAGACTGAGGAATACCTGCGTTGAAGATGCAAATACAGTGTTCTTTCTTAATAATTCAATTCCTACATTATTAAGATGTTTCTACTACAATGACTTAAGAATACCATACCACCTACCCACTCTCCACATTCTCCATAACTACTACATTTAACCATTCCCCTAACTCCTAAATGATACATTGCATCAACTTATAACTAATTGAAATACTTCGTAGAAAATCCACCTGCGTTGAAAATGCATATACAGTGTTCTTTCTTAATAATTCAATTCCTACATTATTAAGATGTTTCTACTACTTAAATGATATGCCTTAAGGATTGCAAACCACCTACCTGCCCACTCTCCACATTCTCCATAACTACTACATTTAACTACTACAGTGCATCAACTTGTAACTAATTAAAATACTTCGTAAAAATTTCATAACGGTTTACAATGGGAAAAAGAAGAAGGAATTAGGGGTTTGGTGGAGTTGAAAATGTTGGGACCCTGTGCCAACATCGCACCAATATTATCCCCACCTTGACCACCTAGTATGCGCTAGGTGTGAGGTTTTATTTGAAAATGCCTCATTGCAATTTAGAACATCATATCTTCTTATATCTTTGTGTTAGACCACATTTTTAAACAACGTGGGACTAACTTTGATCCACCGATCTTAAGAGGAAAAAGAGAGAAACAATGGAAGTGAAGGAGTCGAAGAGGGAGGGCTTCTTTTGCTCCAATTCCTGATCGGTCCATGATGGACAAATTATCAGTGTGTTTACTCCAACGGTTGGAAGTGAACACAATCTTACACGGGAGCATTCACTATAAATGTTTTAACAATGGGAGTAGTATGCATCAGTGTATAACAAAAATTCACATAGCTACATAGACATCAATAGGGAAGAGAAGAATATAATAGGGAATGAGGACAATGTATGGGTTCTTCAAGTTTTGTTTAAATTCTTCCATAAATCATTGTTGTTATCCTCTTTCTTCATTTGTTATGTTCTTACTGTCATTCATACTAATGATACACACCGCCCCAAATAACTTTTCAACACCCTCAAAACCAATTGTTTTTCACATAACTCAGTAAGCACGTAAAATGCAGCAGAGGAACCCTCCCTCTTCGGATGTGCAGCACCACTACTTTTTTAGAATGAAAAGTGCTCATAGTAGGTGTTCTCTAACATCTTTTCAAGCATTTTGTTCATGTTCTTTGTAATAATAATGAAGGATTGGCAAGTTTGGTAAATAGTTTGTAGTTGTAGTTTACACCTTAAACATTTAATGCATGGTCATATTAGTCCCGTAGCTCTCATGGTAGGTGTTCTCTAACATCTTTTCAAGCATTTTGTTCATGTTCTTTGTAATAATGGAGGATTGGCAAGTTTAGTGAATAGTTTGTAATTGTAGTTTACATTTTAAACATTTAATGTATAGTCATATTAGTCCCGTAGCTCAGTTGGTTAGAGCGTTGGTCTTATGAGCCGAAGGTCGCGGGTTCGAGCCCCGCCGGGACTATGCTGAAATTTATTATTATTATAATTTTTGCTCAACAGGTCAGAGCTAGAGCATCTCCAACAATAGTGTAACTTGGGGACGAAACCACCCCATTTTCCTAACCCGACATCACAAAATATATTTCTTTCCCCAGCAATTGGATAACTTCTCCCATCATATCCCAGAATGGGTGTCAGATGGTGTGAATTCGCATCATAAGGTAACTTACCCCGGCACAACTTATTATTTACACGAGTTCAATTTTTATTTAGTGAATGCCTATACTTCGACTTTCTAAATGCAGCGGTTGAACCTGAACTATCAAAGCACTAGCTATCTCAGCTGCCGAGAGAAGTAGCTATCTCTCCCCGTGGGTAAATCTGAAAAGCATTGATAAAGACGCATCACACACATCTAGCTAACTAAAACGTTATACATAACATGCATGGGCCCTTCACGCTTTATTATTGGATCATCTATCTACCTATCAATGAAACTCTGACTCAGAACTTTGGAGGAAGGAAGGATGGATGGAAGGAAGAACCTCTATCTTCTCACATCACCTGCTTCGTTTCCAGGCAATGGAGTTTCTGAACTATCACATTTTTCACCCCGTGAGTCCACAACTTTAAGGAACATTATGGGAATATATGCACGCCACCAAATGGGATTGTTTTCGACAACCATATCCAATTCTACCAACGTTTTTTTATATTTACAGGGCACTGTATTGAACTTTCATTTTTTTTTTCTTACAAAAATAACTACCTTAATGTTGAAATATTAGCCAAATATTAGAATATTTGGCTAATATATTAGCTCAAAGAGCTATTTGCCTGATATGCTGGCACGCTGTGTCAAGGTCTATTGTGAGTACTGATGCTCGTAATAGTAGTTACTCTCCCACATCTTTGAAACTTTATCAATTCCGTGGACAAACTTGCCTAGAGCATTAATGTAGTCTCCCTCTAGTTAAAATAAAGAGGAGAATGTGCTAAAAATCAAGTTATTAACTTCCCTAAGAGGATAGTTATTTTGGGTTTCAAAAATAAATTTTGGGTAGCCACCTCAAACAACTTTATTAGCGCGGATAGTCTATATTTAACTAAAACTAACACATGTAAAGTGTTTGGAAAAGCTTACCCAATAGATTTCTGACAGATCACCTATTAAACTTGTTATTTTGAGGAGTTTGTTTTTTGTAGGACATTCAAATTTCTTATCCACGTCATACCACTAACTAAAATATTATAGCTAATCTATAGCGGATGCTGCTATAATTGATGCTCTTTATAGTCTTTCGAAATTCGAACTAATAAGAAACTACTTACCATACTAACTTACATGCTTTTTAAAAGCAGTTCAATATATTTAAGTAGTCAATTGACAGTAGTAACTTGTATCCAAACTTCCCTAGTACTATCAGCTATTGCTTATCAAAAACTATAACATAAATACAAACCCCCCATACATCTGTAGAACTATTTGATTTATTTTCTTAACTACCACTATTTATGGAAATGAACTTTATTATGACTCATTTGGCATTATGGGCCATCAATATCATGTCGGCTTCTCAATTTCTCAATACATCTCAACTAACATCTCCAAACCACATGAACTCCTCCTCAATCCTTAACTACAGCACCACCACTTCCACCACCACTCAAAATGGGAACTCGATCTTTCCCTTGTCACTATCCAGCTGATCTTCACGACAAAGATTTTGAAATCCATGGTCGAACTCTTGCTGTTATAATAGTAGTCTTATGTCTTATTGTTTGCTTTGGTCTCTTTGCTTTCTTTACGAGATGGAATTGTCGGGACAGTAGGCTACCTGTCACTACTAGAACTATAACCGGTTCACAACCAGGTACAGCGCTAGTTATATCAGGGAGTCTTGATCCAGCCACCATAAGTAGCATTCCAGTATTGCTGCACCGCACGTCAACCACCGGACTGGACGAAGCCCAGTGCTCTATATGCCTTACTAGTTTCATAGAAAATGAGAAGCTTAAGGTTTTGCCAGGATGTCACCACTGTTATCACCCCGAGTGCATAGACAAGTGGCTCGGTAGTCACTCCAATTGCCCAGTTTGTCGCGCTTCTCTTCGAGTTGATTCGTCTGCTCTTACAGCTGAAGTGTGATACAATCTCTACTCGTTCATCAGCAAGAAAATGTATAATTTTTTCCAACGTAATATTGGTTATTTACTTGTTGTTCTGAGACTGAAAGTGAATGTTTGGTCCATTATTTTACGAGGTCGTGTAATTTAGCTTCACACCAGGAAATAAATATTTTTTTGAAGATGTGGCAAATAGCAATTCTCGCCTGTCTGATTAGCTTAGCCTGTCTGATTAGCTTAGCTTTCCCCTCGTACATGAATCTAGTTATTACTGGAAATATTTACAGTGTTATTAACTACTAAGTGAAAGCTAAATCTGCACGCTTTTCCCCTAAGAAGATGTTTGCCACTAGTTTATCTGTTTGCTAACAGATTATAATTCCTTCCCACCCATTTGAACAATATGCCAGGCATAGTCTTAATCCACCAGCACAAAAAATTCGTTCAGTTTCATGCCATACAGAGGCCTAAAAGTGTAAAACTGACCATTTGTCCACCCTTGCAAATGAAGATGGATACTTTTAGATCACTCCTGATGAGTTTGATGAAGTAATAGAATTGTCAAAGAGAATGCTGAAGGAAGAGTATGCATTAGATTGTAGGTTATGTAGTGTCTTTCTCCTCATGATTTTGCTGTTGTTTGCCCTAAGCCTGCCTTGTGGGGATTGAGCTGGGTGCACTCAGGGATGTACAGTTTTCTTGTTTGTACAGTTAGTAACTCTTTTGGTTTATTTATTTATCATGGGGTTAGCCCTCCAGCTTGTCTTGTGGAAAAGAAAAAGAAAAAACAGAAGTCTAAAACTCAAAAGAATTGGTGGAGATCTGTTGGACGAATAGCCAAAACATCAAGTTACTCAAGTTTATACACTGTAATGCATTAGGAGAGGGAAAAAAAAACCCTATACCTTCTTATTAATCATTTGCAGGCCATTGGGCATCTGAAGTATGGTTCATCGCTATTGCAGGATTGCAGGATGCATGGCTATTCCTATAATTAAGCATGTATGGCTCAGTCATTGCAGGATGTATGGCTGTTCCTATAATTAAGCATGTATGGCTAAGCATGATTCTAGAATAATATATATGTGCTAGATGTGTAATCAACATTGAAGTGTGATACAATAAATCTTTCACCATTGTTCTTGTTTCAGTTTTTTGGCTTCTTCTCTGTATCTTTTTCTTCATGGTGTCAGAGTAGGTCTCCAATTAATTGTTCTTGTTTCTATTCTGTCTAAATGGTCGAAACAATTACATCGGGAACGGAAAATTCTACTGTTCCATCCTCCTCTTCTGATGTTAATTCGAATCAGCGATTATGCTCGATTCAATTGAATGATTTTAATTATCTACTTTGGCCGAGGGCAGTGACATTAGCTCTTGGTGGAAGATCACGGATTGAATTTATCGATGAGAGCAATGTCGCTCCAGATGACAAGTCTTCTCAGTACAAGGCTTGGTTTGCTAATGATCAAATGGTTCAATCGTGGTTGCTTAACACGATGGAGCCACATATCGCTGAGATTTTCAGTTATTCAGACTTGGCTGCGAGGCTATGGAGTACAGTAAAAGAGTTTTATGGAAATCATAATAACTCTACTCGAATTTTCCAACTCAAGAATGATATTGTCTCTTTGCAACAAGAAGGTAAAACTTTTGTTCAATTTCTTGGTAGCATGAAGACCATGTGGAATGAGTTAGCGGTCTATCGACCACATACCACCGATTCGGCAATCTTGTTGAAACGGGCTGAAGAAGACAAGATTTTTCAGTTGGCAAATTTAACTCCAGATTATGAAGATCTTTGTAGCCGCATTCTCTTAAAATTAGTAATGTGCATGATTATTAGGTTATAGATTCGGGTGCCACTGATCATGTAACTAATATATCTAAAAATTTGACTGACTTTGAGTTTTTCTCTCCTCCATCTACCATAACCATAGCCAATGGTAAGAGTGTGAGTGTTGTTGGCCACGGTAAGACTAAGTTACTTTCAAACTCCATTTCATCATCCATTCTTTATGTGCCTTCATTTCCATTTCAACTACTTTCAGTTAGCCGATTAGTAACCGTTTTAAATTGTAGTGTCATCTTCTCTCCTAACAAAGTTGTATTTCAGGATCTAATAACCAAGAGGACAATTGGTGAAGGATTTTTTTTATCAAGGACTATTATCTTCTCAATAATGATTATTTGTCCAAAGAACCCCAAGCACATGCGTGTTTATCTTCCGCTCAATATTTGTGGAATCAACACTTAGCTCATCCTTCAGAGCCCATTTTGTCCAAACTTTTTCCCGATTTGAATAAACATTCATTAAGTTGTGATGTATGTTCCTTATCAAAATCTACTCGTTTACCATTTTCTCCTTCTGATTCACGTTCAAATAAATTTTTTGATTTATTACACTCTGATGTTTGGGGTCCAGTGCTTGAATCATTTGATGGATACAAATATTTTATAACATTTGTTGACGATTATTCTCGCTTTACATGGCTTTATCTCTTAAAATCCAAAAGCGAAGTTGCTTATGTGTTCCAAGACTTTCATAACTTAGTCATCACTCAATTTTCTTCTAAGATTAAGATTCTCCGATCAGATAATGGTACAGAATTTATGACACATATCATGACACAATACTTGAGCATGCATGGCATTATTCACCATACTAGTTGTGTTGGAACTTCACAACAAAATAGCATAGCAGAGAGGAAAAATCGTGATCTACTTGCAAAAACTAGGGCTCTGATGTTAGGAATGATTGTTCCTAAGATTTTTTGGTCACAAGGAGTGTTTACGGCGGCTTATCTCATTAACCACTTGCCTAGTCAAATTTTGCAATTTAATTCTCCTATTGAGTTGTTGACAGGAAAAACTCTAGGCCTTTCTTTTCTCAGAGTTTTTGGGTGCACTTGCTATGTACACATTCAGTCTACTCAACGTGATAAACTGGATCCACGGGCTGTCCAATATGTATTCTTGGGTTATTCACCAACACATAAAGGTTATAAATGTTATAATCCTGTTACTAAGAAACTCATTGTGAGCCGAGATGTTCGGTTCAATGCGAGGGTGCCCTACTTCAGCAACTCGGGTGATGTTCTTAGTCAGGGGGAGCACGACTTATTTCCTCTCCCAATTCCAGCAGCTGTACCGCCAGTTGTGCCATGGGCTGTATCTGCCAAGCCTTTTCCTGAAGACATTGTTGATGGTGATGACTTGCCTCTTACAGCTGACGACAGAAACATACCTGTGAGCTCTGTCCCAGCGCCGACGGTGATCATGAGTGATGAGCCCATTAATCGCTGTAATCCTCCTCGAGAAAGGCGCCCATCTTCAAAGCTTCAAGACTACGTGGCATATTCGGTATGTTATCCCATGCATAATGTTCTGAGTTACCAAAAATTATCACCTATATATGCTACCTATCTCAGTCAGATTTCTAGTGTCACTGAACCGAAAAATTATCAAGAGGCGGCTCAGCAGGAAGTTTGGAAGAGTACTATGAGTGATAAACTCAAAGCTCTTGGTGATAATAATACTTGGAGTGTGGTTTCACTACCACGAGATAAAAAGGCAGTTGGAAGTAGGTGGGTGTACAAGATTAAGTTCAAAGCCGATGGCTCAATTGAGAGGCATAAGGCCCGTCTAGTTACCCAAGGGTTCACTCAAACATATGGAGTCGACTACAAAGAGACATTTGCCCCCGTAGCAAAAATGACAATTGTCCAAACTTTGATTTCAGTTGCAATCAATAATAGTTGGTCTCTTTCACAAATGGATGTTAAAAATGCGTTCTTGCATAGTGAGCTTGAAGAAGAAGTATATATGAAACTTCTGTCGGGTCATCCGCAAAGTAATGATCCTAGATTAGTGTGTCGATTGCACAAATCTATTTGCGGTCTGAAGCAATCTGCACGTGCATGGTATGCAAAATTAAGTACGGTGCTTGAAGAACTTGGGTTCAGGAGAAGCAATGGTGATTACTCATTATTTGTTCATAACTACTCGGGTAAGCGATTGATTGTTCTGATTTATGTTGACGACATAATCGTTACCGGTGATGATGATGCTGCCATACGTAAACTTAAGGTTGTTCTTCAACAAAAGTTTGCCATTAAGGATCTTGGTGCACTTAAATACTTCTTGGGCATTGAAATGGCTAACTCCTCCAAAGGTCTCTTTTTGAATCAACGCAAGTATGTGATAGATTTATTGCGTGAAGCTGACATGTTGGATTGCAAACCCGCACGAACATCATTGGATAGCAAAATGCAGCTTGATAGACATGGTGAAGCTCTTGCCTCTATTCAGGATTATCAAAGCTTAGTAGGTAAACTTATCTATCTAACAATTACACGGCCTGATATTAGCCATGCAGTTAGCATTGTAAGCCAATTTATGCATTCTCCCACCATGGTTCATATGCATATTGTTCGGAGGATCCTTCGTTATCTAAAGAATACAGTTGGCCGTGGAATAATAATGAAGGCTAACGGTCATTCTCAAATCCTTGGATATACGGATACGGATTGGGCTGGGAACCAACTTGATTGAAAGTCAACTATGGGTTATTGTATCTTTATCGGCGGTAACTTGGTTTCTTGGAAAAGTAAGAAACAAACGATTGTAGCACGTTCTAGTACCGAAAAAGAGTATCGTGCAATGGCTTCTACAGCTTCCGAACTCATGTGGTTAAAAGCCCTCCTGGCCAATTTAGGTATCCCTCATTCTCAATCTATGATACTTTGTTGTGACAATCAAGCGGCTATGCGTATTGCCTCTAATCCGGTTTTCATGAACGGACTAAACACATTGAAGTTGATTGCCATTATATTCGACAACATGTTCAGACTCGTGCCATTGTTACTCATTACACTCGTAGCCATGACCAACTTGCAGATATTTTCATAAAAGTCTTGTCGTCGGATCATTTCTATTGTATTCTTTCCAGGCTTGGCTCAATCAATCCTCTTGATCCAGCTTGAGGGGGAGTATTGCAGGATTGCAGGATGCATGGTTGTTCCTATAATTAAGCATGTATGGCTCAGTCATTGTAGGATTGCAGGATGTACGGTTGTTCCTATAATTAAGCATGTATGGCTTAGCATGATTCTAGAATAATATGTATGTGTTAGATGTGTAATCAACATTGAAGTGTGATACAGAAATCTTTCACCATTGTTCTTGTTTCTGATTTTTGGTTTCTTCTCTGTATTTTTTTCTTCAATCGCTTTTCACCCAATGAGTTCAGAATTTAGTAAACATTATCAGGAAATATGCCATAATTATGGATCACTTTCATTCATTCAATAAAATTACCATGATCCCGTAATATTTCTATGAGTGATACATCAGACTTACCTTACTATACTTTTTTATTTATTTACGTAAAACCTGAATGTTGAAATATTGGGAATATCATGAGATTTGGCTCATATATTGTATGAACTAAAATTGACGTAAACTCTCAACGCGGAAGCTAAATTGAGAAGTTTTTTACGCTAAAATCAACCTATAACTAATAAAGGCTAAACCTTGAACTTTATTCAATCACAAGAATAACTTACACCACCCTCTCCTTATTTAGGCCTCAACCCTAATCCTCGTGCAATAACAAATCCCCTACCTCTCCAAATTAGAATCTAATTAGACATTAAATTATAAACATCTTCAATAGTTAAGCCATTAATCATAATAAGCTAAAACAAAAAGACTGCCACTAGGAGATGTTCACATCAAACCCTCTGTCTTTAGAAAATTTAGACCACAAAATCTAACCGGGCATACTCCTGACGAAGCTCGCGCCACCTTGGTAACACCTTCAAAATCATCAAACTCGTCTTGCATGTCAAAATCAATAATTCCGTACGCTTTATGCTTTGACCCTCGGATCCTACTTCGAAACTTGCCATATCCGACCGATTTATTAATTGATGTTGCGACAATATTTTCCCAACTTCTCCTTAAGCAAAATTCTAGCAAACGACATGCTTTAAAAATTAGTTGTAATTGATGTAGTTTTTGTGTTGCTTGACTTGCATAACGAGCTTTAAATTCCTCCCAAGCTGGATCAATAAACGCCAATAAATCTATAAATTAGAACTTTTCCTCTTCTAAAAAGTTATCGTAATACTTCCTCTTATCAGTTAAAGATCTTAAGTACTCGCAGTCATTCGTGCACTTAATATATACTGGCAGTAATCCTTCATCATCAAATATGGTTGGTGCACATCACAAACAACATTAAATATCGGAGATAAACTTTTCACCTCATAACTAAAAAGAAAGAAAATTTTATTAATCGTCACTTCCACTTATCCAGGAGGATCTGGAGTGTTTTATGGATTTTTTTGAACAAGTCGTTTGAACGAGATTTGGAGTCGTTCGAATGACTTAAGGTTTATTCGAACAAACTTTATTTCTATTCGAATATACAAAGTTTTGAGTGTTCTGTTCGAACATACTTTTAGTATGTTCGTGTAATGGCCTATTTTCCTATTGGACAAAGATAATGCTTTACACCCTTGAAATATAGAATGATAGTTGAGAACTGAAAGCAATTAACATGAGATTTAGCGTGGAAAACCCTTGAATGGGTTAAAACCATGACCTCTCTTGAGGATTTTAGAAAGAGAGAGATCTTTATAGATTACTAGCTATTATAAAGAGAGAGAGATGTAGAAAAGCTCTCTAGAAGGTCTCTGAGCAGCCTCCTCTAATTTGTAACTCTCTGGTCTATATTATAGGTCTTATAACATGCCGTTACCGCTTTATGAGGAACGTTATAATATATGAGTTTGATGAGTCTTTTATGAG
>JACGCM010000130.1:0-203427 GCA_014058105.1 Kingdonia uniflora | reverse complement strand
TTTGAATTTTTGACGGGTACAGATTTTGCACTGTTATGATGGTTTAGATCACAATTCTTTGAAGTTTGGAATCCGATAACTCTTTGGGTGATTTGTTACTTTTTAAGAGTTTTCTTTTCGATCGACAACACGCTAGGATAGTACCAAATGATCGTAATAATCACATTTTGAATTTTTGAACAGTACAAATTTTTCAACCCTCCTCAATTGCTTTAGATCATAATTTTTGATGTGCTTGGTTACCGGGTAACTATTTTGAGAGGTAGTTTTTATTTCGACCGACAACACACGCTCGGTAGTTTCCAAATGAATCGCAATAATCGCGGTTTGAATTTTTGGGCAGTACGGATTTTACACCTCTACGTTGCTTTAGATGGTAATTCTAAGAAGCCTGACAGCAAGTAACTCGTTCGTGAGGTTGTGTTGGTTTAAAGAGTTCTTTTTCGATTGACAACACGTTGAAAGAGTTTCTTTTTCGACAAAAAGCAAGTTAGGATAGTTTCCAAATGATCGCATAATCGTGGAGTGTATTTTAAAGGGTACGAATTTTTACTACTTTCTATTCTTTAGATCATATTTGAGAGAAGCTATGAAACGGAAACTTGTTTGAGTGGTGAAGTTTTAAGGAGTTCAATTCGAATGACAACAAGTTAGGATAGTAACCAAATTAATCGTAATACTCCAGTTTGAATTTTTTCAACGGTACGGATTTCACACCTCTCCGTTGCTTTAGATCGCTATTCAGAGAAGCTTGGCAATAGGCACTCATTTATGAGGTTGTATAGCTCTAAAGAGTTTCTTTTTCGATCGTAACCTTAGATAGTAACCAAAATTAATCACAATACTCCTGATTAATTGTTTGACCGGTACGAATTCGCACCTCCACGTTGCTTTATTTTGTAATTCTGTGAAGCTGGCAACAGCACTCTTGAGAGGTTGTATAGTTTTAAAGAGTTTCTTTTTGATCGATAATTCGTTAGGATAGTAACCAAATTATCACAATACTCCCGGTTTGAATTTTTGACCGATACGGATTTCGCACATCTTCGTTGCTTTTGGTCGTAATTCAGGGAAACTTGGCTACAGGCAACTCATTTGAGAGAATTGTATAGTTTTAAAGAGTTTATTTTTCGATCGACACACGTTAGGATAGTACCAAATTAATCGGAATACTCCCGGTTTGAATTTTTGACCGATAAATTTCGCACATCTCCGTTACTTTTGTTCGTAATTCTGGGAATCTTTGTTACAGGCAACACGTTTAAGAGGTTGAATATTTTTAAAGAGTTCATTTTTGATCGACACACGTTAGGATAGTTACCAAATTAATTGCAATACTCCCAGTTTAAATTTTTGACCGGTATGGAATTCGTACCTCTTAGTTGCTTTTGTTTGTAATTTAGATAAGCCTTGGCTACAAGCAACTCGCTTGAGAGGTTGAATAGTTTTGAAGAGTTTTTTTCGATCGACAACACGTAAGGATAGCTACCAAATTAATCGCAATACTCCCGATTCGAATTTTTGACCGGTACAGATTTCTTACCTTTCCATTGCTTTAGATTGTTAGTCTAGATAGCTTGGCCGTAGGCAACTCGTTTGAGAGGTTGGATCATTTTTAAGAGTTTCTTTTCGACTGACAATAATATCTAAGTAAATAAACAAATAAATTGCAATACTCCCTATTTAAATTTTGACCTGTATGATTTCGCACCGCTATGATTGTTTAGATCACAATTCTGTGAAGTTTTGTTACCGGCAACTCGTTTGGGAGATTGGATTGCTTTTAAGAGTTTTCTTAAGACAGACACACGCTAGGATAGTACAAATGAATCGCAATTATCATAGTTTAAATTTTTCAACGGTATAGATTTTACACCTCTCAATTACTTTAGATCGCAATTTTAAAATGCTTGGCTACTGACAACTATTTGAGAGGTTGGATCATTTTACATAGTTTATTTTTTACTGTCATCACGCTAGGATAGTTTCCAAATGAATCGCAATAATCGCGGTGTGAATTTTAGAACGGTTTGGATTTCACACCTCTCCATTGCTTTAGATCGTAATTCAGAGAAACTTGCAATAGTTAACTCGTTTGAGAGGTGATAGAGTTTTAAATAAGTTCCTATTCGATTGACAACAAGTTGGGATAGTAACCAAATTACTCGTAATACTCCCGGTTTGAATTTTTCAACGGTACTTTTCTCACCGCTCCGTGCTTTAGATCGTTATTGGAAAGCTTGGCAACAGGCAACTCGTTTGAGAAGTTGTATAGTTTTAAAAGTTTCTTTCGTCGATAGCACGCTAGAATAGTAAAAAAATTATCACAATACTCCAGTTTGAAATTTTTATCGGTACGGATTTCGCGCATCTCCGTTGGTTTTGGTCGTAATTAAAAGAAACTTGGCTATAGGCAACTCGTTTGAGAGTTGCATTGTTTTAAAAAGTTCATTTTCAATCGACAACACGTTAGGATAGTTACCAATTAATAGCAATAATCCCAGTTTAACTTTTTGACCGGTACGAATTACGTTCCTCTCCGTTGCTTTGTTTGTAATTTAGAGAAGCTCGGCTGCAGGCAACTCGTTTGGGAGGCTGTACAGTTTTAAAAGTTCATTTTCGATCGACAACACATTAGGATAGTTACCAATTAATCGCAATACTCCCGTTTTGAATTTTTGACCGGTACGGATTACGTAGCTCTCCCTCCATTGTTTTAGATCAAAATTCTAAGAAGCTTGGCTGTAGAAAACTCGTTTGGGAGGTTGGATCATTTTAAAGAGTTTCTTTTTCGACTAACAACATGCTAGGTTAGCTAACAAATTAATCGCAATACTCCCTATTTGAATTTTTGACCGGTAAGGATTTCGCACCGCTATGATGGTTTAGATCACAATTTTGTGAAGTTTGGATGCTGACAACTCATTTGGGTGATTGGATCATTTCTAAGAGTTTCTTTTCGACCAACAACACGCTCGGAAAGTTACCAATGAATCGCAATAATCGCAGTTTGAATTTTTGAATGGTATAGATTTCACACCTCTCCATTGTTTTAGATCACAATTTGGAGATGTTGGCTATCGATAACAATTTGAGATCCAATAGTCTCCACAGAAACTGTTATTGCTCTAATGTTAAGAAAATGGATGAATACTTTAAAAGGAAACTGAAAATAGAACAACTCATCACTCCAATCTGAAAGTACATCTCCATGTGGTCATAATCAGCTACAATCGTCATAGTAATCTCATACATGATCATGATCAGTGGGGCAGAAATTCCAGATTCAATAATAGAAACTGTTATGGCTCAAATGTTCAGAAAATGGAGGAAGACTTTAAACAAAAGATGAAAATAGGACAGCTCATCAATTCCAGTCTGCAAGTACATCTCCAAGTGATCATAATCAGCTGAAATCGTCCAAGAAATCTCATACACGTTCATGATAATTGGTGCAACAACTTCATATTTAAAAGTCTCAACATAAACTTTTATTTCCCTTATTCCCAGAAAATGGACAGACTTACTTTCTGAAAGGAATGAATGACAACTGATATTGTTACCGGCTGATGCTTCAGAACCACAGCCCATCTTAGTCTTGGATTCCATATCCATGTACTCATAATCAACTGCAATCCTCATAATAGCTACAATAGAATTATACTTTCCTAAAGTACAATTTTCCTTCACCATCTTTATCTAAATTTTTTGTTAGAACTGCATCAAAACAATTCACATCCAGATCAAAGTGTCCAAAGGTGGGAGCAAGCTTTGTAATATGGTCTGGAGCTCTATTTGCTTCTCTGTAAGTATGATAGACCACCCATTCTTCAAAACAGCAAGAATTTTGTGGATATGTCTCATTACACTACTTGTTGGCCAAGGAGCTTCACACTTCCCGTGGATAATATCAACAGCAAACAGAGAGTCACATCTGAGAATAACTTTAGTTTCCGAGGCTGATGCAGCAAGTAGAAGACCAAACATAACTTCCTACAGCTCATGCACTGCAATGTCTTGAGAACTAACTCTACCCGTACATGCAGACCTTGCAATGTCCATGTAACCTTGCAATTGCTCCATAACTGCCCCATTGGGTTGTAAGAGACCCATCAGTGTTCACACAAATGGTTCCTTCAGGTAGTTTAGGCCAGAAATAGGTGATCTCAGCATGGTGCTTGAAGTTCCAATCATGGCATAATGACCTATTTTCTGGAGAGTCTTCCATTTTCTCACTAAAATCAGAGAACTTGAGCTTTACTTCATAGATAATCAGCTGAAATGTAGTTTCTGCCCTCGTTTCAATACTTTCAAACATTCTAATGTTTCTCTCCTTCCAGATATGATAGTAAAAGCAGTCGAACGCCAATTTCCTCAATGTAGAAACAACACTACTGTTATGAAGGTGGTCTCTACACCACCTGATTTCCTCATCCCACGATTCAACCTGGTGCCTGAAACCCATTTTAATAAGGAGAGCAGACAAGATGCTCACATTCACAAAACAGATGCTCATTATATTCACAATCATAGTAGCATAAAACACAAATAGGAAAATCAGCTACTCCCCATTTAAGAAGTTTGTCTTGTGTTTTCAAGGCCTTATGCTAAGCCAAAGCCTTCCAGCTTATGAAGTTGTGCTTAGGAATATTGCCTTGGAACCACACAAGCTTAGTCCAGGATAATGGGGTTTTAGTTGGTCTTAATATACTCATAAGTTTGTTTCAAGTTATAAACTCCATTAGAGGATATACTCCAAATAATCTCATCAGGGGCATGAGCATCAATCTGCACATGGTTTGCCCCTTCCCAGATCTCAGACAGAAGGAATTCAGAGTTAAAGGGAATAACCCACTCTACATTATTGATAACATTGTCCATTGTGGCATTAAGGTGGAGAGTAGAATCATACTTAAGAGATTGATCAAAAAGGTTTTTGAGAATACCCATGGAATGCCAAGGATCCAACTAGAACTTGGTATATTTTCCATTTCCTGCTGCAAAGTCTCTACTCTGCAAGATTTTCCTCCATGACCATGAAGCATCTTTAGGGATTTTAAGGTAGCAAAAGTTCCTTTTCTTAATATGATTTTTGTAGATCCAGTCCACCCATAGAGAGTTCTTATGAGAAATGATTTTCCAAGTATGCTTGAGGATAGCAGCCGCATTACTCACAGAGATGTCCCTAATTCCAAGACCTCCCTCGTTGAAAGGGTAACAACACCTCTCCCAGCTGATAGAGGTGGATCTGCAGCTCTTCTTCACTCCACTCCAAAGAAAGTTCCTATAAATAGCCATAATCAAATTTGTAGTTGCACAGGAAGCATAAAACAAGATGGCCAATCCACTTGCATATTGCTAAGGACAGATTTAACCATAACCATTCTCCCACCATAACTGAGGAGCTTAAACTTCTAACTTTTAATCTTAGAACATAGAGCATCAATTATAAGCATACAATCCAAGCTTTTTAGTATAGTAGTAATAAGTGGTAATCCAAGAAATTTGACAGGCATAATTCCTTTCTCAAAGCCAAGAATATTACTTAAACTATCACCCTCATAGTCACTCATTCCTGCACAAAAAAGTTTGCCCTTATTGCAATTAATATCCAGCCCAGCAAAACCATTAAAATCTTTGAGAGTATTAGTCAGTGTTAAGGCATTATCTAATGTTCCTTTCATAAACACAATGAGATCATCGGCAAAACAAAGATGGGAGATTTGGGGTGTCACACACTTTGGGTGTAGCTCATAATCTCCCTCAAAAACATTTTTGACCATCATCTGGTTAAAAGCTTCCATTAATAAAACAAAAAAGGAGGTAGACATTGGATCCCCTTGCCTAAGACCTCTCTTCCCCTGGAAGTAACCCCTAAGGGTGGCATTTAAACTGATATAGTAGGAAGGAGTGGACATGCACTCCCAGATCCAGCCAATCATGTTTTCAGGAAAGTTAACGATCATAAGGATTTCAATGACAGCTTCCCATCCAACCATGTCATAGGCTTTTCTAAGGTTAAACTTGGCTGTGAGTCTTGCTTTCCCTTTGTCTCTATGGTAATTCCTAAGAATCTCATGGGTCAATAAGATTTTCTCATGGATATTCCTTCCTTGGATAAATTCAGACTGATTAGGACTCACAAGTTTATCAATCATGACCTTAATTTGAGTAGTAATGACTTTAGATATACATTTATAAATCACATTACTACAAGATATAGGTCTGAAATCATTAAAAGTACAAGGGATAGGGACTTTGGGAATCAAGGTGATAGATGTAGCATATCTCTTTAAGCATCTTGAAGGATTTGAAAAAACAAGCACTGTACCCCTCAGTCCCTGATGCCCATCCCCAATCCCAAAAAGAGCACTAAGAATCTCATCCCTAGTAACTACCCTACTCAGCTCATGCTTCTCATCAATAGAAAGACAAATAAAGTTAAGACTATAGAGAAAGTTTGGGGGCATGCCTTCAGAATGTGGCTTACCAACGATGTCCACAAAGTACTTTATGCCCTCAGCTGGTTTGTCCTCCTCATTGACTAGCTCTTTACCTTCCTCATCGAAAATAGTTGTGATGTTGTTTCTGAATCTTCTACTTTGCATGGATCTATGAAAAAAGGCATTGTTCTGATCACCAAGAGCTAGCCATTGCATTCGAGACTGTCTATTTTGGGATTCATCCAATCTGATCAACTTAGTATATAAGCTTCCAGCGCCGATCTATCAGCATTAGCATAAAACATATTGAGAGGATACCACCATTGGGCTCTTGGCCCAGTGGTGGTTGTACCTCTCCTCCTAGAGGTCGTGGGTTCGAAACCTCATGGGGTTGGAAACTCAGGGTTAAGGATCCCTATAAAAAACCGGCTTGCCTTCCAAAAGAAAAAAATTATCGAGAGGATACACTTTCAAATTGTTCTGCAAGAACTTGTTTAGAGTTAGAGATCTGAATATCAACTTTAGTAGCAGCAAAAATTTTCTTTAAAATTGGCTTTAACTCTCTCATCATAGCAGTGAATCTAAAGGTAGCATTTCCTTTCCTTTTACAGTTCCAATGACCCCTTACTACTTCTTCAAACTTGGGAATGTCAGCCCAAGAATTAATGAACTTAAAGGGATTCGGACCATGATTTGTGCCACTAAAAATAGTCAGAATAGAAGGAGAATGGTCTGAGATACCATGATTTAAAAACTCAACTTCAAATTTATTAAAAGTGGATACCCAGCAGGAATTGACCCTATCCCTATCAAGTTTACAAGCGATTCTTCTACCCCACACCTTCTTGTTATTCCAAGTAAGAAAGTTGCCCTTATACTTGCAATAAACAAGGTCGGTGTTCTGGATGCATTGTTTAAAGTCAACAATTTGGAAGGGCCGGACTTGTCTACTCCCGACTTTCTCTTGGGAAGATAAAATATTATTAAAATCCCCCAAGAGAGCTAAAGGCTTAGTCACATTACAAGCTAAGTCATCAATATCATTCCATAAAGTCCTCCTAGCAGTCCTGGAGTTACTACCATATATAACAGTAATTTTTATCTCAATGTTGTTATTAAGTGTGAGATCTGCAGTAATCATTTGCTCAGATATGCTGAAATAATTTGCTTTAGCAAACCTAGAATCCCAGCAAAACCAGATTCAACCAGAAGGGGAGAATTCATAGTTTTGTTTAGACTCCCAGTTCTTACAAATTGAGTTTAAGATCCAATCCTTATTGCAAGGCTTTACCTTAGCCTCAACAAGGCCAATTTTTTTTAAATGGTGCACCTTAATCCAGTTTCTAACTTTAGCTTGTTTCATAGGATCATTAACACCTCTAATATTCCAACACCCAAAATTTATTTTAGATGAACTCATCATACATGGTGTAAACAGATAAGAAAAAATACATCCATCCATCCAAGCCTCCCGAGCTTAGAAGCTACCTAAAAGAATGGCATGGGATATGTGATACCAGCCACACATTCTCGAATCAGCCCAGTCTGCCCAATCATAATCACCATTAAAGTTCCATTGTCTTAAAGAAGTAGGGATCCTTTCGCAACGTCAGAAAGCCTGCAAAATAAGAAAAAAAAATCACTCTCATTGCCTGTTTTGTGGGTATAGCAGCTGTACACAGCCATGCATAAGTTGGTGGAGGTCATAAGCTTGGGGTTGCCCCTAAACTCATAATTAACCACCAAAGACACATATATATCATACCAGCTACTCACTCCCTCACTAGACTCAAATTCCCTCAATTGTACTCTCCAGAAAAATTATTTCTGGAGGAAATTAACCCTCTTCATAAAAAGGGCCTTCTACTCCAAATAAAAACCTGCAAAATAGAAGCATAGAGAAAACGTGAAAATTTCCAACCTTAAGAGAGTTAGGAGCCAAGCCCAGCAGTACTCTCTTAAGGCAGATTTCCTCAAGGTAAGAAAAAACCATTCATGAGATGATTTATAGGCAGGAAATTGGCTTACAATTATGTTAAAGCTACTCTATCTGCTCTATGGGCCCTTAAGGGAGACCTTGAAATGACTGTTAGAAGAAGCCACTTCTTCTTCAAATTCTCTAACTGGGAAGATAGGCTTCTGCTTTGGAGCATGGGAGCGAACACATTGCTAGCAGAATGTTCATCTTGAGAGAATAACATCGCTTCATTGAGTATGAACCTATTGAAGCAAAATCCTTGCCTATTTGGGTTTTGATTCATGATGTGCCCACTCAATGCTGGAATCGAGATGGGATTGCGAAAATTGCAAGCTTGATAGGCAGGCCCATGTACACAGATAAAGCTACAGAAAGTAAAAGAAGGCCCTTTGTGAGAGTTTATGTGGAAGTCATGGCTACAGATGAACTCCCTGAACAAGTATCTATTAATGTGGATGGTAATTATACTATAGACCTTGTTGTTGAATACAACCGGGTCCCTAGTAGATGCCTTCAATGCAAGTTGTTTGCCCATAATGACTCTCACTGTGTTGACTTGGAAAAGGATCTAGCACCAGAAGCCCCAATAGCAAATACTGCAACACTGAACACTACAACTTAGAAGAATGTATGGAGAGAAACCCAAAGCCACCAGGCAGGCAAACCAGTCAGAGAAAAGCAGCTGATAATACTCAGCTCCCACAGTAGGTCACTGAATCAGCCCAGTGTACTGAAGCTGCTACAACTAACAACAATAAAGTGATTTTAACAGATACCTTAAATCTGTTCCTATTGGAGGTGACTACTTGGATGAGGGATTCCAACTCTCTAAAAGTGCTATGAAAAAGCTCAGAAAGAGCAAAAGGAAATCAGAAAAAGAAATGAGAGAGGCAGAAGTTAGGGAACCACCCTCAAAGGAGAAGTATTCTTATTCAGCTAGAGGGCAAACTGGCAGATCTTTTAATTCAATCAAATCCAGGGCCACCACTCATCAAGCTGGAGGGCATGGGAGCAAAGCCAAAAGCTCAATGTGTAATACACCATCAATTTTTTGTGGGGTTAAGCGCCTTTTACCTGGTGCTTTGAACTCCAATTGGGATTTGAGAAAGAGAGCTAGAGTGGAATCAAAGCTTGCTATGCATATCCTTATGAGCGAGTGCAGGGAGGTGGTGAGGGAGTCAGTCAAACTTACACCCCAAACTTGGTCATTTGCAAATATAAATGAGTTTGCCATTTTTACTAACTTGTTTATTGATTGTATATGTACTCGTTACTCTTTTTGGGAAGACCTCCTATAACAGTTTTCTGGTAGGGATAACATGAGTGAGTGGAGAGTTGTTCAATGTTACTGTTGGAGGGTAAGAGTGAGAGGTGAGGCTTGCTCTTCAAAGAGCCTGACCAATGGGTGGATTGTAAAGCATGGTATTTGTAATGGCTACTAGAATTTGAGTGGGCTTGGCCTTCATTCCAGGTGTTTCATTGATAGATACAATGTTTTTAACACCCCCACAAGTCATGGATGGATTGTAAAATATGGTAGCTCTCATGGCCACTGGAATTTGAGTGGCCTCCATGTGTTTTATAGTGAGATTAAATGGTTTCATCACTACCACAAGTCGCTGATGGATTGTTAACCCTGGTAGCTGTAATGGCCACTGGAATTTAAGTGGGATTGGCCTTTATTCCAGGTGCCTTATTATTAGCTTAAAGGTTTTCAGCACTCACACATTGTCCTCCTCTTACCTTTCCATCACCCTTTGGTATATAACCCATAAGGTCGGGCATAGCTGGGCTTATCCACCTCTATAAGGTTAGAACTCTTTGTGAGTCCTTTATTCATACTCACTCCTATTATTGTATACATTATAGTGCCCTAAGTAAAGGTATTCCTAATGAGTGGGAAGAGGGTAGCTGAGCTAGGCTCCTTCCTCTTTCATACTTACTAGGTCTTAATCTTTCTTACTACACTGTAATGGAACACAGAATGGAGAACTTTGTCTAACATCTTGCAGGTACAGACAAGGACAGGAGCAGAAGATTCTTGAGACAGCTTCACAAGAATGCCTATATGAGGGGTAAGGAGAGCGGAGTGCACCAAGGATGTTGAGGCCTAGCTGTTATGGTATTGGTGCTATCCTACTGAGTGTTTAACTCTGAAGATAGCCCCAACTTTGTAAAGGTTGGAACTCAATTCCCCACCAAGGATAGGGAGTGCTTTTTTAACGATTGATGTTGTTCAGGTATTAATACTCCAAGTGGGGTCTATACCCTGTGGTTGGGAGTGAGCTCTCAGATCACGAGCAGATTCAATGAAGAGGAACAATACTGCAATCCTTTCTAGTTTCACATGGCTTACAACTTTGGGATGTGGAACACAAGAGGTCTGAATGATCCTATTAAGCATAGTGAGGTAAAACAATTAAGCCACACCCATCAACTTGCTATGATTGGGTTGGTGGAGAATAAAATTATAAAGGGCAGGGGAAACTATATTGTTAACGCTATATGCCCGAATTGGAAGTTTGTCACATGTTCTAGCTCCTTGAAGGGTAGAATTTTGTTATGATGGGATGGAAATGTTTTCAAAATTACAATCATTAGGATTTCTCTGCAAGCTATTCACTGTCTTATCCTTGCTAACAATCCTTCTCTTGTGTTCTCATAGTGTATGCTTCAAATTGTTATAGGGCCAGGGATGAGCTATGGGGGGATCTTACTAATATAACCAATTGCTTTATCAGGGGACTTCAACGCTTGTATTTTTTTTTGAACGGTAAGTTGGGGTTAGGCAAGGACCCCATAACCAGATATATTTCACTCAACAATAAAATTACAACCTAGTAAATCTCTTTCCTCTAACATCATCCTCAGAATAAGTTAACAATTGTGGAGGCAATGTGTTAGGGGAGGAGATTAGTTCACTAATAACAACACAAAAAGTAGATAAAAAATCAGCACATTGGTTGGTTTCTCTATATATATGAAACATTCTAAACTCCTCCAGGGTGATGATAACTTCTCTGATCCTTTTCTAACAGAGCTCTGCATCTCCACAGAACTTTAACTTTCCCATTGATGATGTCCACCAAGTAGCTAGAGTCCGACCCTGTCCAAACTCTTTTGATTTCTGCTTCGCGGCAAAGTTCCAATTCTCTACAACAAGCATGCATCTCATGATAAATTACAGAAATAGCCTCTTCTCTCGCTGCATATGCCATACTAATTACCCCTTCACTGCATCAGACTAGGCCCCCAAAACCCCCGTGCGCAGTCTTTGAACCATCTGACTTCAACGCTTGTTTCTCTAGTAATGACAAGATTGGTGGAAAAGGGGTGTTGAGTGCTGTGGTGGACAAGTATACAAACTTTTTGAATGCGACAAAGCTCCGAGACCTTAAATACAAGGGCTGCAGATTCACTTGGACGAATCGACAAATAGGTAAAGATCGTATTATGACAATGATTGATAGGGTCCTCAATAATGAGAACTAGATGGACAACTTTAGTGCTTCTGAAGCTGAATTTCTTAACCTTAACATTTCTGACCATAGCCCTGCCATTATAAGCATTTATGAAGCTCTACCCAGCAGGAAAAAGGCTTTTAAATACTTTAATTACTGGGCTAATGAGGAAGGATTTAGGGATATCAATGAAGAAGCGTGGAACAAAGCAGTGCAAGGGAACCCCATGCAGAGAGTCAAGCAGAAGATGAACAATGTCAAGCAAGACATTAGAGAATGGAGAAAGAATAAGATTCCGTTAGACAGGTTGGCTAGGGAGACTAGAGATGATCTTGACCATATTCAATCCGAGATTCAAAATTCAGCCTTTGAACGATGATCTTATTAGAGCAGAGTTTGATGCACTTAAACATTATATCCATAATGCCAACATGGAGGAAGATAGACTTAAGCAGCTTTTTAGAGTTAACTAGCTCAACCTTGGAGACGCCAATAATGCCTTTTTCACAGAGCCATCAAGGCTAGAAGATCCAAGAACTCAATTTTCTCGGTGCTTGATGGAAATGGAAATGTGGATACTTATCCTACCACTGTCACTATGGCTGCGGTGGATCATTTTACTAATATTTTGGGTACTGATAAGAGATCAGTTAACACTGAGATGATTAGGATTTTGGAGTACAAGCACAAAGTGCAGATGGAGGACCATGCTGACCTTATTAAAGATGTTGAAGATGAAGAGATTCGGGCAACACTTTTTTCCATTCCTGCTAACAAGAGCTCTAGCCCCGATGGCTTTAATTCACACTTTTTTCAGGTTTTCTGGGATATTGTCATTAAGGATACTGCAAGGCAGTCAGAAACTTCTTCATTCAAATCAAGAATGCACTCAGCTATCAACTCCACAACTATTGCTCTGATCCCCAAGGTACCTAACCCATCTAACTTTGATGAGTATAGACCTATCTCATGTTGTAATGTTATTTATAAGATAATATCTAAAATTTAGACCAAGAGGCTTAAAGTTGTTCTTGGTTCTCTTGTGAGTGAGAATCAATCTGCATTTATTGAAGGAAGGAACATCTCTGATAACCTCCTTATTGCTCATGAGCTTATGAGGAAGTATCACCTAGATTGACCAAGACCTAAATGTACAACCAAAATTGACTTAAGAAAGGCTTATAACCTAGTCCAGTGGGAAACCATAATTACACTTCTGGAAGTCCTAAATTTTCCTGGAAAATTTATAGGCTGGATCACTCAATGCATAACAACTGCTCATTTTTCTATTTCTATGAATGACTCCCTAGAAGGTTATTTTGCAGGTCAGCGGGGGATTAGACAAGGAGATCCCCTTTCTTTTTCTTTTTTTGAAGGTTATGCTGGGGTTGAAAGCAGACCCCCCTGCTCTATAGATTAACAGAATATTCAAAAGTGAACTCTTCAATGTGGAAGAGCTCAAAGAAAGAAAAAGAAGACAAAAACAAGTAAAAGCTAAAGGGCAACTTCATCCCACTAACAAGAATGAACTGCAGCACTACTGATAATAATTCTTCAGATTCTCAACAAAGGAGCTAAGGATGAACATTTTCCAGATCATCAGTGGATGATGATATGGAAACAACAATTCATCTGTACTTCCCATGCAACTATCGCAATGGCTGTGGACCTCTGACTGGCTTAGGACAAAACCTCTTAGAGTGCCCTTTCTCCCCGCAGTTCCAACACTCCTAAAAAGCAAACCGTGGTCCCATAACCCTAGCTGATGGTCCATCAGTATAGCCGAACTTCTGTCTCTTTGAACCCAAGTTCTCATACTGCGTCTGAACTGCCTTGCCCTTATCGGCACTCTGGTCCTGTCTCAGTTAATTCCTCGAGTCCTTGGACTTGCTCTCCTCACTATCTTTTGCTCTATCGCCAAGGCTCTAGAAAAAACCTCTCTATAAGAACTAACCCCTGAAGCAATCAAGATACACATATCACCCTGTTCAAGCGCATAGAACTCAGAGATACAAGCGTCCCTGTAACTTTGCGAGAAATACTGCTCGAAGAACCGATCCTGAAAAAATGCCCAACGCATTGGAGTGCCTACAATCGTCCTCTCAATCGTCCTCTTGGCTGTATCTCACCAGTGATCTGCCTCACCATATAAGAGATAAGCCGCAAGTGTCACCCTCTGATTATTAGGACACTTCATTGCGTTCATGGTCTTTTCTATAGACTTAAACCATGTCTCTGCCTCAGAAGAAACTATCGTGCCAAAAAATGTTGGATGCTTATAGTTCTGAAGTTGCTCCTGGTAACTGTACTCTCTGACCGCTGGGCTCCAGGACTGCTGGAAATGTGCCGTGAAACTCTCCATGAACGGTCTCATCTCCACTGAAATACCGGGAATAGCTGGGGTAGGTAAAACGGCAGGCTGCTATGGAATTAATGTAGCTGGAGGAGCATCCAGAACAATAGGAACGGATCCCAAACTCTCCTGAGTGAGCGCTGGCTCATTAGCAAGTGCACCACCGCGAGCACCTCCACGGCCTCAGCCTCTGGGGCGACCTCTGCCTCTGCCTCCTCTAGCCATCTATACAAACAATGGCACACCTCAGGAAGGGGGAATACGATAAAATATGTAAAACCGAAAGAAATCTATCCTAACTCTGTCTAGAAAGACAACTCGTCATTTGATTACTATCACAGAGATAGGAATTAGCCTACAACTCTGATATCAAGTCTGTCATGCCCTAAAATCCAAACATTAGAGAATAATCTAAAATATTGTCATTCGGGTGTGCAGGTCTCATACAACCCAAAACCAACTCCAGAATCAATTACAACCCAACCACCACTAACTAATCTAGGTCCCTTATGAACAAAAACCAACTCCAGAATAAAGTTATCACCCCAACTACAGGTAAACAATTATAACAGAATAATTTCTAAATTAAACTATAGTTAAACACAACCCATCTCTAAGTTCAATACTACTCTCTAAAACAATACTCAGAACTAGTAAAGAAACTTAGCAATGTTGGAATATAAACTCGCCGGATAATAATCCAAGTCCGGCGGAAAATCCAACTCGGAACCCAACTCGGAAACCTAACCCGGAATCCACGGAACGCCTGAATAACCTAACGCAATCATTAAGAACAACAATCCACCAAACAATTAAGGAAACGGCAATAAAGCCCAAACCCTAGAAATCAATTTACGGCAAATCAAGCGATATTGACGGAAGGGAAACAAGAATCACTTACCGAGGATAGGGGAGATTATCGCGGTGAAGCTCGGCAAGGATCCGCGTGCAATGGGGAAGATTGGGTGAAGAGTATTGAGGTGAGGGGATTTGGTTTGGGAGAGGAGAGGATGATGATAAAGATGAGGAGGTGATAAATGGGGGTGATGGGGATGATTGGGGGAGAAGAATCCTCCCTCAAGAACACTCTCTCTCTCTCTCGAATCGTCCTGAGCAGTGCCTCATAGAAAAACAAACCAAAGGAAATGATCCCCGACCCGAAACTCTAGCAGTTTTCTGCGGATGTCCGCATAACTCTTCTGTCGGCTCTGAGTTGCATGTAGTCGGTCCCAGATAATAGTAACTGCCTCTGTGGTCTTCTGAACTAAGTCTGGCACCAGTAAACTCTGCTCACCAACCTCTGCCCAACTCAAAGGTTATCTGCACGGTTTACCATATAAAGCCTCGTAAGGTGGCATCCCGATGCTCGACTGAAAGCTGTTGTTGTATGCAAACTATGCCCAAGGTAAGTACGACCCAGCTGCCCTTCAAGTACAAAGCACAAGCTCGAAGCATATCCTCTAGAATCTGGATAACCCACTCTGTCTAACAGTCGGTCTAAGGGAGAAATGCTGTACTGAAATCCACTCTAGCATCCATAGCTCGCTGAAAACTCTGCAAAATTTTGTCGGCAAACCTGGTATCTCTATCTGACACTATCAATAATGGAACCCCGTGTAAACGAACAATCTCCCTCACATATACCATGCTGCTCAACTCGTCAGTGGTCATAGTCATGCGAACTGGAATGAAATATGCTGATTTGGTCAATCGGTCCACGATCACCCAAATATAATCATGCTGCTTCTTCGTCCGCGGTAAACACGATATGAAGTCCATTGTCACATGCTCCCATTTTCACTCTGGGATAGGTAAAGGTTTAAGCTATCCCGCGAGTTTCTGATGCTCGGCCTTCACCTGCTGGTAAGTTAGACATTTGGAAACAAATTCAGCTATCTCTCGCTTCAAGTTGTCCCACCAAAAATGTCCCTTCAGTTCTTGGTACATCTTCGTACTGCCTGGATGAATGGTGTATCTCAAACCATGAGCCTCACTCAGAACCTCACGCTTCAGTACCCTGGACTCTGGCATGCACAATCTGCCCCCGTATCTGATGCTGCCATCTGAACTAGCTGTCCAATCAGGTATGGTGTCGTCTGAAGCCCATGACTGCAATCTGTCGTCATGTTGCTGCGCCTCTATAAACCGAGAGATCAAGGAAGGCCGAACTCTCTGATTTGCAATAAGACCTCCCGTAGTCTGTAATCTCAAGGTCAATCCGAACTCCGAAATGTCGCTAAGCATCGACCACTCACGAATCATCAGACGTGCAAGCAATCCTCTAGGCAAGCGGCTCAAAGCATCGGCCACCACGTTCGCCTTCCCCGGATGATACTGCCAGTCTACATCGTAGTCCTTCTGAAATTCCATCCATCTGCGCTGCCTCATGTTCAGCTCCTTCTGAGAGAAAAGATACCGTAAGCTCTTGTGATCGAAAAAGAGCTCAAACCTCTCCCCGTATAAGTAATGTCTCCAGATCTTCAGCGCATAAACCACTGCTGCCAACTCGAGATCACGTGTAGGATAATTCCTCTCGTGTACCCTGTCTCGAAGCGTAAGCCACCACTTTGCCCTCCTGCATTAACACGCAATCAAGTCCACTGAGCGAAGAGTCACTGTATACTCTGTACCTCTGCCCACTGGATAGAACAATCAAAACTGGCACTGTCGTCAATCTGTTCTTCAACTCGACAAATGAAAAAGAACGTCAGTCGTCCCAAACAAACCGAATGTTTTTATGTGTCAAACGGGTCAAAGGAGCTGGAATCTGCGAATACCTCACGACGAATCTACGATAGTAACCCGCTAAGCCCAAAAAAATGTGAATCTCGGAAACACTCGTCGGCTGTGCCCAATCCGTGACTGCTGCATCCTTGGAAGGATCTACTGGAATTCCAAACTTAGACACCACGTGCCTTAGGAATTTCAACGCCTGCTGCCAAAACTCATACTTCTCAAACTACGCAAACAAGGCGTTCTCCCGCAAGGTCTGTAAGGCGATCCTCAAATGCTCCTCATGCACTGCCTCGGTCTTCGAATAGATTAATATGTCGTCGACGAACAAAATGACGAACCGGTTAAGGAAAAGGCTGAAATCACGGTTCATCAAATCAATAAAAGCAGTGGGTGCGTTTGTCAAACCGAACGGCATAACCAGAATCTTATTGTGCCCGTAACGAGTCCGAAAGGCTATCTTCGAAACATCCTCTGTCCTGATCCTCAACTGATGACAACCCGATCTGAGATCAATCTTCGAAAAGAACTGCGCTCCTCAAATCTGGTCAAACAAGTCCTCGATCCTCCGCAAATAAGACTTTGTTCAACTCGCGGTAGTCAATACAAAAAAGCATCGAAGAATCTTTCTTCTTTGCAAATAAGACTGGAGCTCCCCACAGCGAAGTACTCGGTCTATTAAATCCCTGTTCCATCAACTCGGAAATCTGATCCTTCAGCTCTTTCAGCTCAACAGGTGCCATACGGTACGGTGCCTTCGAAATCGCTACAATAACAGGAACAATATTTATGCCAAAGTCAATCGCTCTCATCGGTGGTAAACCAGAAATCTGCTGGAAAACGCCGGAATAATCGCAATCTACCTGAATAGAGGTAACGTCCGCGCCCGAGGACTCTAACTCTAAGAAAGCTAATAAGTCGTCCCCTGCCTGCACAGGTTTCGAACAAGAGAATATGAATCGTCTCTCACCGGGGATACGAAAGGTAGCCGTCCTCTCGAAGCAGTCTAAAGTGACTCGATACATCGACAACCAATCCATGCCTAGGATGATGTCAAACTCATGTATCGGCAAAACTAATAGGTCTGCTGATAGGACGCGACCACAAACAACTATCGGGAAATCTCTACATATACGTGAGATAGACACCGAGGAATCTAAAGAAGTACCCACGGAAACCTCATCTATCAATAAAGAAGACTCAAAGCCAATAATGCAGAGGAATGCAAATGTGATGCACAAGAATCGAAAAGGACATGAGCAGGCGAATAAGAGATATGGAACGTACCTTCCACCACAGGTGGAGCGGTACAAGAGTCTCGCCTCCCCACTGCAAGCACTCTGCCCTGACCGCGGCCCTAAGCCTGACCCTGCTGCTGTGCTGGATGCTGCGGTCTCTGCACACCCAGAGGACCTGAAACCATCTGTCTACCCTGTGGACCCTAAAACTGCCTTAGAGGAAACTGCTGGACCTGAGGAACATGTTGTGGTCTTGGCTGGTAACCAGCTGGACCCTGAAACTGTCGTAGCGGCTGCTGACCTCTGTCTGGTTTGGGACAGAACCTCCTTACATTCCCATTCACCCTGCAGTTCCAACAAGTGTGAGAAGGAAGTTGTGCACTCTCCAAGTACTATCCGCCCGTAGCTCTAGCTGGTGTTTTCTCGAATCTATGTCTCTTCGGGCCAAAACTGTTGTACTGAGTCTGAACTGCCTTGCCCATATCGGGTCTTGTATCCTGTCTCACTGGGTTCCACGCATCTCTGGACCTGCGATCCTCTGCCTCGTATTGTTCCAAAGCTAACGGTTTAGACAAAACCTCCCCGTAAGTACTGCCACCGGAGGAGATCAAGAACCTCCAAAGGAATGGTCGAAGGCCTTTCAAAAATTTCATCTTCTTTTGTTCCTCATCCTGAACAACAAACGAAACATAACGAGCGAACTCGTTGAACCTCTGATCATAGCGAGCCACACTCATATCACCCTGCTTAAGTGCGTAAAACTCCAAAATACAGGCATCTCTGTAGCTCTGTGGAAAATACTGATCGAAGAAACGATCCCGGAATGATGGCCAAAGAATAGAAGACCCCAAAACCGTCCTCTTGGCCATATCTCACCAATAATCTGCCTCGCCCTGTAGCTGGTAAGCTGCAAGTGTCACCCGCTGATTGTAGGGACAATTCATCACGTCCAAGGTCTTCTCTATAGACCAGAGCCATGCCTCGTCCTCTGAAGGAATCAATGTGCCAAAAAAAAGTAGTGTGCTTGTATCTCTGAAGTTGCTTTAAGTAACTGGGCTCCCTGGGTACTGGGCTCCTAGCCTGCTGAAAGGAAGCGACAAAACTGTCCATAAACTGTTTCATCTCCGCTGAAACACCTGAAGCTGCCGGAACCGGTAAAATACCTGGATGCCGGGGAAGCACAGGAGCAGGTGGGGCTCCCTGATGAATCTGAGCCCATTGTGCTACTCCCACACCAACCCCAGCCTCAGAAACAATCGACTCTGTCTGCGGGATCGGAACGGACCAAGAACTCTCCCGAGTAACCACTGGCTCATCAGCCACCGCGCCACTGCGCAAACCCTGGCGAATACCGCCTCGAATACCCCCACGGGTTCTAGCACGACCTCTGCCTCTGCCACCTCTAGCCATAGAAATAGAAATATAAATTTGACACGAATAAGGAATCACAATTCAGGAACGCAAAGGAATGGATTAGGAATAGGAAAGTAATACGATAAATATGAAAATACGAAAAGAATTGATCCTAACTCTGTCTAAAGAATAATTCGTCACATGACCTGCCATGACAGAGATAAAGAGTAACCTTATGCTCTGATGCCAAGTCTGTCACACCCCAAAATCCAGTAATCGGTAGCTTGACCAATTACTAGACTCTAAGTAGTGTAGGTCGGGGAATCCAAAGATTCTACCCCACAAATATACAAGCCGTAGACAAATTCTGGCTCGGCTATTCACATATAGCAATAATCATCAGAGTGAAGAAATAACAAAGGAACAAAATAACAATATAACGCAGAAGCAAAAGGCATAAATATACACATATCATGTCGAATGAAATACAACATCTCGAATAAGAACTCAGCTACACAATGCTGTGAACACCTACAGAATCTAGAACTAAAAGAATGTGCAGCGGCTGAATCAGTCTCAGGACCGGCTAACCACGCTGCAGTCCAAGCTACTCAACCTCTGAAAAAGTTAAATGCGAGACTGAGCAAACAACGAGCTCACTAATACAAGAGAACTAAATAACTTATTAATAACAGGTACTAGAAATAGAGTAGAAACGAGTGCGACAAAGAAATAAGTAACTAAACAGTTTTAACAATATAATCAGTAACCATTAAGGAAATAAATAATCAATATGGAAAGGAGGATTGAGTTGATAAGAGAATGGAGAATGGAATTAATGCGGAGAGAGTGAGTAGAGTGGGTTCGGAAAGGGAATAGAGTTAAGAATATGAGAGGAGAGAGATGATGATTTTGAAGCAATGCTATGACGTGAAGTGATGACTAGGATAATCCCATACTTATCCTAGATGCAAAATGATATGATATGATGAGCGGGGATATTCCCATAAATATCCCCTAATACTAAAATGATGAAGCTAAAGTCTAAAGCTATCTTAAAGTGATTCGGTAAAGGGATACACTGGTACGATTTGTTTAAGCTCGACCAAGCTAGGATGGTCGCAGTTGATCATAGTGGATCGGTGGATCAAACCTGCGGAGCATCATGTCCAAAATATTTCAAAGAATTTCAACCTCAACGAGGCTAAGTTTGGGGATTACCAGGACTCTGTTTCATACCAATCCACACTCCGCGGTGGTTTAGCTAGGTATGATAGTGTCGTTCCCAATCTCACCTGTGTATTTTAACCTGATCTCGCAGACTCCTTGGATCCCGTCGGAGGTCAACCAAAGTAGAATGTTTGTATATCCAATCTCAATAAGTTGTGAAAAAATACGTTAAGTTGTTATGTGTAATCGGTTCCCAAGCACAATACAGTTACCGCTAACCTGGCAACCCAAATCGGATCGATAGGGACTCTATTGCACCGACTCTGCATAGCCGAAACAGCAACCTAACCGTCGCCTACATCCAAATCAACAATCTCTTTAAGGCAAGAGGGGGCATTCCTGGGTAACCCACGGGAACGCTAGCCAACCACTGCTAACTAATCACAGGTCTCATACAACCTAAAACAAACTCCATAATCAATTACAACCCAACCACCACTAACTAATCCAGGTCCCATACGAACAAAAACAAACTCCAGAATCAAGTTATTACCCCAACTACAGGTTAACAATTCTAACAGAATAATTTCTAAATTAAACTGTAGTTAAACACAACCACCCATCTCTAAGACCAATACTACTCTCTTAAACAATACTCAGAACTAGTAAAGAGACTTAGTAATGTTAGAATATAAACTCGCCTGATAATAATCCAAGTCCGGCGAAAAATCTAACCCGGAACCCAACTCGGAAACCTAACCCGGAATCCACGCAACGGCCACAGAATGCCTGAATAACCTAACACAATCACTGAGAACAACAATCCACCAAACAATTAAGGAAACGGCAATAAAGCCCAAACCCTAGAAATCAACCTACGCCAAATAAATCAAAATTGACGTAAGGGAAACAAGAATCACTTACCGAGGATAGGAGAGATGATCGCGGCGAAACTCGACAAGGATCTATGAGCGATGGGGAAGATTGGGTGAAGAGTATTGAGGTGAAGGGATTAGGTTTGGGAGAGGAGAGGATGATGATAAAGATGAGGAGGCGATGAATGGGGGGGTGATGGGGATGATTGGGGGAGAAGAATCTTCTCTAGAGAACTCTCTCTCAAGAACTCTCTCTCTCTCTCGAATCGTCCTGAGCAGCGCCTCACAGAAAAACAAACCAAAAGATATGAGGAAGAAAGACTTAAGTAGTCATAATATTCGAAAGTCATTCGAACGAGTTCGAAAGTCGTTTGAACGACTAAGAGGTCTTGGGCCAAATTCCAGGTGGATAGTAAACTCATTCGAACGACAATAAATCTCGTTCGAACGACAATTCTGTCCAATTGCCAAAACGTCCAGAAGACTCATAAAATGATCAGAAGACAAGGAGATTCGTTCGAACGACAAAGAGCCTCATTCGAACAACAATCTGGGAAAATCCACCCTGAGGTCCTCCTGAACCGCACACACAACTCCAAGACCCTCAGAAGACTGGAACAACCCGAACAACCACCACAAAAGGTTTCTAAGGTCTAAGACCACCTCTACCGCTGAACGGCCGCAAGAACTCCTAAAACCCTATAATGGAATCTAATGCCTAGACACTTAACCGGAAGGAATAAAATGGATGGAAAGAGTCCGATGATGGTCTGATAGGCGTTGAGAAATCAGGGGTAGCTAATCCCTGTTTCTCCACCCCAGAACGAAAATCGGAAATTCCAGAAATGTCTAGAATCGAAAACACTATGACCCAAGCGGAGAAGAGAAGCGAAAAACCCCTTTAGGATATAGAAACCGCTCTCCGAATACGCACCACACAATTAAACTGAAACGCCCAAACGCCGAACTGCCAAAACAATCAAACCACCAAAACTCTACCAAAAAGGAATCCACACCAAACCTGGCACTCAAAACAATAATAGATGCATTAAGGATAGGAGAAGTAAATGAGGAATATGTGCGGAATGTAAATGCGGATAATGAATATGCAGCAGTGTGAATGAATAGGAATATGCGGAGTATTGCAACGGTAAGTATACTAATAGCTATAATTAGGAATTAAAAAATCTGGGTCATTACATTCTACCCCCTAAGAAGAAATTCCGTCCTCGAAATTAAGCACATGCCTAATCCTCACATCGGCCTCCAACTCCCAGGAAGCCTCATCTGGTCCATAAGGACTCCACTGGAGTCTCATAAATGGAATTACCTTGCTGCGTAGGACTTTCTCCTCGCGGTCCAAAATACACTTCGGATGCTCAATATACGAGGCATCGCCCTGAACCTCTATCGGTTCCTAATAAATCACGTGAGTAGGATCTCGCTCGTACTTCCTCGACATAGAAACCTGAAAGACGCTGGGAACTCTACTCAGCTGCGGCGGTAATGCTAATTGGTACGCTAACTCCCCAACTCTATCCAGAATCTCAAGCGGTCCAATGTATCTCGGGGCTAGCTTCCCCTTCTAGCTGAAACGCATCACACCCCTCATCGGTGAAACCTTCAGTAGATCGTGATCCCCGACCCGAAACTTTAGCGATTTTCTGCGGATGCCGGCATAACTCTTCTGTCGGCTCTGAGCTGTACGTAGTCGGTCCCTGATAATAGTAACTGCCTCTGTGGTCTTCTAAACTAAGTCTGGCCCCGGTAAACTCTGCTCGCCAACCTCTGCCCAACTCAAAGGTGATTTGCACGGTCTACCATATAAAGCCTCGTAAGGTGCCTTCCCGATGCTCGACTTAAAGCTGCTGTTGTATGCGAACTCTGCCCAAGGTAAGTACTCGTCCCAGCTGCCCATGAAGTCCAAAACACAAGCTCGAATCATATCCTCCAAAATCTGGCTAACTCGCTCTGTCTAACCGTCGGTCTGAGGGTGAAATGTTGTACTAAAATCAAGTCTAGTATCCATAGCTCGCTGAAAACTCTGCCAAAATTTGCCAGAAAACCTTGCATATCTATCTGACACTATCGATACCGGAACCATGTGTAAACGAACAATCTCCCTCACATATACCCTGCTCACCTTATCAGTGGTCATAGTCATGCGAACTGGAATGAAATGTGCTGATTTGGTCAATCGGTCCACGATCACCCAAATATAATCATGCTGCTTCTTCGTCCGCGGTAAACCCGATATGAAGTCCATTGTCACATGCTCCCATTTCCATTATGGGATAGGTAAAGGTTTAAGTTGTCCCGCCGGTTTCAGATACTCGGCTTCACCTGCTGGCAAGTTAGACATTTGGAAACAAATTCAGCTATCTCTCGCTTCATGTTGTCCCACAAAAAATGTCTCTTCAGGTCTTGGTACATCACGTACTGCCTGGATGAATGGTGTATCTCGAACCAGGAGCCTCACTCAGAACCTCACGCTTCAGTACCTCGAAATCTGGCATGCATAATCAGCCCCTGTATCTGATGCTGCCATCTGAACTAGCTTTCCAATCAGGTATGGTGTTGTCTGAAGCCCATGACTGCAATCTGTCGTCCTGCTGCTGCGCCTCACGAACCCGAGAGATCAAGGAAGGCTGAACTTTCAGATTTGCAATAAGACCATTCGTAGTCTGTGATCTCAAGGTCAATCCAAACTCTGAAATATCGCTAAGCATCGACCACTCACGAATCATCAGACGTGCAAGCAATCCTCTAGGCAAACGGTACAAAGAATAGGCTACCACGTTCGCCCTCCCCAGATGATACTGCCAGTCTACATCGTAGTCCTTCAGAAATTCCATCCATCTGCGTTGCTTCATGTTCAGCTCCTTCTGAGAAAAAAGATACCGTAAGCTCTTGTGATCGGAAAAGAGCTCGAACCTCTTCCCGTATAAGTAGTGTCTCCAGATCTTTAGCGCATAAACCACTGCTGCCAACTCGCGATCATGTGTAGGATAATTCCTCTCGTGTACCTTAAGCTGTCTTGAAGCGTAAGCCACCACTTTGCCCTTCTGCATCAACGCGCAACCAAGTCCACTGAGTGAAGCATCGGTGTATACTCTGTAACTCTGCCCACTGGACAGAACAATCAAAACTGGCACTGTCATCAATCTATTCTTCAACTCGGCAAAAGCAAAAGAATGCCTGTCGTCCCAAACAAACCAAATGTCCTTCTGTGTCAAACGGGTCAAAGGAGCTGGAATCCGCGAATACCCCACGATGAATCTACGATAGTAACCCGCTAAGCCCAAAAAAATGTGAATCTCGGAAACACTCGTCGGCTGCGCCCAATCCGCGACTGCCTCAACCTTGGAGGATCTACTGCAATTCCATACTTAGACACCGCGTTCCCTAGGAATTTCACCTCCTGCTTCCAAAACTCACACTTCTCAAACTTCGCAAACAAGGTGTTCTCCCGCAAGGTCTGTAAGGCGATCCTCAAATGCTCCTCATGCTCTGCCTCGGTCTTCAAATAGATCAATATGTCGTCGACAAACACAATGACGAACTGGTCAAGAAAAGGGCTGAAAACACGGTTTATCAAATCCTTAAATGCAGCGGGTGCGTTCGTCAAACCGAACGGCATAACCAGAAACTCATAGTGCCCATAATAAGTCCGAAAGGCTGTCTTCGAAACATCCTCTGTCCTGATCCTCAACTGATGATAACCCGATCTGAGATCAATCTTCGAAATGAACTACGCTCCACGAAGCTGGTCAAACAAGTCCTCGATCCACGGCAACGGATATTTGTTCTTGATCGTGACTTTGTTCAACTCGCGGTAGTCAATACACAGACGCATCGAACCATCTTTCATCTTTGCAAATAAGACTGGAGCTCCTCACGGCGAAGTACTCGGTCTAATAAAACCTTATTCATCAACTCGGAAATCTTATCCTTCGGCTCTTTCAGCTCAACAGGAGCCATACGGTACTGTGCCTTCGAAATCGGTGCAGTACCAGGATCAATATCTCTGCCAAAGTCAATCACTCTCATCGGTGATAAACCGGAAATCTGCTGGAAAACGTCGGAATAATCGCAAACTACCGGAATAGAGCTAACGTCCACGCCCAAGGACTCTAACTCTATGAAAGCTAATAAGACGTCCCCTGCCTACACAAGTTTCGGACTAGAAAACACGAATCGTCTCTCACCAGGGATACGAAAGGTAGCCGTCTTCTCGAAACAGTCTAAAGTAACTCGGTGCGTTGACAACCAATCCATGCCTAGGATGATGTCAAACTCATCCATCGGCAAAACTAATAGGTCTGCTGATAGGACGCGACCACAAACAACTATCGGGCAATCTCTACATATACGTGAGATAGACACCGAGGAATCTAAAGGAGTACCCACGGAAACCTCATCTATCAATAAAAATGACTCAAAGCCAATAATGCAGAGGAATGCAGATGCGATACACCAGAATCGAAAAGGACATGAGCGGGCGAATTAGAGATATGGACCGCACCTTCCACCTGTGGTGGAGCGGTGCAAGAGTCTCGTCTCCTCACTGCAAACACTCTTCCCTGACTGCGGCCCTAAGCCTAACCCTGCAGCTGTGCTGGATGCTGCGGTCTCTGCACACCCTGAGGACCCGGAACTATCCGTCTGCCCTGTGGACCCTAAAACTGCCTCTGAGGAAACTGCTAGACCTGAGGAACCTGCTGTGGTCATGGCTGGTAACCAACTGGACCCTGAAACTCTCGTAGCGGGTGCTGACCTCTGTCTGGTTTGGGACAGAATCTCCTAACATGCCCATTCCCCCCGCAGTTCCAACAAGTGTGAGAAGGAAGCTGTGCTCTCACCAAGTACTGTCCGCAGTAGCTCTAGCTGGTGTACTCTCGAATCTCTATCTCTTCTAGCCTAAACTGATGTACTGAGTCTGAACAGCCTTGCCCTTATCGGGTCTTGTATCCCGTCTCACTGGGTTCCTCGCGTCTCTGGACCAGCGATCCTCTGCCTCATTTTGTTCCAAAGCTAACTCTTTAGACAAAACCTCCGCGTAAGTATTGGCACCGAAGGAGTTCAAGAACCTCCTAAAGAATGAACGAAGGCCTTTCAAAAATTTCATCTTCTTCTTTTCCTCGTCCTGAATAACAAACGAAACATAACTAGCAAGCACGTTGAACCTCTGATCATAGCGAGCCACACTCATATCACCCTGCTCAAGTGCGTCAAACTCGGAAATACAGGCATCTCTGTAGCTCTGTTGAAAATACTGATCAAAGATACAATCCCGGAATGATGGCCAAAGAATAAGAGACCCCCTAAATCGTCCTCTTGGCCATATCCCACCAATAATTTGCATCTCCCTGAAGCAGGTAAGCTGCAAGTGTCACCCGCTGATCGTAGGGACACTTCATCGCGTCCAAGGTCTTCTCTATAGACCTGAACCATGCCTCAGCCTCTGAAGGAATCAATGTGCCGAAAAAAGTAGGATGCTTGTATCTCTGAAGTTGCTCTAAGTAACTGTGCTCCCTGGGTACTGGGCTCCTGGCCTGCTGAAAGGAAGCGACAAAACTGTCCATAAACTGCTTCATCTCCGCTGATACACCTGAAGCTGCCGGAACCGGTAAAATACCTGGATGCCCAGGAAGCACTGGAGCAGGTAGGCCGCCCTGATAAATTTGAGCCCCTGGTGCTACTCCCACACCAACCCCAGCCTCAGAAACAATCGGCTCTGTCTGCGGGATCGGAACGGACCCCGAACTCTCCCGACTAACCACTAGCTCATCAGCCACCGCGCCACTGCGCAAACCCTGGCGATCACCACCTCGGATACCCCCACGGTTTCTAGCACGACCTCTGCCTCTGCCACCTCTAGCCATAGAATTAGAAATATAAATTTGACACGAATAAGGAATCACAATTCAGGAACGGATCGGAATGGATTTGGAATAGGAAAGAAATACGATAAATTTGAAAATCCGAAAAGAATCGATCCTAACTCTGTCTAAAGAATAAATCGTCACATGATCTGCCACGACAGAGATAAGACTAACTTTATGCTTTGATACCAAGTCTGTCACGCCCCAAAATCCTGTAATCGGTAGCTTGACCAATTACTAGATTCTAAGTAGTGTAGGTCGGGGAATTAAAAGATTATACCCCACAAATAGCCCACTGTGTTGATCTGGAAAAGGAATCAGTGATACCGATATCCTCTAATGTTATAGATAATCCGAGTGTTATGAACAATGGAAGGGATAGACCATATGAGAAAGCATGTAAAGGAAAGAATTTCAACAACCAACTGAATAAAACACAGTACAATACTAACAAAGATAGCAAGGCTTCTGAAACTCTTAACAAAGGGAAGGAAAAGGAGGATCAAAATATCTCCGGCAGTAGTTCTCAAGAATCACAATATAAAGGAAGAGAGGAGATAGCTGAAGGGTTTGGCGGCAATGATAAAAGTCTCAATGTTGAAACAATGAAACCTGTTGGGGCTGATTTTGTAGATGCAGAATTTCAGCTTTCTAAGAATGCATTAAAGAGACTAAAGAAGAAGAAAAGAGCTTCCGAAATGGAGATGAGGTAAGCTGAGATAGCGGAGCCTCCATCTATGCAGAAATACATCAAGAGGCCTGAGATTAAAGGCAAGCAACCAAAAACCCCTAATGGGAGGAATACAGGAAATCCCAAACATACCCATGTTTAGAGACAAATCAAGAGGTTTGGTCCAGCTGGAGGAATGTAAGATGAGTGTTTATATTCATATTCTCAAGCTGAGAGGTGAAAATTTGATTGAGGCAGTCATAAATAACCTCAAATTTGGGAGACATTTTAAAGAGAGTGAGGGAGGCCTGGTTAGAGGTAGTGCTTACTTTTTCTGGTGTGCAGGTACTCTATATAGAGAAGCTCTTTAGTTGTATGATATTGACATCGGCATGGACACGTGTGGGCACTACTGTAAGTCTAAGCTTCTTAAATTATTAATCATGATATACAATTTATTACATAAGACATGCTGGGCTAGGCTCCAATCTTGTGGTGATGAAGTTTTTATCAAGTTTAATAATCTAAGGGAGCTAAATAAAATCTTTGTACGTGGAAATTATGAGTGGCTTAGACCTCATAGAGGGTCTGCCAAGATTAATTTCAGATTGAAGAGATTGTTAGATGTTTTGAGCCACATAGACAAATTACTGTTAAACAAAATGGATGGAGATGGAATATGCGGGGCTTGGCTCCTAATTTTTCTCCTAAATCTTGCTTATTTAGTAATCGTCTTAGACTGTCTCACATAGTAACTGGCATAGGTAGCTTGCTTTTTAGGGACAACTCCACTGCACAAAAACAGGTAGAGTGGGGCTGTCACTAACATGCAGTCAACTTTATAGCTAGCACTATATCTCATCCAAGGTGGTTTGACGTGTGACCATCCTGCAACAACAGTAACCAAATAAGTAAAAATTCTCTTATTGTAGGTAGCAAGGATGTTAAAAAAAGAAGGTGAGCGTTTGAGAGAGACCTCCTAGCCCAGTAGTCACAAGGCCACTCATCAAAAACTCAACCACAAATTTCATGATCTTAACTATCCCACACTCACTCAGATTGTAGGAATGAACACTCTATGGAGGCTTACTCTCACATAGTAACAAGCATAGGAAGCTTGTTTATTAGGGAAAACTCCACTGTCCAGAAATAGGTAGTCTGGGAAAATCACTAATATGCACTCATCTTTATAGCTAGCACTATATCTGATCCAAAGCAAAACGCTCCAACCTGCACAAAAGCAAGAGTTAAATAAAACAACACCCACACTCTCAATTGAAAATGACTCCTGTTTGCAGCAACATTCTCCATTGCAGCAACATATGATTTCTTAAGACCCAGAAAGCAAGAAGATGGGTGGTCCACAATTGCATGGAACAAGATTAGCCCTCCTAGAAGCTGTTTTACTACATGGGGAGCTCTAAAACGCAATCTTAGAACTCAAAATAGGTTGGTGCTTATGAATGTTTTAAGCTATGCTGCTTGTAGCTTGTGTGGCCTTCCTGGTGAAAGTGAGAAGAACCTGTTCATGGAGTGTATTGTGGCCAAAGACCTGTGGTGCAGGATCCTTCTTAGATGTAATGTGGTGAGACAGTGTTCTACCCTAGAAAATGAAGTGCAATGGCTTGTAAGCTTAAATATAATAGAGGGAACAACTGTTATGCTCAAAGCCTGCCTTACTACTATGATCAAGCACATTTGGAGGGAGAGGAATCTGAAGATATTTGAGAACAAAATTCCTCAGTTGAAGACTGTTCTTAATGCTATCCTAACTGAAATAAAGACCTGAATTGAAAGCAACAGCAACAGTTTTTTTATGAACAATTCCATGGATAGAGAGTTATGCCGTAACTGGAACATTAATACTGATTTTAAACCGAGCAATAACATTGTGTGCATGTGAATCCCCCTCCCCCCCGGAGGGGTTTTTAATTCTGAATATTACAGGGGCTCATGGAAGTGGTCGGTATGGGGGTCAAATTAGGGACCATGATAGTCAGTTTATCATTGGGTATGCTGGTAAAGATAGTGGCGGGACTCTAAACTGCCTAGAGCTCAAGGTTGTTGATAGAGGGCTAAACCTTATATTATCTTGCGGCTTCTGAAGCTATGGATTGCCTCAAACTCTACAAGTATTGTTTCTTAACTTTCCATGAAAACAAATCCTCCTTGGGACTGCATTGCCATCCTTAACACAGTTATGGGGAAGCTGCATCAGCTCGAGGTGTACAAGATCAACCACTATTACAATGAAACTAATGCCAGTGCCCTTTATTTGGCTAATTCTCAAGTTGTAATAGGTGAACAAGTGTTCTCTCCAAGCAGCATCCCCCTTGGCCTACGTGCTTTGGTGGAGGATGATGTTAAAGGAAGAATTTTCGTTAGGATGTATTCTTTTATGTGTCAATATAGCTGGTTGGGGTCTGCCTTAACCCCAGCTTACACTTCAAAATAAAAATAAAAATAATGACTCCTGTTTTTGGTGGATTTTGACTACCTCACAAACACTAATCTCACCTCTCAAGGGGAGTGATAGTAATGAACTATCACCCCTAACACACTCACTCATGAGAAACTCCACAGCAAGCAAGTAGAAAGCAACAAAAAAACCCATACTGAGCTTACTCCATATCAACCAGTAGTGAAGAACCATCACAGTAACATCTGTAAGAATCATACCAACCACATGCCCCTCCTTCACCCTAGAGCAATGCATTGTACTATACATAGAATCTAGCATTTTTATTTCTATTACCCCTTCCACTAGCTATACTAGATTTAGATTTGGCTGAAGAAGAGGCTTCCAATTCCATGCCTTGACAATTAAAATATGTCTGCCTAGAAGGGGGCTCCTCAACTTCATCGGCTCTCATAGCTTTCAAAGACTTGTTATTCTTTTTTCTCTGCCTTTTAAGAGTACTCTTTGAGAGCTGAAATCCCTCATCCACATAATCACCGCCTATTGGTGTCTTTTGAGTAATAGCATCCACATCATCATCAAGCTGCTCCTTAGTCTTAGCATTTTCCTTTTTAGGTTGGGCTAGCTCTTTGTCAAGAGGCAAAGGAAGTTCATTTGTACTCGTATTGGCAAGAGGAGCAAAGGAGTTCCCCACTTCCACTCCATTAGCATGGATGCCTTCTTTCCCTTTAGCTATCCATACTTTGTTAACTTTCTCTACTGTTGGGATTTGCTGCTTATCAGAGACAGGCGGATTTTGCTGTTTCTGCATCTTCTGTTACACCTGAGCATACTCTTGATCAAATATCCTTGCCTTTTCCACTGGACAGTGGGTATCACAATGGCCAAAGACTTTACAAGTCATGCATTTACTAGGGACCCAATTATATTCAACTCCTTCCTGGATAGTGTAGCTCTCATCTATCTCAACTGAAAAGTTGTCTGGCAATTCATCAGTAGCTATGTCTATAAACAGTGGTCGCCCAACCATACTTGCAACTCAACCTATACCATCTATGTTCCAACATTAAGAGGGAATGTCATGTAGCATAATCCAAATTGGGAGAGTCTTAACTCCGATAGGCTCATATTCGATAAATGGGTGCCATTCTCTGAGAATAAACATTCTACTCGCGATATGCAAATTGCCTGTTTTGAGCGCATTATTTCTATCATCATCATCAGAAAATTTAATGAAAAACAAGCTCTGTGTGAGCTCATACTAACCTCCCCAGCCACTCCCCTGATTTTGCATAGGGTATCTTTCACATATTGGTATGCGAGCCTCCTCCCAATGAAATGGCCAACCAAGACTCTTCCATTCTCTTCCAGCCCTGATTCAAATTCCAAGGAGATAATTTTTATAACCTTTTTTCCTTCTACCATTGTTGGAGGGGTGTACTCTAGATGCTCAAGACCTCGAAACTTAGATGGGGTTGTAAGCAGAGAGGCCTATGTACCCTTGTGAATTGCAGGAAATCCATCTCCATCTTTATAGGTTTCAACCGCCGCTTTGCTCGTACTATCATTCCCTTTGTCCTTGTTAATCTTAGAACTGATAGTCACCATTTCTGAATTAGATACTGTGTTCTCACCCTCTCCTTCAACCCCTCTTTTGAGATGACAGCTAGGAAGACAAAAGCCCCATTCCATCTTGTGGTTTACACAGTTGTTATCACAGGTGTCCTTGTTACAGCCATCAATAGCACATTAAACCATATCACTTGGTTTAAGGCCATTAATGTTATTGGAACCCATTAATGCGCCTACAACTTTAGTGGAAGGGGTTGGTGTATAGATGCTTCTATCTTCTAGAGCACGAGCTGCTTGTTCTTCAAAAAATTTACTAATATCTTCCACACTAATGTTGTTGTTGGTTCTGAACTCCTCCACCAAAGATTTTACAGGGGTTCTTCCCGCTTCTCTCGCATCTTTCGACTATGCTACAAGCTTAAGGATTTGAATCCCTTCCTCCGATAGTTCTTCTGAGTCTGCTCTTGCATCAGAATCAGCCCCTGTTTGACCCACGGATGATGTAGATGGTAAATCCTCAATTCGTTCCTGAGCACGAACCATTTACTGATCTCTAAAGGTGGAGTGGTGCCTTTTGTCATTCAATTATAGAGGTTGTTGCTGCCGTTGTTGCTGCTTGAGAACCTCTTGAAACAATTGTTTTGCTTATGCATCCAGGGCTTGGAACTATAGGCTGAAAATTGTTCTATAAACACCCAATTCATCTTTAGTAATAGCTGATTTCTTTTGGCCCTTTGAAGATTGAATTCCATAGGAGAGGTTGTAGAGATCCAAAATAGATAATTCCTTTCCTCCATCAGAAGACGATGGGGTACTGAGTGCTGGGGAGTTCCTCTGAGCCAGAGAGTTGCTTCCTCGGCCCTCTATGGCGGTGTTCTTCACTCAAGCTTCCCAGAAGAAGAGAGAATGGGGGTAACAATAATTAATTTGAATAGGCTACATTGCCTCCAACAACTCGTATTAAATACACAACTACCCTCTGAGTCAATTTAGACTATTGAATTTTAAAATTCAACGCTTTAGGATGACCAATGAGAGAAAAGTACATAACTGACCTTAGTGGATGGGAGAGAGATCTCCAAGTGTACTACAATAGCAAAATCGCCCTCAAAATCGCCAGAGAAAATCACTGATACCCGAAGATAGATCCCCTTTCACCTTATCTTTTTGTTTTGGTTATGGAGATGTTGGGAGTGTTACTGGAGAACAAAGTTATGGAGGGCAATTTAAACTTGCACTACAAATGTAACAATCCAAAGATCACACATCTTGCCTTTGCAGATGACCTGCTTGTGTTTATGGAAGGTAATGTGAATTCTTCTTTGGCCCTTAAAGAAACGCTCACTTGTTTCTCTTCTTTGACAGGTCTAGAGATCAATTACAACAAATCCAAGATGTACATGTCTGGAGTGCGGAATGAGACAAGAGATTCCATACGCAGTACCATGGAGATTGAAGTGGGGTCCCTGCCATTCAAATATCTTGGAGCTCTTCTCATTAGTACCAATTTGAAAGCTAGGGACTGCCAAGGCCTTGTGGATGACAAAGATAGTGAATAACTGGCAGCAGAGAGTTCTTTCAGGGGCTGGGAGAGCTCAGTTGATCCAATCTGTCCTACAAAGTATACATGTCTATTGGAGTAGTATTTTGTATAAAAATACTACCTCAAGCTATTGTCCACCAAATTGAAGGCATCATTTCTAAGTTTCTTTGGCAAGGAGGTGTTGACACAAATAAAAGAGCTCCCATCTGTTGGAAGGAGCTTTGTTACCCCAAGTCTGAAGGAGGATTGGGCTTTAGATGCCTCTAAACATGGAACATGGCAGCTATTCTTAGACATACTTACGGAATTGCCTCCAAACAAGAAAACATTTGGAGTACATGTGTAAGAATGAACCTGTTGAGAGGGAGGAATTTTTGGGAGCTTAAAAATCCCACTGAATGTTCTTGGGCATGGAGGAAGGTTCTCCAATTTAGGAATGAAGTCTGCAAGTTTGTGAAGCATATTATAGGGGATGGAAGAAGCACACTTTTCTGGAAAGATCCTTGGCACACTGATGGCATTCTTCTGGATAGATTCTCTCAACAATTCAGATATGTCTCTACCTTAAATTTGGAAGCAACATTATCAGCTATAGTGAAAGATGGCCAGTGGGATATCCCTCATCATATAGCTGGCATGCTCAGTGATATTATTCTCCAACCTATGCCTGAGCTTAAACTTAAGGCTTATGTGGTGGATTAAATCGTGTGGACCCCCTCAAAAGATGGCACCTTCTCCATTGCAGCAACATATGATTTCTTAAGACCCAGAAAGCAAGAAGTTGGGTGGTCCACAACTGCATGGAACAAGATTAGCCCTCCTAGAAGCTGTTTTACTACATGGAATGCTCTAAAAGGCAATCTTTAAACTCAAAACAGGTTGGTGCTTATGAATATTTTAAGCCCTGCTGCTTGTATCTTGTGTGACCTTCCTGGTGAAAGTGAGAAGCATCTGTTCATGGAGTGCATTGTGGCCAAAGACCTGTGGTGCAGGATCCTTCTTAGATGTAATGTGGTGAGACAGTGTTCTACCCTGGAAAATGAAATGGAATGGCTTGTAAGCTTAAATAAAATAGAGGGAACAACTGTTATGCTCAAAGCCTGCCTTACTACTATGATCAAGCACATTTGGAGGGAGAGGAATCTGAAGATATTTGAGAACAAAATTCCTCTGCTGAAGGCTGTTCTTAATGCTATCCTAACTGAAATAAAGACCTGAATTGAAAGCAACAGCAACAGGTTTTTTATGAGCAATACCATGGATAGAGAGTTATGCCGTAACTGGAACATTACTGCTAATTTTAAGCCGAGCAATAACATTCTGTGCAAGTGGATGGCCCCTCCGGAGGGGTTTCTTATTCTGAATATTGCAGGGGCTCATGGATGAGGTGGATATGGAGGTCTAATTAGACGTTCAAACATAATAAACTACGATTATTGCGATTCATTTGATTACTATCCTAGTGTGCAGTCGCTGAAAAAGAACTCTTAAAATCTATACAACCTCTAAAACGATTTGCCGATAGCAAAGCCTCTTTGAATTATTATCTAAAAAAATGGAGATGTGCGAAATCCGTAGCGGTCAAAAGTTTAAACCAGGAGTATTACGATTCATTTGGTAACAATCCTAGTATTTTTACGGTTAAGAGGTAACTCTTAAAAACTATTTTTTTGACGGGTACAGATTTCGCACTGCTATGACGGTTTAGATCACAATTCTGTGAAGTTTTTGGAAGCCGACAACTCATTTGGGAGATTGGATCATTTTTAAGAAGTTTTTTTCGACCGACAACAAGCTAGGATAGTTACCAAATAAATCGTAATAATCACAGCTTGAATTATTGAACGGTTCGGATTTTACACCTCTCAATTGCTTTAGATCATAATTTTGAGATGCTTGGTTACCGACAACTATTTGAGAGGTTAGATCATTTTTAAGAGTTTATTTTCGACCGACAACACGCTCGGATAGTTTCCAAATGAATCGCAATAATCGCGTTGTGAATTTCAGAACGGTATGGATTTTACACCTCTAGGTTGCTTTAGATCGTAATTTTAAGAAGCCTGCCAGCAGGCAACTCGCTTGAGAGGTTGTATAGATTTAAAGAGTTCATTTGCGCTCGACAACACGCTAGGATAGTATCAAAATTAATTGCAATACTCCTGGTTTGAATTTTTGACCGGTACGAATTTAACACCTCTCCGTTGCCTTTGTTTGTAATTCAGGGAAGCTTGGCTACAGGCAACTCGTTTAAGAGGTTGTATAGTTTTAAAGAGTTCTTTTTCAATCGAGAACACGTTAGGATAGTTAGGAAATTAATCGTAATACTCCTAGTTTTAATTTTTGACCGGTACATATTTACTACCTCTCTGTTGCTTTAGATCGTAATAATGAAAAGCTTGGCCATAGGCAACTCGTTTGAGAGGTTGTATAGTTGTAAAGAGTTCCTTTTCGAACGACAACACTATAGGATAGTTATTTAATTAATCAAAATAATCCCGGTTTGAATTTTTGACCAGTACGGATTTTGCACCTCTCCGTTTCTTTAGATGGTAATATTGGGAAGCTTGGCTACAGGCAATCGTTTGAGTGGTTAGATCATTTTAAAGTACTTTTTGTCAATCGAGAACATTCTAGGATAGTAAAACAATAAATGTTTGAATTTTTGACCGGTACGGATTTTGCACCTCTCCGTTCCTTTAGATGGTAATATTGGGAAGCTTGGCTACAGGCAATCGTTTGAGTGGTTAGATCATTCTAAAGAGTTTTCTGTCAATCGAGAACATTCTAGGATAGTAAAACAATAAATTACAATACTCTCAATTTGAATTTTTGCCCGGTACGGATTTCGTACCTCTATGATGGTTTAGATTACAATTCGGTGAAGTTTTGAAGTCGACAACACATTTGAGAGGTTGGATTATTTTTAAGAGTTTCTTTTGGACCTGCAAAATGCTAGGATAGTTACCAAATGAATCGCAATAATCGCAGTTTGAATTTTTTAGCGGTATAGATTTCGCACCATTGCTTAATTCACAATTTAGAGATGTTTGGCTACCGGCAACTCATTTTAGAGGCTGGATCATTTTAAAGAGTTTATTTTCGAGCGACAATATCTTAGGATAGTTTCTAAATGAATCGCAATAATCGCGGTGTAAATTTTAGAGCGGTACGGATTTCACTTTTCTCCGTTGCTTTAGATCATATTTCAGAGAAGCATGGGACCAGGCAACTCGTTTGAGAGGTTGTATAGATTTAAAAAGTTTATTTTCTATCAACAAAATGTTATGATAGTAACCAAATTAATCGCAATACTCTGGTACAGATTTTGCACCACCCCGGTGCTTTTGATCGCAATTTTGAGAAGCTTGGCTACAAGTAACTCGTTTGAGAGGTCAGATCATTTTTAAAAGTTTATTTTCGTCTGACAGTATGCAAGGATAGTAAACAAATAAATCGTAATACTACCGATTTAACGTTTTGACCGGTACGGATTTCGCACAGCTATGATGGTTGAGATCACAATACTGTGAAGTTTGGATGCCGACATCACGTTTGGGAGATTGGATCATTTCTAAGAGTTTCTTTTCAACCGACAACACGCTAGGATAGTTACCATATGAATTACAATAACCGCAGTTTGAATTTTTGAACGGTATTGATTTCACACCTCTCCATTACTTTAGATCACAATTTTTTGATGATTGGCTACCGGCAACTATTTGAGAGGTTGGATCATTTTTTATAGTATATTTTCGACTGACAACACGCTAGGATAATTTCCAAATGAATCGCAATAATCGCGGTGTTAATTTTAAAACGGTACAGATTTCACACCTCTCCATTTCTTTAGATCGAAATTCAGCGAAGCATGGCAACAGGCATCTCGTTTGAGAGGTGATAAGGTTTTAATGAGTTCCTTTTTGATCGACAAAACATTAGGATAGTAACCAAATTAATCGCAATACTCCCAGTTTGAATTTTTCACCGGAACGGATTTCGTACCTCTCCGTCGCTTTAGTTCGTTATTCAGAAAAGTTTGGCAACAGGGAACTCGTTTGAGAGGTTGTATAGTTTTAAAGAGTTCATTTTCGATCGATAACACGTGAGGATAGTAAACAAATTAGTCACTATACTCCCGATTTGAATTTTTGACAGGTACGGATTTCGCACCTCTGCGTAGCTTTTGGTTGTAATTCAGAGAAACTTGGCTACAGGCAACTCGTTTGAGAGGTTGTATAGTTTTAAAGAGTTCATTTTCGATCAACAGCACGTTAGGATAGTTAGCAAATTAATCGCAATAATCTCAGTTTAAATTTTTGACCGGTACAGATTTCAAACCTCTCCGTCGCTTTTGTTTAAAATTTATAGAAGCTTAGCTATAGGCAACTCGTCTGAGAGGTTGTATAGTTTTAAAGAGTTTCTTTTCGATCGACAACAGTTAGGATAGTTACCAAATTAATTGCAATACTCCCGGTTTAAAATTTTGACCTGTACGGATTTAATACCATTCCATTGCTTTAGGTCGTAATTCTGAGAAGCTGCCACTACAGGCAACTCGTTTGAGTAGTTGGATCATTTTTAAGAGTTTCTTCTCGACTGACAATATTAAAGGTTAGTAAACAAATAAATCGCAATACTCCCTATTTGAAGTTTTGACCAGTGCGGATTTCGCTCCGCTATGATGGTTTAGATCCCAATTCTGTGAAGTTTGGATGCCGACAACTCGTTTGGGAGATTAGATCATTTTTAAGAGTTTCTTTTCGACCGATAACATGTTAGGATAGTTACCAAATGAATTGCAATTATCGCAATTTAAATTTTAGAACGGTACGGATTTCGTATCTCTCCATTGTTTAAATATCAATTTTTAGATGTTTGGCTACCGACAACACGTTTGAGAGGTTGAATCGTTTTTAAGAGTTTGTTTTCAACCGACAGCACGCTAGGATAGTTTCCAAATGAATCGCAATAATCGCGCTGTGAATTAAGGAACGGTACAGATTTCACACCTCTCCATTGTTTTTGTTCGTAATTTAGAGAAGCTTTACTACAAGCAACCCGTTTGAGAATGGATACAGTTTTAAAGAGTTCCATTTCGATCGACAACACGTTAGGATAGTAACCAAATTAATAACAATGTAGGCTTGAATTTTTAACAGGTACAAATTTCAAACCTATCCATTGCTTTAGATCACAATTACGAGAAGCTTGGCTACAGGCAACTCGTTTGAGAGGTTGGAACAATTTTAAAAGTTTGTTTTTGTCTGACAACATACTAGGATAGTAGGCAAATAAATCGAAATACTTCCGATTTGAATTTTTTACGGCTACGGATTTCGCACTGCTATGATGGTTTAGATCACAATTCTGTGAAGTTTGGAAGCCGACAACTCATTTGGGAGATTGGATCATTTTTAAGAGTTTATTTTCTATCGACAACACGCTAGGATAGTTACCAAATGAGTCGCTATAATTGCGTTTGAATTTTTGAACAGTATGGATTTTACACTTCTCCATTGATTTTGATCATAATTTTGAGATGCTTGGTTACCGGCAACTATTTGAGAGGTTAGATCATTTTTAAGAGTTTATTTTCGACCGACAACACGCTTGGACTGTTTCCAAATGAATCGTAATAATCGCGGTGTGAATTTTAGAACGGTACGGATTTCACACCACTGCGTTGCTTTAGATCGTAATTCTGAGAAGCCTGGCAGCAGGTAACTCATTTGAGAGGTTGTATAGATTTAAATAGCTCCTTTTTGATCGACAACACGTTAGGATAGTATCAAAATTAATCGTAATACTCCCGGCTTGAATTTTTGACCGGTACGGATTTAACACATCTCCGTTTCCTTTGCTCGTAATTGAGGGAAGCTTGTCTATAGGCAACTCCTTTAAGAGGTTGTATAGTTTTAAAGAGTTCCTTTTTGATCGACAACACGTTAGGATAGTTAGCATATTAATCGTAATTCTCCCAGTTTGAATTTTTGATCGGTACATATTTACTACCTCTCCGTTGCTTTAGATCGTAATTATGAGAAACTTGGTCATAGGCAACTCGTTTGACAGGCTGCATAGCTGTAAAGAGTTTTTTTTTCGAACGACAACACTTTAGAATAGTTACCTAATTAATCAAAATACTCCCGGTTTGAATTTTTGACCGGTATGGATTTTGCACCTCTTCGTTCCTTTAGATGGTAATATTGGGAAGTTTGGCTACAGGCAATCGTTTGAGAGGTTGAATCATTTTAAAGAGTTTTGTTTCACCTGACAACATTCTAGGATAGTAAAGCAATAAATCGCAATACTCTTTATTTGAATTCTTGCCCGGTACGGATTTCGTACCTTTATAATGGTTTAGATTTCAATTCGGTGAAGTTTGGAAGTCGACAACTCGTTCGAGAGGTTGGATTATTTTTAAGTGTTTCTTTTCGGCTGACAAAATTAAAGGATAGTTACCAAATGAATAGCAATAATTGCAGCTTGAATTTTTTAATGGTACGGAATTCGCACCATTATTTAAATCACAATTTTGAGATGTTTGGCTCCCGACAACTCGTTTTAGAGGTTGGATCTTTTTTAAGAGTTTATTTTTGACCGACAATATGCTAGGATATTTTTCAAATGAATCGCATTAATTGCGGTGTGAATTTTAGAACGGTACGGATTTTACACCACTGCGTTGCTTTAGATCGTAATTCTGAGAAGCTTGGCAACATGCAACTCGTTTGAGAGGTTGTATAGATTTAGAGAGTTCCTTTTCTATCTACAACACGTTAGGATTGTAACCAAATTAATCGCAATATTCCTGGTTTGAATTTTTGACCGGTACGGATTTCACACCTCTCCGTTGCTTTAGATCATAATTCTAATAAGCTTGGGTGCAAGCAACTCGTTTGTGAGGTTGGATTATTTTTAAAGTTTTTTTCAACTGACAACGTGGTAGGATAGTAAACAATTAAATCGCAATACTCCCGATTTGTATTTTTGACCAGTACGGATTTCGCACCTCTCCGTTGCTTTAGATCTTAATTTTGAAAAGCTTGGCTACAAGCTACTCGTTTGAGAGGTTGGATCATTTTTAAGAGTTTTTTTTCGACCGACAGCATGCTTGGTTAGTACACAAATAAATCGAGTACTCCCGATTTAAATTTATGACCGGTACGGATTTTAGACCTCTATAATGATTTAGATCACAATTCTGTAATGTTTGGAAGCCGATAACTCCTTTGGGAGATTGGATAACTTTTAAGATTTTATTTTCGATCGACAACATGCTAGGAAAGTTAACAAATGAATCGCAATAATCGCAGTTTGAATTTCTGAACGGTACGGATTTCGCGCCACTCCATTTCTTAAATCATAATTTTGAGATGTTTGGCTACCAACAACTCATTTGAGAGGTTGGATCATTTTTAAGAGTTTATTTTCGACCGACAACACGCTAGAATAGTTTCTAAATGAATCGCAATAATCGCGGTGTGAATAGAACGGTTCAGATTACACTCCACTCCGCTACTTTAGATCATAATTCGGGGAAGCTTGGCAACATGCAACTCGTTTGAAAGGTTGTATAGATTTAAAGAGATCCTTTTCTATCAACAAAGCATTAGATGGTAGCCAAATTAATTGCAATACTCCGGTACGGATTTCGCAGTCTCTGGTGCTTTAGATCGTAATTCTGAGAAGCTTGGATAAAAGTAACTCGTTTAAGAGGTTGGATCATTTTAAAGAGTTGCTTTTCGACCGACAACACGCTAGGATAATTACCAAATGAATCGCAATAATCACAATTTGAATTTTTGAGTGGTACGGATTTCGCACCTCTCCATTGCTTAAATCACAATTTTAAGATGTTTGGCTACCGGCAACTCATTTGAGAGGTTGTATCATTTTAAAGAGTCTATTTTCGTCCGAAAACATGCTAGGATAGTTTCCAAATGAATAGCAATAATTGCGGTGTGAATTTTAAAACGATACTAATTTTACACCACTCCATTGCTTTAGATCGTAATTCTGAGAAGCGTGGCAATAGGCAACTCGTTTGAGAGGTTGTATAGATTTAAAGTGTTCCTTTTCGATTAACAATATGTTAGGATAGAAACCAAATTGATTGCAATACTTTCGGTTTAAATTTTTGACCGGTACGAATTTTGCACTTCTCTGTTGCTTTTGTTCGTAATTCAGGGAAGCTTTTCTACAGGCAACTCGTTTAAGATGTTGTATAGTTTTAAAGAATCCTATTCGATCGACAACATGTTAGGATTGTTACCTAATTAATCGTAATACTCCCAGTTTGAATTTTTGAATAGTACATATTTATTACCTCCACGTTGCTTTAGATCATAATTTTGAGGAGTTTTGCCATAGGTAACTCGTTTGAGAGGCTGTCTAGTTGTAAAGAGTTCCTTTTCAAACGACAACACTTTAGGATATTTACCAAATTAATCGAAATACTCCCGGTTTAAATTTTTGACCGGTACGGATTTTGCACCTATCCGTTGCTTTAGATGGTAATTATGAACTTGCTTAGCTTCAGGCAATCGTTTGACAGGTTAGATCATTTTTAAGAGTTTGTTTTCGATTGACAACATGCTAGGATTTTATTTTTTTTGAAAGTTAAGCTGGTGTTAGGCGAAACCCTATGACCAAGTATATTTCAAAAATTAATAGTTACATTCTCAAGTACTGTTTTCACCTAGCATTCCATTTAAGAATAACATTGAGCTCGGAGCTAAGGGATGTAGGGGCAAGATCACTTTCGGCTATTACAGGTTGGAAGGTAGCTTGATAGTTAGCTCCTCCATTTGCTTCTCTATACAAATGATCACTCCTGAAGTAACCGAGAGAGACCGTGTTGTTACATATAGAATTAACTAATCTGTTACAATGCCATGGTGGTTTAACTCTGCCCTGGATGATCGACACTGCATAGGAAGAATCACTATTTAGAATCACTAAGACCCTCAGAAGACTGGAACAACCCGAATAACCACCACAAAAGGGTTCCCAAGGTCTAACACCACCTCTACCGCTAACGGCCACCAGAACTCCTAAAACCCTAAATTGAATCTAATGGCTAGAAACTTAACCGGAAGGAATAAAATGGATGGAAAGAGTCTGACGACGGTCTGATAGGCGTTGAGAAATCAGGGGTAGCTAATCCCTGTTTTTCCACCCCAGAACGAAAATTGGAAATGCCTGAAATGTCCGGAATCGATAACACTATGACCCACACGGAGGAGAGAAGCGGAAAACCCCTTTAGGATATAGAAACCACTCTCCGAACACGCACCACACAATTACTCTGAAATGCCCAAACGCCGAACTGCCAAAACTATCAAACTACCAAAACTCTACCAAAAAGGAATCCACACCTAACCTGGCACTAAGAACAATAATACATGCATTAAGGATAGGATAAGTAAATGAGGAATATGTGCGGAATGTAAATACGGATAATGAATATGCAGATGTGAGAATGAATAGGAATATGCGGAGTATTGCAACGGTGAGTATACTAATAGCTATAATTAGGAATTAAAAAATCGGGGTCATTACAAGATTTCATCATAGCAATCTGCAACATCAATAACCAAATAAGTATAAGCTCTCTTATTGTAGGTAGCTTGGGTGTTGAAACATGTAGGTGAGCATTTGAGAGAGACAATACCAAAGCCTAGCCCAGTAGTCTCTAGGTCACTCATTAAAAGCTCAACCACTAATTTATCTATCGTAGCTAGCCCACCACACTCACTCAGATTAGAAGGAGTTTGGAGGCTCTGTCTCACATAGTAACTGGCATAGGTAGCTTGCTTGTTAGAGACAACTCCACTGCACAAAAACAGGTAGAGTGGGGCTGTCACTAACATACACTCAACTTTATAACTAGCACTATATCTCATCCAAGGTGGTTTGGCGTGTGACCATCCTGCAACAACAGTAACCAAATAAGTAAAAACTCTCTTATTGTAGGTAGCAAGGATGTTAAAAAAAGAAGGTGAGCGTTTGAGAGAGACAAGACTGGAGCCTAGCCAAGTAGTCACAAGGCCACTCATCAAAAACTTAGCCACAAATTTCATGATCTTAACTATCCCACACTCACTCAGATTGTAGGAAAGAACACTCTATGGAGGCTTAATCTCACATAGTAGCAGGCATAGGAAGCTTGTTTATTAGGGAAAACTCCACTGCCTAGAAATAGGTAGTCTGGGGAAATGCTTAATATGCACTCATCTTTATAGCTAGCACTATATCTGATCCAAAGAAAAACGCTCCAACCTGCACAAAAGCAAGAGTTAAATAAAATAACACCCTCACTCTCAATTGAAAAGGACTCTTGTTTGCAGCAACATTCTCCATTGCAGCAACATATGATTTCTTAAGACCCAGAAAGCAAGAAGTTGGGTGGTCCACAATTGCATGGAACAAGATTTGCCCTCCTGGAAGCTGTTTTACTACATGGAGAGCTCTAAAAGGCAATCTTAGAACTTAAAATTGGTTGGTGCTTATGAATGCTTTAAGCTATGCTGCTTGTAGCTTGTGTGGCCTTCCTGGTGAAAGTGAGAAGAACCTGTTCATGGAGTGTATTGTGGCCAAAGACCTGTGGTGCAGGATCCTTCTTAGATGTAATGTGGTGAGACAGTGTTCTACCCTGGAAAATGAAGTACAATAGCTTGTAAGCTTAAATATAATAGTGGGAACAACTGTTATGCTCAAAGACTGCCTTACTGCTATGATCAAGCACATTTGGAGGGAGAGGAATCTGAAGATATTTGAGAACAAAAATCCTCAGTTGAAGACTGTTCTTAATGCTATCCTAACTGAAATAAAGACCTGAATTGAATGCACCAACAACAGGTTTTTTATGAGCAATACCATGGATAGAGAGTTATGCCGTAACTAGAACATTACTACTGATTTCAAACCGAGCAATAACATTGTGTGCAAGTGGATCGCCCCCCCCCCCCCCAGAGGGATTTTTTATTCTGAATATTACAGGGGCTCATGGAAGTGGTAGGTATAGGGGTCAAATTAGAGAGCATGACAGTCAGTTTATCATTGGGTATGCTGGTAAAGATAGTGGCGGGACTTTAAACTGTCTAGAGCTCAGGGTTGTTGATAGAGGGGTAAACCTTATATTATCTTGCGGCTTCAGAAAGCTATGGATTGCCTCCAACTCTACAAGTATTATTTCTTAGCTTTCCATGAAAACAAATCCTCCTTGGGACTGCACTGCCATCCTTAACACAGTTATGGGGAAGCTGCATCAGCTCGTGGAGTACAAGATCAGCCACTATTACAATGAAACTAATGCCAGTGCCCTTTATTTGGCTAATTCTCAAGTTGTAATAGGTGAACAAGTGTTCTCTCTGAGCAGCATCCCCCTTGGCCTAAGTGCTTTGGTGGAGGATGATGCTAAAGGAAGAATTTTCGTTAGGATGTAATCTTTTATGTGTCAATATAGCTGGTTGGGGTCTGCCTTAACCCCAGCTTACACTTCAAAATAAAAATAAAAATAATGACTCCTGTTTTTGGTGGATTTTGACTACCTCACAAACACTAATCTCACCTCTCAAGGGGAGTGATAGTAATGAACTATCATCCCTAACACTCTCACTCATGAGAAACTCCCCAGCAAGCAAGTAGAAAGCAACAAAAACTGCCATACTGAGCTTGCTCCATATCAACCAGTAGTGAAGAGCCATCACAGTAACATCTGTAAGAATCATACCAACCACATGCCCCTCCTTCACCCTAGAGCAATACTTTGTACTATACATAGAATCTAGCATTTTTATTTCTATTACCCCTTCCACTAGCTATACTAGATTTAGATTTGGCTGAAGAAGAGGCTTCCAATTCCATGCCTTGACAATTAAAATATGTCTGCCTAGAAGGGGGCTCCTCAAATACATCGGCTCTCATAGCTTTCTCAGACTTGTTATTCTTTTTTCTCTGTCTTTTAAGAGTACTCTTTGAGAGCTGAAATCCCTCATCCACATAATCACCGCCTATTGGTGTCTTTTGAGTAATAGCATCCACATCATCATCAAGCTGCTCCTTAGTCTTAGCATTTTCCTTTTCAGGTTGGGCTAGCTCTTTGTCAAGAGGCAAAGGATGTTCATTTGTACTCGTATTGGCAAGAGGAGCAAAGGAGTTCCCCTCTTCCACTCCATTAGCATGGATGCCTTCTTTCCCTTTAGCTTTCCATACTTTGTTAACTTTCTCCACTATTGGGATTTGCTGCTTATCGGAGACAAGCGGATTTTGCTGTTTCTGCATCTTTTGTTGCATCTGAGCATACTCTTGATCAAATATCCTTGCCTTTTCCACTAGACAGTGGATATCACTATGGCCAAAGACTTTACAAGTCATGCATTTACTAGGGACCCAATTATATTCAACTCCTTCCTGGATAGTGTAGCTCTCATCTATCTCAACTGAAAAGTTGTCTGGCAATTCATCAGTAGCTATGTCTGTAAATAGTGGTCACCCAACCATACTAGCAAGTCAACCTATACCATCTTTGTTCCAACAATGAGAGGGAATGTCATGTAGCATAATCCAAATTGGGAGAGTCTTAACTTCGATAGGCTCATATTCGATAAATGGGTGCCATTCTCTGAGAATAAACATTCTACTCGCAATATGCAAATTGCCTGTTTTGAGCGCCTTAGTTCTATCATCATCATCAGAAAATTTAAAGAAAAACAAGCTCTGTGTGAGGTCATACTAACCTCCCCAACCACTCCCCTGATTTTGCATAGGGTATCTTTCACATATTTTTATGCGAGCCTCCTCCCAATGAAATGGCCAACCAAGACTCTTCCATTCTCCTCTAGCCCTGATTCAAATTCCAAGGAGCTAATTTTTATAACCTTTTTTCCTTCTACCATTGTTGGAGGGGTGTACTCTAGATGCTCAAGACCTCGAAACTTAGATGGGGTTGTAAGCAGAGAGGCCTATGTACCCTTGTGAATTGCAGGAAATCCATCTCCATCTTTATAGGTTTCAACCGCCTCTTTGCTCGTACTATCATTCCCTTTGTCCTTGTTAATCTTAGAACTGATAGTCACCATTTCTGAATTAGATACTGTGTTCTCACCCTCTCCTTCAACCCCTCTTTTGAGATGACAGCTAGGAAGACAAAAGCCCCATTCCATCTTGTGGTTTACACAATTGTTATCACAGGTGTCCTTGTTACAGCCATCAATAACACATTAAACCATATCACTTGGTTTAAGGCCATTAATGTTATTGGAACCCATTAATGCGCCTACAACTTTAGTGGAAGGGGTTGGTGTACAGATGCTTCTATCTTCTAGAGCACGAGCTGCTTGTTCTTCGAAGAATTTACTAATATCTTCCACGCTAATGTTGTTGTTGGTTCTGAACTCCTCCACCAAAGATTATACAGGGGTTCTTCCCGCTTCTCTCGCATCTTTCGACTCTGCTACAAGCTTAAGGATTTGAATCCCTTCCTTCGATAGTTCTTCTGAGTCTGCTCTTGCATCAGAATCAGCCCCTGTTTGACCCACTGATGATGTAGATGGTAAATCCTCAATTCGTTCCTGAGCACGAACCATTTGCTGATCTCTAAAGGTGGAGTGGTGCCTTTTGTCATTCGATTTTAGAGGTTGTTGCTGCCGTTGTTGCTGCTTGCGAACCTCTTGAAACAATTGTTTTGCTTGTGCATCCAGGGCTTGGAACTTTAGGCTAAAAATTGTTCTATAAACACCCAATTCATCTTTAGTAATAGCTGATTTCTTTTGGCCCTTTGAAGATTGAATTCCTTAGGAGAGGTTGTAGAGATCCAAAATAGATAATTCCTTTCCTCCATCAGAAGACGATGGGGTACTGAGTGTTGGGGAGTTCCTCTGAGCCGGAGAGGTGCTTCCTCGGCCCTCCATGGCGGTGTTCTTCACTCAAGCTTCCCAGAAGAAGAGAAAATGGGGGTAACAATAATTAATTTGAATAGGCTACAGTGCCTCCAACAACTCGTATTAAATACACAACTACCCTCTGAGTCAATTTAGACCATTGGATTTTAAAATTCAACGCTTAAGGATGACCAATGAGAGAAAAGTACATAACTGACCTTAGTGGATGGGAGAGATATCTCCAAGTGTACTACAGTAGCAAAATCGCCAGAGCAAATCACTGATACCCGAAGATAGATCCCCTTTCACCTTATCTTTTTGTTTTGGTTATGGAGATGTTGGGAGTGTTACTGGAGAACAAAGTTATGGAGGGCAATTTAAACTTGCACTACAAATGTAACAATCCAAAGATCACCCATCTTGCATTTGCAAATGACCTGCTTGTGTTTATGGAAGGTAATGTGAATTCTTCTTTGGCCCTTAAAAAAACGCTCACTTGTTTCTCTTCTTTGACAGGTCTAGAGATCAATTACAACAAATTCAAGATGTACATGTCTGGAGTGCGGAATGAGACAAGAGATTCCATACGCAGTACCATGGAGATTGAAGTGGGGTCCCTGCCATTCAAATATCTTGGAGCTCTTCTCATTAGTACCAATTTGAAAGCTAGGGACTGCCAAGGCCTTGTGGAATCCATGACAAAGATAGTGAATAACTGGCAGCACAGAGTTCTTTCAGGGGCTGGGAGAGCGCAGTTGATCCAATCTGTCCTACAAAGTATACATGTCTATTGGAGTAGTATTTTGTATAAAAATACTACCTCAAGCTATTGTCCACCAAATTGAAGGCATCCTTTCTAAGTTTCATTGGCAAGGAGGTGTTGACACAAATAAAAGAGCTCCCATCTGTTGGAAGGAGCTTTGTTACCCCAAGTCTGAAGGAGGATTGGGCTTTAGATGCCTCTAAACATGGAACATGGCAGCTATTCTTAGGCATACTTACAGAATTGCCTCCAAACAAGAAAACATTTGGAGTACATGTGTAAGAATGAACCTGTTGAGAGGGAGGAATTTTTGGGAGCTTAAAAATCCCACTGAATGTTCTTGGGCATGGAGGAAGGTTCTCCAATCTAGGAATGAAGTCTGCAAGTTTGTGAAGCATATAATAGGGGATGGAAGAAGCACACTTTTCTGGAAAGATCCTTGGCACACTGATGGCATTCTTCTGGATAGATTCTCTCAACAATTCAGATGTCTCTACCTTAAATTTGGAAGCAACATTATCAGCTATAGTGAAAGATGTCCAGTGGGATATCCCTCATCATATAGCTGGCATGCTCAGTGATATTATTCTCCAACCTATGCTTGAGCTTAAACTTAAGGCTTATGGGGTGGATGAAATCGTGTGGACCCCCTCAAAAGATGGCACCTTCTCCATTGCAGCAACATATGATTTTTGAAGGCCCAGAAAGCAAGAAGTTGGGTGGTCCACAACTGCATGGAACAAGATTAGCCCTCCTAGAAGCTGTTTTACTACATGGAGAGCTCTAAAAGGCAATCTTAGAACTCAAAATAGGTTGGTGCTTATGAATGTTTTAAGCTATGCTGCTTGTAGCTTGTGTGGCCTTCCTGGTGAAAGTGAGAAGAACCTGTTCATGGAGTCTATTGTGGCCAAAGACCTGTGGTGCAGGATCCTTCTTAGATATAATGTGGTGAGACAATGTTCTACCCTGGAAAATGAAGTGGAATGGCTTGTAAGCTTAAATAAAATAGAGGGAACAACTGTTATGCTCAAAGTCTGCCTTACTACTATGATCAAGCACATTTGGAGGGAGTGGAATCTGAAGATATTTGAGAACAAAATTCCTCAGTTGAAGACTGTTCTTAATGCTATCCTAACTGAAATAAAGACCTGAATTGAAAGCAACATCAGCAAGTTTTTTATGAGCAATACCATGGATAGAGAGTTATGCCATAACTGGAACATTACTACTGATTTCAAACCGGGCAATAACATTGTGTGCAAGTGGATCCCCCCCCTCCGGGAGGGGTTTTTTATTCTGAATATTACAGGGGCTCATGGAAGTGGTAGGTATGGGGGTCAAATTAGAGACCATGACAGTCAGTTTATCATTGGGTATGCTGGTAAAGATAGTGGCGGGACTTTAAACTGCCTAGAGCTCAAGGTGTTGATAGAGGGCTAAACCTTATATTATCTTGCGGCATCAGAAAGTTATGGATTGCCTCCAATTCTACAAGTATTATTTCTTAACTTTCCATGAAAACAAATCCCCCTTGGGACTGCACTGCCATCCTTAACACAGTTATGGGGAAGCTGCATCAGCTCGAGGAGTACAAGATCAGCCACTATTACAAAGAAACTAATGCCAGTGCCCTCTATTTGGCTAATTCTCAAATTGTAATAGGTGAACAAGTGTTATCTCCGAGCAGCATCCCCCTTGGCCTACGTGGTTGATGCTTAAGGAAGAACATTCATTAGGTTTTGATCTTTTGCGGGTCAATATAGTTGGTTGGGGGTCTGCCTTAACCCCAGCTTACACTTGAAAAATAAAATAAAAAATGAGATGATTTACACTCAACATATCCATCCTTTTGGGTCTTATTAGCTAAAAAATAGTTAATAAACTTTTTAGGCGGAGTAAGGAGCCTAGCCCAGCTTTGCCACCCCTAAAGAAGGTTATAGGCTTGTTAATAGTGTAAAATTTGGATCTCAAAACCTGGATAAGGGTAAGGAACCTAGCCCATCTAAGCCCAAAATCCGTATCAAAACTCAAATGCATACTATAGTCCAAACTCCCCCACTAGTGCCAACTGTAAGAGTTGAGGGTTAGTTATTTAGAAATGACATATAATAGAGTATGGATAAGGAGCCTAGCCCAACTTGTTCCCACTTTATTATAAGTATTAATAAATAAACTAATTCTCAAAAGGTATCCATAGCATCCCTAAGTAAACAAAGGCCATGTAATAGTGAAATTGACAATTGTCAACACACTCCTTACAAAGCTTTTGAAGAACCAAAAGATACCATTTTTCTGGCTCTTAATAAATTCTCCCTTAGAAAGTGGTTCTAAGGGGCATATGTCCATAGAATCTTCAGCCATAAGTCCTACACATTGAACAAAAAAATAAGTAAAAACTCCCTAACTCTCATGAAATGACTCCATTTGGGGTGTGTGTTGGTCCTTACTCACTTTCTCACTCCCCTTTGCCCAGCCTATAAAGAGGTTGGACATTGAGATGTTCTAGACCTACTGCCCTTAGAGGGCTTATCATTAGAGGCCTTCTTCTTTTGTTTTTCACTTGCTGTGTTCTCTTCCAAGTACTTGTTAGGTGATAGTGGCATAGCATTCTCAGCTGAATTAACATTCTCTCCTCCTCCCTTGCTTTCTTCCTAGTCCTTTTCAAGGCTTTCTTTGATGAATTAACATTCTCTTTATTTGAACTTTGAGGAATAACGGTCTCTGTCATTTCAGTATTCTTCAGATATTCATCAGATTGGCCTCTACTCTCATTCACTTTAGCCAAAGATTCAAATTGAGAGCTAGTTTCAGCTTCATCAGACGTTCCAACTGGCCTTGGTTTAACTGTATTCTTTGGAGTAATAAACCCGTCATTATCCACCTTCTCCTTGGCTTTGCCTTTATCTGTTTTAACCGTATCCTTAGTCTCACCATTTTGAGCAGCATCTTTTATGCTCTCCTGCTCCACTGGTTTTGCAAAACACATAGATAAGGTATGTCCAAAGACCATACAAATGGATGCACTTTACTGTTATCCAGTTATACTCAACCTGAATTTCAATTGTATATACCTCATCCATCTCAACTTGTATGGTTTTGGGAAATGTGCTCTCAACTCCCATATCAACACAAACTCTAGCAAAGCCTCTCCCTCTTTTCCTATCTTCTGTGGCTTTATCAAGAAACAAAGGAACCCCCAGGGCACTCCCCACTCTACTAATTCCTTCAACATTTCAGAATTGTTCAGGCAGGTCATGCAGCATAGTCCAAATAGGAATAGACTTCATTTCCATCGGTTCAAATTCAATAAAAGGCCTCCAAGTTCTAACAAAGAATATCATGCTAGCAATATGTTGATGCCCCATATCAAGAAACTCTTTGCCTATCTTCATCACAAGCAAATTTAAAGAAAAATATATTTCTACCTTTCGTTGTCATTTCCAGTTCACCCTTCAATTCCCATAGTCTCAGCAGAATGGTTTTGACAAACATAAAGGGAAGTCTCTTGCCCACAAAATTTCCTACCAACATACTTTCACACTCCTTTGTTTCATCTGCAAAGTCTACCGTATTTATCTTGACCACCGGTTTCCCGTCAACAATTGTAGGGGGAATAAAGGTGAGTTTAGTACTACTTATAACTTTTCTGGGAGCACCAATCATCTCCTCATATGTGGAGACCTTAACTTCCTGATCAGCTGAAGTAGGACATTTACATTGGCAATTTGCATGTAGGTTCCTATTCCTACTCATAATGCTACACCGAGTGCCAGACCCAAAATCCACCATACATTGTTTCATACAGTCATACTCCACGGGTAGTTTCTTCTTTGGACAATCACATTTGCACCCAATATGATCCTCCCCCTTCATACTCTGTACAACACAGTTCATCCCACATAGAATCCCGTCAAAACATTTCTTCAAACAGACAGGTTTGGGGTTTCCACTCAGGTCACTGGTAATAGCGCTACACATACAAACACAAAAGTAATTTACATGATGCTCAATGTTCCTACTAATAATCCCACACACTCCTCCACACTTCCATTTTGGCAACTTTTCAGGCATTCTGGCTGCGAAGTACACACTTCTGAAATTGGTGGGCTCAAAAGAGTAAGGGCTCTCCTTTTCTGGGACTTAACAATCTTCACATATAACATTCTCCTCATCCTCAGTCATCTCTTCATGGGTGAATTGTACAACCCTATAATTAGGCTTCTCAGGAATGGACAGAAAAGGTGGTTTAAGGAGTACCTGAGCATAGAAATCCATGGCCTTTTCTGTAACCCCCGGATCACCCGAGCATAGCGGGATGCCCACCGACAACATCTGCATCTCCCTGCGAGTCAGTATAGGTAGTTCATTTCTCTCAATAATCGCTGCCTCGACGGGTGGAGGTGGGATTTGAGCTGGTGTTCCTCGATTCAACACTCTCGGCATCAGCTCCGATTGTATTCCCAGAGGTACATTGGCATTAAGCTTGTGGGCCTCATACTCAGCTTCAAGAATTTGCTGCCGTTGCACCGCCTCAGCTCGCTTGCGTTCTTGTAAGAACTCTCTCCGTCTAGTTTCTTCACCAGGAAGGTCATTTACACAAGCGAAGTCTTCATAACTCTGATCAAAGGTCTGAAATTTTGGTGTTGTTTCGTGAGTGAACGGGGAAGAAGTCAATGGTGGTGGTGGGTGTTTTTCAGGGATTGCCGTGGTGCCTCCTCGGCCCACCATAGCAAGGAACCACGATCTCCTTCAAGGAATGGGGTTCACACATCTACAACGAAGGGTGAGGAGCAAAATTATGAAACCGCTACAGTACTGCTACAGTATGTATTAAATGCTACAACCGACCAAAGACCAATCTAAGCTATAGAACTTAAAACATTCAACGAGCAAGATTTAACTTGAAAGAGAAGGACATAAATGCCCCTTAATGAGGCTCTTCTAGCTTGCTACAGCAACAAAATCGCCTCAAAAATCGCCCAGTAGCTCTTTCCTCAAAAAAGAGTTGTTCAACAATGGGGAGGTTCGAAATAGGTGTCGTTCAAAAATTCAAACAGGGAGTATTTGCGTATTGTCGGTCGAAAGAGAATTTTTAAAAACTATACAACCTCTCAAACGAGTTGCCGCTAGCCAAGCTTCTCAGAATTACGAACAAAATCAACGAAGAGGTACAAAAATCCGTGCTGTTAAAAAATTAAAACCGCGATTATTGCGATTCATTTGGTAACTATCTTAGTGTGTTGTCGTTGAAAATGAACTCTTAAAAACTATACAACCTCCCAAACGATTTACCGGTAATAAAGCTTCATAGAATTATCATCTAAAGTAACGTAGAGGTGCGAAATATATACCGGCAAAAAATTAAAACCAGGAGTATTGCGATTAATTTGTTAACAATCCTAGTATGCTTACGGTCAAAAGGGAACTCTTAAAATCTATACAACCTCTCTAACGGGTTGCCGGTAGCCAAATTTCTCAGAATTACGAACAAAATCAACGGAGAGGTGCGAAATTCGTACCGTTCAAAAATTATAAACCGCGATTATTGCGATTCATTTGGTAACTATCCTAGTGCGTTGTCGTTGAAAAGGAACTCTTAAAAACTATACAACCTCTCAAGCGATTTGCCGGTAGCCAAAGTTCTTATAATTATAATCTAAAGCAACAATGAAGTACGAAATCCATTCTGTTCAAAAATTCAAGCCGCGATTATTGTGATTCATTTGCTAACTATCCAAGCATGTTGTCGGTCGAAAAGAAACTCTTAAAAACTCTACAACCTTTCAAACAAGTTGCCGGTTGCCAAGCTTCGCAGAATTATGAACAAAATAAACGGGGAGGTGCGAAATCCGTACCGTTCAAAAATTAAAACCGCAATTATTTCGTTTCATTTGGTAACTATCCTAGTATATTGTGGTTGAAATGGAACTCATATAAACTATACAACCTCTCAAACGATTTGCCGGTAGCAAAGCTTCTCGGGATTATTATCTAAATAAACGGAGAGGTGCAAAATCTGTACCGGTCGTAAATTAAAACCAAGAGTATTGCGATTCATTTGGTAACAATCCTAGTGTGTTTACGGTCAAGTGAGAACTCTTAAAAACTATACGACCTCCCTAACGGGTTGCCGGTAGCCAAGTTTCTCAGAATTACGAACAAAATAAACGGAGAGGTGCGAAATTCGTACCGTTCAAAAATTATTAACCACGATTATTGAGATTCATTTCGCAACTATCCTAGTGTGTAGTCGGTGTAAAGGAACTCTTATCAGCTATACAACCTCTTAAACGATTTGTCGGTAGCCAAGCTTATCTGAATTGCGATCTAAAACAACGGAGAAGTGCTAAATTCGTACATTCAAAAATTCAAACCGGGAATATTACGATTAATTTGGTATCAATCCGAGCGTATTGTCGGTCGAAAGGGAGCTATTAAAAACTATTAAACCCCTCAAACGAGTTGTCGGTAGCCAAGCTTCTCAGAATTACGAACAAAATCAACGGAGAGGTTCGAAATCTATACCGTTCAAAAATTTAAGCTGCGATTTTTGCGATACAATTGGAAACTATCCAAGCGTGTTGTCGGTCGAAAGAAACTCTTAAAACTCTGCAACCTTTCTAACGAGTTGCCGGTAGACAAGCTTCTCATAATTACGATCTAAAGCATCGGGGAGGTGCGAAATCCGTACTTGTTTAAAATTCAAACCGGGAGTATTGCGATTAATTAGGTAACTATCCTAACGTGTTGTTGGTAAAAAAAAAACTCTTAAAAATTATAGAACCTCCAAAACCTTTTGTCGGTAGTGAAGTTTCTGAGAATTATGAACTAAAGCAACGGGGAGGTGCGAAATTCGTATCATTTAATAATTTAAACCGTGATTATTGTGATTCATTTAGAAACTATTCTAGCGTGCTGTTGTTTAAAAGGAACTCTTAAAAACTATACAACATCTCAAACGATTTTCTGGTAGTCAAGCTTCTCAAAATTACGATCAAAAGCAACGGGGAGGTGCGACATCTGTACTGTTCAAAAATGTATGCCTCGATTATTGCGATTCATTGGGTAAATATCCTAGCGTGTCGTCGGTCGAAATGAAACTCTTAAGAACTATACAACCTCTCAAACGAGATGCTGGTATCCAAACTTCTCAGAATTATGATCTAAAGCAACGGAGAGGTACAAAATCTGGTCAAGTCAAAATTTCAAACTGGGAGTATTGCGATTAATTTGGTAACTATCCTAGTGTGTTGTCGGTCGAAAAAGAACTCATAAAAACTATAAAACCTCTCCAACGAGTTACCGGTAGCAAAGCTTCACAAAATTACTATCTAAAGCAACGGGGAGGTGTGAAATCCGTACCGTTGAAAAATTAGAACCGTGATTATTGTGATTCATTTGGTAACTATCCTAGTGTGCTGTTGCTGAAAGGGAACTCTTAAACAATAAAACCTCACAAACGATTTACCGTTAGCCAAGCAACTCAGAATTACGATCTAAAGAACCGAGGAGGTTCGAAATACGTGACTTTCAAAAATTCAAATAGGGAGTATTTGCGATTAATTTGGTAACTATCCGAGCGTATTGTCGGTCGAAAAGGAACTTTTGAAAACTATACAACCTCTCAAACGAGTTGCCGCTAGCCAAGCTTCTCAAAATTACGAGCAAAGTCAACGGAGAGGTACAAAATCCGTGCCGTTAAAAACTTAAAACTACGATTATTGCGATTCATTTGGTAACTATCATAGTGTGTTGTCGTTGAAAAGGAACTATTACAAACTATACAACCTCCCAAACGATTTGCCGGTAGTAAAGCTTCTCAGATTTATTATCTAAAGCAACGGAGAGGTGCGAAATCTGTACGGGTAAAAAATTAAAACCATGAGTATTGCGATTAATTTGGTAACAATTCTAGTGCTCTTACGGTCAAAAGGGAACTCTTAAAAGCTATAAAACCTCTCTAACGGGTTGCTAGTAGCCAAGTTTCAAAGAATTACGAACAAAATCAACGGAGAGGTGCAAAATTCGTATCGTTCAAAAATTATAAACCGTGATTATTGCGATTAATTTGGTAACTATCCCTAGAATTGTCGTAGAAAAGAAACTCTTAAAAACTATACCACCTCTCAAACGATTTGGCAGTAGCCAAGCTTCTCAGAATTACAATCTAAAGTAACTGGGAGGTACAAAATTCGTACCGCTCAAAAATTCGAGCCGCAATTATTGTGATTCATTTGCTAAACTAGGCAAGCGTGTTATCGGTAGAAAAGAAACTCTTAAAAACTCTACAACCTTTCAAACGAGTTGCTGGTTGCCAAGCTTCGCAGAATTAGGAACAAAATCAACGGAGAGGTGCGAAATTCATACCGTTCAAAAATTAAAACCGCAATTTTTTTGTTTCATTTGGTAACTATCCTAGTGTGTTGTCATTGAAAAGGAACTCTTATAAACTAAACAACCACTCAAGAGATTTGCCGATAGCCAAGCTACTCAGAATTACAATCTAAAGCAAAGGAGAGGGTGCGAACTCTATTCCCGTCAAAAATTCAAATCGAGAAAATTGCGATTAATTAGGTAACTATCCTAGCGTGTTGTCGGTCGAAAAGGAACTTTTGAAAACTATACGACCTCTCAAACGAGTTGCCGGTAGCCAAGCATCTCAGAATTCCAAACAAAAGCAACGGAGAGGTGCAAAATTCGTACCGTTCAAACATAATAAACTACGATTATTGCGATTCATTTGGTTACTATCCTAGTGTGCAGTCGTTGAAAAAGAACTCTTAAAATCTATACAACCTCTAAAATGATTTGCCGATAGCAAAGCCTCTCTGAATTATTATCTAAAGCAATGGAGAGGTGTGAAATCCGTACCGGTCAAAAATTTAATCCAGGAGTATTACGATTCATTTGGTAACAATCCTAGTGTTTTTACAGTTAAGAGGCAACTCTTAAAAACTATTTTTTTGACGGGTACAGATTTCGCACTGCTATGATGGTTTAGATCATAATTCTGTGAAGTTTGGAAGCCGACAACTCATTTGGGAGATTGGATCATTTTTAAGAGGTTTTTTTCGACCGACAACACGCTAGGATAGTTACAAAATAAATTGTAATAATCACAGCTTAAATTATTGAACGGTATGGATTTTATACCTCTCCATTGCTTTAGATCATAATTTTGAGATGCTTGGTTACCGGCAACTATTTAAGAGGTTGGATCATTTTTAAGAGTTTATTTTCGACCGACAACACGCTCGAATAGTTTCCAAATGAATCGCAATAATCGCGGTGTGAATTTCAGAATGGTACGAATTTTACACCTCTAGGTTGCTTTAAATCGTAATTCTAAGAAGCCTGCCAGCAGGCAACTCGCTTGAGAGGTTGTATAGATTTAAAGAGTTCATTTCCGCTCGACAACACGTTAGGATAGTATCAAAATTAATTGCAATACTCCTGGCTTGAATTTTTGACCGGTACGAATTTAGTACCTCTCCATTGCCTTTGTTTGTAATTCAGGGAAGCTTGGCTACAGGCAACTCGTTTAAGAGGTTGTATAGTTTTAAAGAGTTCATTTTCATTCGAGAACACGTTAGGATAGTTACGAAATTAATCGTAATACTCCTAGTTTGAATTTTTGACCGGTACATATTTACTACCTCTCCGTTGCTTTAGATCGTAATTATGAAAAGCTTGGCCATAGGCAACTCGTTTGAGAGGTTGTATAGCTGTAAAGAGTTCCTTTTCGAATGACAACACTATAGGATAGTTACTTAATTAATCAAAATAATCCCGGTTTAACTTTTTGACCGGTACGGATTTTGCACCTCTCCGTTCCTTTAGATGGTAATATTGGGAAGCTTGGCTACAGGCAATCGTTTGAGAGGTTAGATCATTTTAAAGAGTTTTTTGTCAACTGACAATATTCTAGGATAGTAAAACAATAAATCACAATACTCTCGATTTGAATTTTTGCCCGGTACGGATTTCATACCTCTATGATGGTTTAGATTACAATTCGGTGAAGTTTTGAAGTCGACAACTCATTTGAGAGGTTGGATCATTTTTAAGAGTTTTTTTTTACCGACAAAATGCTAGGATAGTTACCAAATGAATCGCAATAATCGCATCTTGAATTTTTTAACGGTACAGATTTAGCACCATTGCTTAAATCGCAATTTTGAGATGTTTGGCTATCGGCAACTCGTTTTAGAGTCTAGATCGTTTTTAAGAGTTTATTTTTGAGCGACTATATCTTAGGATGGTTTCTAAATGAATCGTAATAATCGCGGTATAAATTTTAGAGCGGTACGGATTTTACTTTTCTCCGTTGCTTTAGATCATATTTCGGAGAAGCATGGGACCAGGCAATTCGTTTGAGAGGTTGTATAGATTTAAAAATTTTATTCTCTATCAACAAAATGTTATGATAGTAACCAAATTAATCACAATACTCTGGTACAGATTTTGCACCACCCCGGTGTTTTTGATCACAATTTTGAGAAGCTTGGCTACAAGTAACTCGTTTGAGAGGTTGGATCATTTTTAAAAGTTTATTTTCGACTGATAGTATGCAAGGATAGTAAACAAATAAATTGCAATACTGCCGATTTAACGTTTTGACCGGTACGGATTTCGCACAGCTATGATGGTTGAGATCACAATACTCTGAAGTTTGGATGCCGACATCACGTTTGGGAGATTGGATCATTTCTAAGAGCTGATTTTCGACCGACAACACGCTAGGATAGTTACCATATGAATACAATAATCGCAATTTGAATTTTTGAACGGTATTGATTTCACACCTCTCCATTTCTTTAGATCACAATTTTGTGATGATTGGCTACCGGTAACTATTTGAGAAGTTGAATCCTTTTTTATAGTATATTTTTGACTGACAACACGCTAGGATAGTTTCCAAATGAATTGCAATAATCGCAGTGTTAATTTTAAAACGGTACAGATTACACACCTCCCCATTGCTTTAGATCAAAATTCAGCGAAGCTTGGCAACAGGCATCTCGTTTGAGAGGTGATAGAGTTTTAATGAGTTCCTTTTCGATCGACAAAACGTTAGGATAGTAACCAAATTAATCGCAATATTCCCAGTTTGAATTTTTCAGTGGAACGGATTTCGTACCTCTCCGTCGCTTTAGTTCGTTATTCGGAAAAATTTGGCAACAGGGAACTCATTTGAGAGGTTATAGAGTTTTAAAGAGTCCATTTTCGATCGATAACACGCAAGGATAGTAAACAAATTAGTCAGTATACTCCCGATTTGAATTTTTGACAGGTACGGATTTCGCAGTTTAAATTTTTGACCGGTACAGATTTCAAACCTCTCCGTCGCTTTTGATTGAAATTTAGAGAAGCTTAGCTGCAGTTAACTCGTCTGAGAGGTTGTATAGTTTTAAAGAGTTTCTTTTCGACCGACAACACGTTAGGATAGTTACCAAATTAATTGCAATACTCCCGGTTTGAAATTTTGACCTGTACGGATTTAATACCACTCCATTGCTTTAGATCGTAATTTTGAGAAACTTGGCTACAGGCAACTCGTTTGAGTGGTTGGATCATTTTTAAGAGTTTCTTTTTGACTGACATTATTAAAGGTTAGTAAACAAATAAATTGCAATACTCCCTATTTGAATTTTTGACCGGTACGGATTTCGCACCGCTATGATGGTTTAGATCGCAATTCTGTGAAGTTTGGATGCCGACACCTCGTTTGGGAGATTGGATCATTTTTAAGAGTTTCTTTTCGACCGATAACATGCTAGGATAGTTACCAAATGAATTGCAATAATCGCAATTTGAATTTTAGAACGGTACGGATTTCGTATCTCTCCATTGTTTAAATATCAATTTTTAGATGTTTGGCTACCGACAACACGTTTGAGAGGTTGGATCGTTTTAAAGAGTTTGTTTTCAACCGACAACACGCTAAAATAGTTTCTAAATGAATCGCAATAATCGCACTGTGAATTAAAGAACAGTACAGATTTCACACCTCTCCATGATTTTTGTTCGTAATTTAGAGAAGCTTTGCTACAAGCAACCCGTTTGAGAGGGGATACAGTTTTAAAGAGTTCCTTTTCGATCCACAACACGTTAGGATAGTAACCAAATTAATAACAATGTAGGCTTGAATTTTTGACAGGTACAAATTTCAAACCTATCCATTGCTTTAGATCACAATTACGAGAAGATTGGCTACCGGCAACTCGTTTGAGAGGTTGGAACAATTTTAAGAGTTTGTTTTTGACTGAAAACATGCTAGGATAGTAGACAAATAAATCAAAATACTTCCGATTTGAATTTTTTACGGCTACGGATTTCGCACTGCTATGATGGTGTAGATCACAATTCTGTGAAGTTTGGAAGCCGACAACTCATTTGGGAGATTGGATCATTTTTAAGAGTTTATTTTCGATCGACAACACGCTAGGATAGTTACCAAATGAGTCGTTATAATCGCGTTTTAATTTTTGAACAGTACAGATTTTACACTTCTCCATTGCTTTTGATCATAATTTTGAGATGCTTGGTTATCGGCAACTATTTGAGAGGTTGGATCATTTTTATGAGTTCATTTTCGACCGACAACACGCTTGGATTGTTTCCAAATGAATCGTAATAATCGCGGTGTGAATTTTAGAGCGGTATGGATTTTACACCTCTACGTTGCTTTAGATCGTAATTCTGAGAAGCCTGACAGCAGGTAACTCGTTTGAGAGGTTGTATATATTTAACGAGTTCCTTTTTGATCGACAACACGTTAGGATAGTATCAAAATTAATCGTAATACTCCCGGCTTGAATTTTTTACCGGTACGGATTTAACACCTCTCCGTTTCCTTTGTTCGTAATTGAGGGAAACTTGGCTACAGGCAACTCCTTTAAGAGGTTGTATAGTTTTGAAGAGTTTCTTTTTGATCGACAACACGTTAGGATAGTTACCAAATTAATCGTAATTCTCCCAGTTTGAATTTTTGATCGGTACATATTTACTACCTCTCCGTTGCTTTAGATCGTAATTATGAGAAACTTGGCCATAGGCAACTCGTTTGACAGGCTGTATAGTTGTAAAGAGTTTTTTTTTCGAACGACAACACTTTAGAATAGTTACCTAATTAATCAAAATACTCCCGATTTGAATTTTTGACCGGTACGGATTTTGCACCTCTTCGCTCCTTTAGATGGTAATATTGGGAAGCTTGGCTACAGGCAATCGTTTGAGAGGTTGGATCATTTTAAAGAGTTTTGTTTCAGCTGACAACATTCTAGGATAGTAAAGCAATAAATCTCAATACTCTTTATTTAAATTCTTGCCCGGTACGGATTTCGTACCTTTATAATGGTTTAGATTTCAATTCGGTGAAGTTTGGAAGTCGACAACTCGTTTGAGAGGTTGGATTGTTTTTAAGAGTTTCTTTTCGGCCGACAAAATTAAAGGATAGTTACCAAATGAATCGTAATAATCGCAGCTTGAATTTTTGAATGGTACGGAATTCGCACCATTACTTAAAATCACAATTTTGAGATGTTTGGCTGCCGACAACTCGTTTTAGAGGTTGGATCTTTTTTAAGAGTTTATTTTAGACCGACAATATGCTAGGATATTTTTCAAATGAATCACATTAATTGCGGTGTGAATTTTAGAACGGTACAGATTTTACACCACTGCGTTGCTTTAGATCGTAATTTTGAGAAGCTTGGCAACATGCAACTCGTTTGAGAGGTTGTATAGATTTAGAGAGTTCCTTTTCTATTTACAAATCGTTAGGATTGTAACCAAATTAATCGCAATATTCTTGGTTTAAAATTTTGACCAGTACGGATTTCACACCTCTCCGTTGCTTTAGATCATAATTCTGATAAGCTTGGGTGCAAGCAACTCGTTTGTGAGGTTGGATTATTTTTAAAGTTTTTTTCAACTGACAACGTGGCAGGATAGTAAACAATTAAATCACAATACTCCCGATTTGCATTTTTGACCAGTACGGATTTCACACCTCTCCGTTGCTTTATATCGTAATTTTGAGAAGCTTGGCTACAAGTTACTCGTTTGAGAGGTTGGATCATTTTTAAGAGTTTCTTTTTGACTGACAATATGCTAGGATAGTACACAAATAAATCGAGTACTCCCGATTTAAATTTATGACCGGTACGGATTTCAGACCCCTATAATGATTTAGATCACAATTCTGTGATGTTTGGAAGCCGACAACTCCTTTGGGAGATTGGATAACTTTTAAGAGTTTATTTTCGATCGACAACACGCTAGGATAGTTAACAAATGAATCGCAATAATCGCAGTTTGAATTTCTAGACGGTACGGATTTCGCACCTCTCCATTTCTTAAATCACAATTTTGAGATGTTTGGCTACCAACAACTCATTTGAGAGGTTGGATCATTTTTAAGAGTTTATTTTTGATCGACAACACGCTAGGATAGTTTCTAAATGAATCGCAATAATCGCGGTGTGAATTATAGAACGGTACAGATTTCACTCCACTCCGCTACTTTAGATCATAATTCAGAGAAGCTTGGCAACATGCAACTCGTTTGAAAGGTTGTATAGATTTAAAGAGATCCTTTTCTATCAACAAAGCATTAGATTGTAACTAAATTAATTGCAATACTCTGGTACGGATTTCGCAGTCTCCGGTGCTTTAGATCATAATTCTGAGAAGCTTGGATAAAAGTAACTCGTTTGAGAGGTTGGATCATTTAAAAGAGTTGCTTTTCGACCGACAACACGCTAGGATAATTACCAAATGAATCGCAATAATCACAATTTAAATTTCTGAACGGTACAGATTTCGCACCTCTCCATCGCTTAAATCACAATTTTAGGATGTTTGGCTACCGGCAACTCGTTTGAGAGAGTTTATTTTCGTCCGAAAACACGCTAGGATGGTTTCCAAATGAATCGCAATAATCGCGGTGTGAATTTTAAGACGATACGGATTTTACACCACTCCATTGCTTTTAGATCGTAATTCTGAGAAGAGTGGCAATAGGCAACTCGTTTGAGAGGTTGTATAGATTTAAAGTGTTCATTTTCGATTGACAATATGTTAGGATAGAAACCAAATTGATTGCAATACTCTCGGTTTGAATTTTTGACCGGTACGGATTTCGCACTTCTCTGTTGCTTTTGTTCGTAATTCTGGGAAGCTTTTCTGCATGCAACTCGTTTAAGATGTTGTATAGTTTTAAAGAGTCCTATTCGATCGACAACACGTTAGGATTGTTACCTAATTAATCGTAATACTCCCAGTTTGAATTTTTGAATAGTACATATTTATTACCTCCCCGTTGCTTTAGATCGTAATTTTGGGGAGTTTTGCCATAGGCAACTCGTTTGAGAGGCTGCCTAGTTGTAAAGAGTTCCTTTTCAAACGACAACACTTTAGGATATTTACCAAATTAATCGAAATACTCCCGGTTTAAATTTTTGACCGGTACGGATTTTGCACCTATCCGTTGCTTTAGATGGTAATTATGACTAACTTGGCTTCAGGTAATCGTTTGATAGGTTAGATCATTTTTAAGAGTTTGTTTTCGACTGACAACATGCTAGGGGATTTTTTTTTTGGAAGTTAAGCTGGTGTTAGGCGAGACCCCATGACCAGGTATATTTCAAAAATTAATAGTTACATTCTCAAGTGCTGTTTTCCCCTAGCATTCCATTTAAGAATAACATTGAGCTCGGAGCTAAGGGATGTAGGGGCAAGATCACTTTCGCCTATTATAGGTTGGAAGGTAGCTAGATAGTTAGCTCCTCCATTTGCTTCTCTATACAAATGATCACTCCTAAAGTAACCGAGAGGGACCGTGTTGTTACATATAGAATTAACTAATCTGTTACAATGCCATGGTGGTTTAACTCTGCCCTAGATGATCGACACTGCATAGGAAGAATCACTATTTAGAATTACTTTGTCAAACCCTTTTTCTCTGCTTTTAATCAGGCCTCTGTCCACTGCTTGGAGCTCATGGTAGATGACGGAATGGGTTAGCTCTTACTCCGCATAAGCAGACAAACAATCTCCTCTTTCATCCCTAACAATGCCTCCATACCCTCCAAAGTCAGACAAAGAGACCTATCAGTATTTAGCATTATTATACCTTTTTTTTTTTTTTTTTTTTTTGGGGGGGGGGGGGGACCAATGGGTAGTTTTTGGAGTTGTTTTAGTAAAAATGGGACCCAACCCCCAAGCATGACATATCTGCCTTGTTCAAGCATCATCATTCACCTTAGTAGTCATCATTTGCAACCTAGCTTTGGTTTCCACAGATATTGAGTTAAAGATACAAGCAGAGGGGCTCTAAGGTGGTTGTTATGGATCTTGTCATTCCTAGCCATCCATATGTGATAGATCATAGTTGGTAGAGTAGTAAAGGAGGACTTTCCTGAGAATATCTTTCTTGTTGAGGTTGAGAACAGCTTCCACTTCATCTTGAAAGGACCCAATCTGCTTGACAACACCAGAGATTGTAAGTATTATGCTCCAACACCCATTGGCCAACACATACTCCATGAAAAGATGGGGTACACTCTCTCCCTGGTTCCCACAGATGGCACAGTAAGCAGTATGTATTAGATTCATTTGCACCATTCTGTTCCCAGTGGTTAGAGCTCCCTTGATTGCTTTAAAGGTTGTAAACTAGCTTCGAGGGGTTGCAAAGTTATCCCAACAACGGTCGAACCATATGTCATTCTTTCTCTTATCTCTCATGGCTTCATAGGGCTTTCTAATATTAGCCCTCTTTCTAATATTAGGGAGAGTAGTATCATACCTATAGAACTGCTGGTGCTGGTCCCTCAAAATGCCATTTGGGAGCCAGGGATCCTTCTAGAAAAGTGTTTTAGACTCATCTCCAACCAGATGCTTTACATATTTGGAAGCTTTTTCTCTGCCCTTCAGGATATTCTTCCAAGCCCAAGAGCATCTATTTGGAATGCTGGCTGACCAAAAGTTCTTCCCATGCAGGAGGTTGTTACTAACCTAGTGAACCCAAATATTGTTATCTTTTGAGGCAATCCTGTAGATGTGTCTCATAAGGGCTGCTCTGTTCCAAGTTTTAAGGCATTTAAATCCCATTCCTTATTTGTTTCTAAGGTAGCACAGAGACTTCCACGCTATAGCTATTGTTTTCTTCTCTAAATTCTTCCCGTGCCATAAAAATCTAGAGCATACTCTGCTGATCTCGTCAATAACGCTGTAGGGCATCACAAAGGTGGATAGCCAGTAGAATGAAATAGTTTGTAAAATAGCTTGAATGAGAAGGGCTCTCTCAGCTCCTGAAAGATGTCTGTTCTGCCAAGAGTAGATTCTGCCTGTCATTCTTTCTATAATTTGGTGGCAATCCCTTTTTTTGTGGCCATTTGAGAGAAGGGGCAGACCAAGATACTTCACTGGAAGAGATCCAATGCCAACTCCTAGGGTATTGCTCATAACACTTTTAGTACTCTCATCAATCCCATAGCATAAAAGTTTAGTTGTGTTAAGATTGATCTCAAGTTCCAGTCAGCTGAGCAAACTCATCCAAACAGTCTTTAAGGGAGGAGGCAGACTGAGCATGTCCATCAAAGAATATGAGAAGTTCGTTAGCAAAACTGAGGTGTGTGAGAACAGGGTTAAAACATTTAGTATGCAGCCCAAATTTCCCTTCTTCAACTTTCTTGTTAATCAGCACCCCCAACACTTCCATAATCAGAACATAGAGGTAAGGTGAGAGGGGACTGCCTTGTCGAAGCCCCCTCTCCCCTTTGAAGCACCCTTCCATTGCCCCATTAACAGAAACGGAGTAGGACGGTGTTGTTATGCACATTCTCATCCAGTTTATAAAGATTTCAGGAAAGTTAAGGGAGTGCATCACGGCAAGGATGGAGTCCCATTCTACCAAATCGTAAGCTTTCCGGAGGTCCACATTAACCGTACTTTTGGCTGACCCCTTATCTTCATTGTAGTGATTAAGAATCTCATGAGCAAGCAACAGGTTGCCAGAGATATGCCTTCCTTTCACAAAAGTCGACTGGTTGCAGCTCACCAGTGGAGTAATCACTCCTTTGAGCCGAGCATTTAATGTCTTTGAGATGATCTTATAGATCACATTACAACATGCAATGGGTTTGTAGTCATTAAAAGAGCTAGGATTGATCACCTTAGGCACAAGCGTGAGGGAGGTGGAGTTAGTTTGGCTAAGCATCCTGCTGCTTCTTAAAAAATTTCAAACTGCAGCACTCACGTCATCACCTACCATCCCCCAATTAGCTTTGAAGAATAAAGAGTTGTACCCATCTGGCCCAGGGGACTTGTTGTCTTGGATGTCGAACAAAGCATCATGGATCTCCTCATCACTGATCTCTCTCACTAATTTGCAGTGGTCCTCAATATTGACTGTAACTTGGAACTTGAGCTTTTCAAACTCGTGAATGCTAATGTCTCTTCTCCCAGTGCCAATAATACCTTTAAAGTAATCAATTGCTGTTTTAGAGACAATGGCCGGGTCGAAGACGACATTGTTATTTTCATCTTGTATGAACATTAAAGCATTCCTTAACTTTCGAGCCTTAATCGCCTTGTGGTAGTAAGCAGTGTTTAGATCCCCATTCTGTAACCACTTGATCTTGGACACTTGTTTCAACATTTTCTCCTCCATTCTGGCAATTGCATAGAACTCTTCTAGTGCATTGTTTTCAGCTTCTCCTTTAAAGGATCAGATTGAAGCATGGTTTGAGCTTTTCAAGCTCCTCCTTCGCAAGTTTCATAATCAGGATGGTGGTCTCATTTCTGTCTTTGCTCCATACTCTCAGTTGTTCCTTTGTATTTCGTAGCTTCTTATACAGTTTAGTCATGTGGTTCCCATAAACATTTTCAGACCAGGCTTGTTGTATTGTTTCAATACACCCGACCTCCGTTTGCCAATAATTGAAGAATTTAAAGGATCTTTTCTGAGAGTTGAAAGGCTTGATCACTCTAATAATAGAGGGGCTGTGGTCAGGGATACCTTGGTTCAGGAACAAAGCTTCTGCTGCACCATAGTAGTTATACCATTCTACATTATCAAGCACTCTATCCAGCTTTGAGACAATTCTATCTTGGCCCTTTCTCTTGTTAACCTGAGTATATTTGCACCCTTTGAATCTAAGATCAGTGAGTTTTGTGGTTTCCATCCAGTCTCTATAAGTATCCACCACTGTAATCAGCACATGCCTACCTCCAATGTTTTCAAGACTTGAAATGGGTGAATTGAAGTCCCCAATTACCGTCCAAGCTTTAGTGTTGTTATAGCAATTTGCGAACGTAGTTAAGTTTGCCATAAGATCTCCCTCTCAGGACCATCTAAAGAGGCATACACTACTGAACATAAAAATGTTTCAGAACCCATTCCCACACTGCAATGGATCACTTGGTTAGTTTTCCTAAGAATGACAACATGCTAGGATAGTAAACAAATAAATCGCAATACTACCGATTTAATTTTTTGACCGGTACGGATTTCGCACCGCTATGATGGTTGAGATCCAATTCTGTAAAGTTTGGATGCCGACATCACATTTGTGAGATTGGATCATTTTGAAGAGTTTTTTTTGCTTACAACACGCTAGGATAGTTTCCAAATGAATTGCAATTATCACAGCTTGCATTTTTGAACGGTATGGATTTTACCCCTCTCCATTGCTTTAGATCACAATTTTGAGAGAGGTCGGGGGTTCGAAACCTCATGGGGTTGGAATCTCGGGGCTATGGATCCTTATATAAAATAAAAGATAACAATTTTGAGATGCTTGGCTACCGACAACTATTTGAGATGTTGGATCGTTTTTCATAGCTTATTTTCGACTGACAACACGATAGGATAGTTTCCAAATGAATTGCAATAATCGCGGGTTGAATTTTAAAACGGTACGGATTTCACACCTCTCCATTTCTTTAGATCATAATTTTGCAAAGCTTGGCAACAGGCAACTCGTTTGAGAGGTGATAAAGTTTTAATGAGTTCCTTTTCGATTGACAAAATGTTAGGATCCTAACCAAATTAATCATAATACTCTCGGCCTGAATTTTTCACCAGTACGGATTTCGCACCTTTCCGTAGCTTTAGATCGTTATTCGGAGAAGTTTGGCAACAGGCAACTCGTTTGAAAGGTTGTATAGTTTTAACGAGTTTCTTTTCGATCGATAACATGTTAGGATAGTAAACAAATTAATCACTATATTCCCGATTTGAATTTTTAACCGGTACGGATTTCACACATTTGCGTTGCTTTTGGTCGTAATTAAGAGAAACTTGGCTACATGCAACTCGTTTGAGATGTTCTATAGCTTTAAAGAGTTCATTTTTGATCAACAATACGTTAGGATAGTTACCAAATTAATTTTAATACTCCCAGTTTAATTTTTTTACCGGTAGGGATTTCGAACCTCTCCGTTGCTTTTGTTTGAAATTTAATGAAGCTTAGTTACAGGCAACACGTTTGAGAGGTTGTATAGTATTAATTTTTTTTTTCGATCGGCAACACATTAAGATAGTAACCAAATTAATTGTAATACTCCTGGTTTGAATTTTAGACCGGTACGGATTTCATAGATCTCCATTGCTTTAGATTACAATTCTGAGAAGCTTGGCTACAGGAAACTCATTTGAGAAGTTGAATCATTTTTAAGAGTTTCTTTTCGACTGACAACATTCTAGGTTAGTAAACAAATAAAATGCAATACTCCCTATTTGAATTTTTAACCGGTACAGATTTCACGCTGCAATGATGGTTTAGATCACAATTCTGGGAAGTTTGGATGCCGACAACTCGTTTGGGAGATTGGATCGTTTTTAAGAGTTTCTTTTCGACCGACAATATGCTAGGATAGTTATCAAATGAATCGCAATAATCGCAATTTAAAATTTTGAATGGTACGGATTTCGCATCTCTCCATTGCTTAAATCGTAATTTTTAAATGTTTGGCTACCGGCAACTCGTTTGAGAGGTTGAATCGTTTTTAAGAGTTTATTTTTGACCAACAACACACTAGGATAGTTTCCAAATGAATCGTAATAATTGCGGTGAGAATTTAAGAACGGTACGAATTTCACACCTCTCCATTGTTTTTGTTCGTAATTCAGAGAAACATGGCTACAAGCAACTCGTTTGAGAGGTGATAAAGTTTTAAAGAGTTTCTTTTCGATCATCAAAACGTTAGGATAGTATCCAAATTAATAATAATACAGGTCTGAATATTTGACAGGTAAAAATTTCAAACCTATCCATTGCTTTAGATCGCAATTACGAGATTCTTGGCTACAGGAAACTCGTTTGAGAGGTTGAAATAATTTTAAGAGTTTGTTTTCGACTGACAACATGCTAAGTAAACAAATAAATTGTAATACTCCAAATTTGAATTTTTGACGGGTACAGATTTTGCACTGTTATGATGGTTTAGATCACAATTCTTTGAAGTTTGGAAGCCGACAACTCATTTGGGAGATTTGATATTTTTTAAGAGTTTCTTTTCGACCGACAACACGCTAGGATAGTTACCAAATGAATCATAATAATCACAGTTTGAATTTTTGAACAGTACAAATTTTTCACCTCTCAATTGCTTTAGATCATAATTTCGATGTGCTTGGTTACCGGCAACTATTTAAGAGGTACTTTATTTTTGACCGACAACACGCTCGGATAGTTTCCAAATTAATCGCAATAATCGCGGTTTGAATTTTTGGGCAGTACGGATTTCACACCTCTACGTTGCTTTAGATGGTAATTCTAAGAAGCCTGGCCTGACAGCAAGTAACTCGTTCGTGAGGTTGTGTTGATTTAAAGAGTTCCTTTTCGATTGACAACACGTTGAAAGAGTTTTTTTTCGGCAGAAAGCAAGTTAGGATAGTTTCCAAATGAATCGCAATAATCGCTGTGTAAATTTTAAAGGGTACGAATTTCACTACTCTCCATTGCTTTAGATCATATTTTAGAGAAGCTATGAAACAGGCAACTTGTTTGAGGGGTGAGAGTTTTAAGGAGTTTAAATTCGCATGACAACAAGTTAGGATAGTAACCAAATTAATCGTAATACTCCCAGTTTGAATTTTTCAACGGTACGGATTTCGCACCTCTCCGTTGCTTTAGATCGTTATTCAGAGAAGTTTGCCAATAGGCAACTCATTTATGAGGTTGTATAGTTTTAAAGAGTTTCTTTTCGATCGATAACACGTTAGGATAGTAACCAAATTAATCACAATACTCCTGATATGAATTTTTGACCGGTACGGATTTTGCACCTCTACGTTGCTTTATATTGTAATTCTGAGAAGCTTGGCAACAGGCAACTCGCTTGAGAGGTTATATAGTTTTAAAGAGTTTCTTTTTGATGGATAACACGTTAGGATAGTAACCAAATTAATCACAATACTCCCGGTTTGAATTTTTGACCGATACGGATTTCGCACATCTCCGTTGCTTTTGTTCGTAATTCAGGGAAACTTTGCTACAGGCAACTCATTTGAGAGATTGTGTAGTTTTAAAGAGTTTATTTTCGATCGACAACACGTTAGGATAGTAACCAAATTAATCGCAATACTCCCGGTTTGAATTTTTGACCGATAAGGATTTTGCACATCTCCGTTACTTTTGTTCGTAATTCTGGGAATCTTTGTTACAGGCAACTCGTTTAAGAGGTTGAATAGTTTTAAAGAGTTCCTTTTTGATCGATACACGTTAGGATAGTTACCAAATTAATCGCAATACTCCCAGTTTAAATTTTTGACCGGTATGGAATTCGTACCTCTTAGTTGCTTTTGTTTGTAATTTAGATAAGCTTGGCTACAAGCAACTCGCTTGAGAGGTTGAATAGTTTTGAAGAGTTTTTTTCGATCGACAACATGTTAGGATAGTTACCAAGTTAATCGCAATACTCCCGGTTCAAATTTTTGACCGGTACAGATTTCTTACCTTTCCATTGCTTTAGATCATTAGTCTGAGAAGCTTGGCTGTAGGCAACTCGTTTGAGAGGTTAGATCATTTTTAAGAGTTTCTTTTCGACTGACAATAATATGCTAAGTAAATAAACAAATAAATTGCAATACTCCCTATTTAAATTTTTGACCTGTATGGATTTCGCACCGCTATGATTGTTTAGATCACAATTCTGTGAAGTTTGGATACCGGCAACTCGTTTGGGAGATTGGATCGCTTTTAAGAGTTTTCTTCAGACAGACAACACGCTAGGATAGTTACCAAATGAATCGCAATTATCATAGTTTAAACTTTTCAACGGTATGGATTTTACACCTCTCAATTACTTTAGATCATAATTTTGAAATGCTTGGCTACCGACAACTATTTGAGAGGTTGGATCGTTTTACATAGTTTATTTTTGACTGTCATCACGCTAGGATAGTTTCCAAATGAATCGCAATAATCGCGGTGTGAATTTTAGAATGGTATGGATTTCACACCTCTCCATTGCTTTAGATCGTAATTCTGAGAAACTTTGCAACAGTCAACTCGTTTGAGAGGTGATAGAGTTTTAAATAAGTTCCTATTCGATTGACAACAAGTTGGGATAGTAACCAAATTACTCGTAATACTCCTGGTTTGAATTTTTCAACGGTACGTTTTCTCACCGCTCCGTTGCTTTAGATCGTTATTCGGAAAAGCTTGGCCAAAGGCAACTCGTTTGAGAAGTTGTATAGTTTTAAAAAGTTTCTTTTCGATCGATAGCACGTTAGAATAGTAACAAAATTAATCACAATACTCCCAGTTTGAATTTTTTATCGGTACGGATTTCGCACATCTCCGTTGCTTTTGGTCGTAATTAAAAGAAACTTGGCTATAGGCAACTCGTTTGAGAGTTGCATTGTTTTAAAAAGTTCATTTTCAATCGACAACACGTTAGGATAGTTACCAAATTAATAGCAATACTCCCAGTTTAACTTTTTGACCGGTACGAATTTCGTTCCTCTCCGTTGCTTTTGCTTGTAATTTAGAGAAGCTCGGTTGCAGGTAACTCGTTTGGGAGGTTGTACAGTTTTAAAGAGTTTCTTTTCGATAGACAACACATTAGGATAGTTATCAAATTAATCGCAATACTCCCAGTTTGAATTTTTGACCGGTACAGATTACGTAGCTCTCCACTGTTTTAGATCAAAATTCTAAAAAGCTTGGCTATATAGACAACTCGTTTGGGAGGTTGGATCATTTTAAAGAGTTTCTTTTCGATTGACAACTTGCTAGGTTAGCTAACAAATTTATCGCAATACTCCCTATTTGAATTTTTGACCGGTAAGGATTTCGCACCGCTATGATGGTTTAGATCACAATTCTGTGAAGTTTGGATGCCGACAACTCATTTGGGTGATTGGATCATTTTTAAGAGTTTCTTTTTGACCAGCAACACGCTCGGAAAGTTACCAAATGAATCGCAATAATCACAGTTTGAATTTTTGAATGGTATAGATTTCACACCTTTCCATTGTTTTAGATCACAATTTGGAGATGTTTGGCTACCGATAACAATTTGTGAGCTTGTATATTTTTTCATAGTTTATTTTTGACTGACAGCGCGTTAGGATAGTTTCCAAATTAATCACAATAATCGCAGCGTGAATTTTAAAGCAGTACAAATTTACCTCTCCATTGCTTTAGATCGTAATTCTGAGATGCTTGGCAACATGCAACTCGTTTGAGAGGTGATAGAATTTAAAGAGTTAATTTTTGATCGACAGCAAGTTAGGATAATAACCAAATTAATCGTAATACTCCCGGTTCAAATTTTTTAACGGTACGGATTTGGCATCTCTCCGTTGCTTTAGATCGCTATTCGTAGAAGATTGGCAACAGGCAACTCGTTTGAGAGGTTGTATAATGTTAAAGTGTTTATTTTCGATCGATAAAGCGTTAGGATAGTAACCAAATTAACCACAATACTCCCTATTTGAATTTTTGACCGATACGGATTTTTTACCACCCCGTTGTTTTATACCGTAATTCTGAGAAGCTTGGCAACCGGCAACTCGTTTGAGAGGTTGTATAGTTTTAAAGAGTTTTTTTTCAATCAATTACACGTCACGAGAAGCTCGGCTACTAGCAACTCGTTTGAGAGATTAGAACATTTTAAAGAGAGTGTTTTCGACTGACAACATGCTAGGACAGTAAACAAATAAATCGCAATACTCCGGATTTGAATTTTTGCCCGGTGCTGATATTGCACCTCTCCATTGCTTTAGATCATAATTTTGAGATGCTTGGCTGCCGGCAACTAGTTTGAGTGGCTGGATCGCTTTTAAGTGTGTATTTTCGGCTGTCAACACGCTAGGATAGTTTCTAAATGATGCGCAATAATCGCTGTAAGAATTATGGAACGGTATAAATTTTTCTTCTCTCGGTTGCTTTTGTTAGCAAGTCAGAAAAGCATGGCTACAGGCAACTCGTTTAAAAGGTTGTATAGTTTTAAAGAGTTCATTTTTGTTCGACAACACGTTAGGATAGCTACCAAATTAATTGTAATACGGGTTTGAATTTTTGAGAGGTACAAATTTTGTACCTATCCATTGCCTTAGATGGTAATTATAAGAAACTTGGCTACAGGTAACTAGTTTGAGAGGTTGGAACATTTTTAAGAGTTTATTTTTGACTGACAACATGCTACGATAGTAAACAAATAAATCGCAGCCAATTTGAATTTTTGACCGGTACTGATTTTGCACCGCTATGATGGTTTATATCACAATTTTGTGAAATTTGGATGCCGACAACACGTTTGGGATATTTGATATTTTTTAAGAGTTTCTTTATGAACGACAACACGTTAGGATAGTTACCAAATGAATGGCAATAATCACAGTTTGAATTTTTAAACGGAATGGATTTCACACCTCTCCATTGCTTCAGATCACAATTTTGAAATGCTTGGCTACCGGCAACTATTTGAGAGGTTTGATCGCTTTTTGTAGTTTATTTTTGACTGACAAACACGTAAGGATGGTTTCGAAATGAATCGCAATAATCGCGGTGTGAATGGGAATTTTAAAGCGGTACGAATTTCACACGTCTCCATTGCTTTATATCGCAATTCTGTGAAGCTTGGCCACAGGCAACTCATTTGAGAGGTGATAAATTTTTAAAGAGTTCCTTTTCAATGGTCAAAAAGTTAGGATAGTAACCATATTAATCCTAGTACTCCCGGCTTGAATTTTTCACACCGGTACAGATTTCGTACATCTCCGTTTCTTTAGATCATTATTTGGAGAAGATTGGGAGCCGACGATTGGTTTGAGAGGTTGTATAGTCTTAAAGAGTTTCTTTTCAATCGAAAACACGTTAGGATAGTAACAAAATTAATCACAATACTACCGATTTGAATTTTTGACCAGCAAGGGTTTCGCACCTCTGCATTGCTTTAGATCATAATTTTTAAAAGCTTGGCAACAGGCAACTCGTTTGAGTGGTTGTATAGTTTTAAAGAGTTAATTTTCGATCGATAACACGTTAGGATAGTAACCAAATTAATCATAATACTCCTGGTTAGAATTTTTGACCGGTACAGATTTCGCACATCTCCGTTGTTTTGGGACGTAATTAAGAGAAACTTTGCTACAGGCAACTCGTTTGGGAGGTTGTATAGTTTTAATGAGTTCCTTTTCGATCGACAACATGTTAAGATAGTTACCAAACTAATCGCAATACTCCCAATTTAAAATTTTGACCGGTATGGATTTCGATCCTCTCCGTTACTTTTGTTTGTAATTTAGGGAAGCCTGGCTACAGGCAACTCGTTTAAGAGGTTATTTAATTTTAAAGAGTTCATTTCCAATCGACAACACGCTAGGATAGTTCCAAATTAATTGCAATACTCCCGGTTTGAATTTTTGACCGTTACGGATTTTGCATCTCTCCGTTGCTTTAGATCGCAATTCTGAGAAGCTTGGCTACAGGCAACTCGTTTGAGAGGTTGGATCATTTTTATTAATTTCTTTTCGACTGACAACATTCTAGGTTAGTAAACAAATAAATCGCAAAACTCCCTATTTGAATTTTTGGAACGGTACGAATTTCGCACCGCTATGATGGCTTAGATCACAATTCTGTGAAGTTTGGATGCCGACAACTCGTTCGGGAGATTGGATCCTCTTTAAGAGTTTCTTTTCGACCGACAATACGCTAGAATAGTTACCAAATGAATCGCAATAATCCCAGTTTGAATTTTTGAACGGTATGGATTTCACACCTCTCCATTGCTTTTGATCACAATATTGAGATGTTTGGCTACCGACAACTATTTGAGAGCTTTGATCGCTTTTCATAGTTTTTTTTCGACTGATAACTCGTCAGGATGGTTTCCAAATGAATCGCAATAGTCGCAGTATGCATTTTAACACGTTTGAGAGGTGATAGAGTATTAAAGATTTCATTTTCGATTGACAACATGTTAAGATAGTAACCAAATTAATCGTAATTCAAATACGGATTTTGCACCTCTTCGTTGCTTTAGATCGTTATTCGGAGAAGCTTGGCAATAGGCAACTCGATTGAGAGGTTGTATAGTTTTAAAGAGTTTCTTTTCAATCGATAACACGTTAGGATTGTAACAAAATTAACTACAATACTCCCGGTTTGAATTTTTGCCACGTACGGATTTCGCACATCTCCGGTTCTTTTGGTCGTAATTCTGGGAAACTTTGCTACAGGCAACTCGTTTGAGAGGTAGGATCATTTTTAAGAGTTTCTTTTCAACTGTTAGTAAACAAATAAATCGTAATACTTCCTATTTGAATTTTTGACTGGTACAGATTTCGGACCTCTATGATGGTATAGATCACAATTTTGCAAAGTTTGGGAGCCGACAATTCGTTGGGAGATTGGAAGATTTGATTATTTTTAAGAGTTTATTTTCGATCGACAACACGTTAGGATAGTTAACAAATAATTTACAATAATCGCAGTATAAATTTCTAAACGGCACGGATTTCGTACCTCTCCATTTCTTAAATCACAAATTTATAGATGTTTGGCTACCGACAACTCGTTTGAGAGGTTGGATCATTTTTAAGAGTTTATTTTTTATCGATAACACGGTAGGATAGTTTCCAAATGAATCGCGTTGTGAATTTTAGAACGGTACGGATTTAACACCTCTCGGTAGCTTTAGATCATAATTCTGAGAAGCTTGGTCACAGGCAACTCTTTTAAGAGGTTGTATAGATTAAAAGAGTTCCTATTCAATCAACAAAATGATAGGATAGTAGCCAAATTAATCGCTTTACTCTGGGTTTGAATTTTTAACCGGTACGGATTTCGCACCTCTATAATGGTTTAGATCACAATTCTGTGAAGTTTGGAAGCCGATAACTTGTTTGGGAGATGGGATTATTTTTAAGAGCATCTTTTTGACTGACAACAAGCTAGAATAGCTAAAAAATGATTCGCAATAATCGCAGTTTGAAATTCTGAACGGTACGGATTTTGAGATGTTTGGCTACCGGCAACTCGTTTGAGAGTTTGGATCATTTTTAAGAGTATATTTTCGACCGACAACACGCAAGGATAGTTTCCAAATGAATCACAATAATCGTGGTCTGAATTTTATAACGTCACGGATTTCACACCTCTCCGTTGCTTTAGATCATAATTATGAGAATCTTGGCAACATGCATCTCGTTTAAGCGGTTGTATAGATTTAAAGAGTACTTTTTGACAAAACGGTAGGATAGTAACCAAATTTATCCCAATACTCTGGGTTTGAATTTTTAACCGGTAGGGATTTCGTACCTCTCCGTTGCTTTAGATCGTAATTCTGAGAAGTTTGGCTACAAGTAACTCGCTTGAGAGGTTGGGTCATTTTTATGAGTTTATTTTGGACTGACAACATGCTAGGATAGTTAACAAATCAATCTCAATAGTCCCGATTAATATTTTTTACCAGTACGAATTTCAGACATCTATGATGGTTTAGATTACAATTCTGTGAAGTTTGTTAGTCGACAACTCGTTTGTGAGGTTGGATTATTTTTAAGAGTTTCTTTTCAACCGACAAAATGATAGAATTGTTACCAAATGAATCGTAATAATCGCAGCTTGAATTTTTGAACGGTACGGATTTCTCACAATTGCTGAAATCACAATTTTGAGATATTTGGCTACCGGCTACTCGTTTGAAAGGTTGTATCATTTTTAAGAGTTTATTTTCGATCGACAGCACCCTAGGATAGTTTCTAAATGATTCGCAATAATCGCGATGTGAATTATATAATGGTACAGGTTTCGCACCTCTCCATTGTTTTTTGTTCGTAATTCAGAGAAGCTTGGCTACAAGCAACTCGTTTAAGAGGTGATAAAGTTTTAATGAGTTCCTTTACAATCGGCAACACGTTAGGATAGTAACCAAATTAATAACAATACAGATTTAAATTTTAGACAGGTACAAATTTTAAACCTATCCATTGCTTTAGATCTTAATTACGAGAAACTTGGCTACAGGCAACTCGTTTGAGAGGTTAAAATATTTTTAAGAGTTTTTTTTCTATTGACAACATGCTAGGATAGTAAACAAATAAATCCCAATACTTCCGATTTGAATTTTTGACCGGTACGGATTTTGTACTACTATGATGGTTTAGATCACAATTTTGTGAAGTTTGGAAGCCGAGAACTCATTTGGGAGATTGGATCATTTTTTGGAGTTTCTTTTTGGCCGACAGCACGCAAGGATTGTTACCAAATAATTCGCAATAATGGCAGTTTGAATTTTTGAATGGCGATAATTTTACACCTCTCCATTGCTTTAGATCACAATTTTGAGATGCCTGGTAATCGGCAACAATTTGAGAGGTTGGATCATTTTAAAGAGTTTATTTTCGACCGACAGCACGCTAGGATAATTTCCAAATGAATCGCAGTAATCGCGGTGTGAATTTTAGAACGTTATAGATTTCACACCTCTACGTTGCTTTAGATCACAATTTTGAGAAGCCTGGCAGCAGGCAACTCGTTTATGAGGTTGTATAGATTAAAAGAGTTCCTTTTCAATCGACAAAACATTAGGATAGTAACCGAATTAATCGCAATACTCTCGGTTTGAATTTTTGACCGGTACGGATTTAGCATTCTCCATTGCCTTTGTTCGTAATTCAGGGAAGCTTGGCTACAGGCAACTCATTTAAGAGGCTGTATAGTTTTAAAGAGTTCTTTTTCGATCGACAACACGTTAGGATAGTTACCAAATTAATCGTAATACTCCCAGTTTGAATTTTTGACCGGTACATATTTACTACCTCTCCGTTGCATTAGATCGTAATTATGAGAAGCTTGGCCATAGGCAACTCGTTTGAGAGGTTGTATAGTTGTAAAAAGTTCATTTTCGAACGACAACACTTTAGGATAGTAACCAAATTAATCAAAATACTCCCGGTTTGAGTTTTTGACTGGTACGAATTTTGCACCTCTCCGTTGCTTTAGATGGTAATATTGAGAAGCCCGGCTACAAACAATCATTTGAGAGGTTGGATCATTTTTAAGTGTTTTTTTTTCAACTGACAACATGCTAGGATAGTAAACAAATAAATCGCAATACTCCCGATTTTAATATTTGCCCGGTACGGATTTTACGCCTCTCCATTGCATTAGATAACAATTTTGAGATGCTTGGCTACCGTCAACTAGTTTGAGTTGTTGGATCACTTTAAAGAGTTTATTTTTGACCGTCAACACGCTAGGATAGTTTCCAAATGAAGCGCAATAATTGCGGCTTGAATTTTTGAACGGTACAGATTTTGCATCTCTCAGTTGCTTTTGTTAGTAAGTCGGAGAAGCTTGGCTACCGGCAAGATTGGCTACCGGCAAGACATTTGAGATGTTGTATAGTAATGAAGAGTTTCTTTTCGATCGGCAACAAGTTAGGATAGTCACCAAATTAATTGCAATACATGCTTTAATTTTTGACAGGTACAAATTGTACCTATCTATTGTTTTTGATCGCAATTATGAAAAACTTGGCTACAGGCAACTTGTTTGAGAGGTTGGAACATTTTTAAGAGTTTGTTTTCGACTGACAACATGCTCAAATAGTAAACAAATACGTCGCAATACTCCAGATTTGAATTTTTTACTGGTGCGGATTTCGCACCACTATGATGGTTTAGATCACAATTCTGTGAATTTTGAATGCCGACAACTCGTTTGGGAGATTGAATCATTTTTAAGAGTTTCTTTTCGACCGATAAAATGCTAGAATAGTTACCAAATGAATTGCAATAATCACAGTTTGAATTTTTGAACAGTATGGATTTCACACCTCTCCATTGCTTTAGATCACAATTTTGCGATGCTTGGCTTCTGACAACTATTTAAGAGGTTGGATCATTTTTCATAGTTTATTATCTACTGACAATATGCTAGGATAATTTCCAAATGAATCGCAATAATCGCAGTATGAATTTTAAAATGGTACGGATTTCACAACTCTCCATTGCTTTAGATCACGATTCTGAGAAGCTTGGCAACAGGCAACTCGTTTGAGAGGTTCTATAGATTTAAAAAGTACTATTTCGATATACAATAAGTTAGGATAGTAACCATATTAATCGCAATACTCCCAGATTGTAGTTTTGACCGGTACGAATTTTATATCTCTTTGTTGTTTTTTTTAGTAAGTCAGAGAAGCTTGGCTACAGGCAACTCGTTTGTGAGGTTGTATAGTTTTAACGGTTCCTTTTCAATCGACAACACGTTAGGATAGTTACTAAATTAACTGCAATGCAGGTCTGAATTTTTGACAGGTACAATTTTTTACCTATCCGTTGCTTTAGATCGTAATTATGAGAAACTTGGATACTGGTAACTCGTTTGAGAGGTTGGAACATTTTTAAGAGTTTGTTTTCAACTGCCAACATGTTAGGATAGTAAACAAATTAATCGCAATACTCCCGATTTGAATTTTTAACCGGTACGGATTTCACACCGCTATGATGGTTTAGATCACAATTCTGCGATGTTTGGATGCCGACAACAGGTTTGGGAGATTGGATCATTTTTAACGAGTTTCTTTTCGATCGATAACCCGTTAAGATAGTAAACAAATTAATCACAATACTTCCGATTTCAATTTTTGACCGGTACGGATTTTGCACCTCTCCGTTACTTTAGATCGCATTTCTGATAAGCTTGGTAACAGGCAACTCGTTTGAGAGGCTGGATCATTTATAATAGTTTCTTTTTGACTGACAACATTCTAGGGTAGTAAATAATTAAATCGTAATATCCCCGATTTGAATTTTTGACCGGTATGGATTTTGCAACTCTCCGTTGCTTTAGATTGTAATTCTGAGAAGCTTGGCTACAAGCTACACGTTTGAGAGGTTTGATCATTTTTAAGAGTTTCCTTTCGGCTGACAAAATAAAAGGTTAGTACACAAATAAATCACCGTTCTCCTGATTTAAATTTTGGACCGGCACGGATTTCAGACCTCTATGATGGTTTAGATCTCAATTCTGTGAAGTTTAGAAGCCGATAACTCGTTTAGGAGATTGGATTATTTTTAAGGGCATCTTTTCGACCGACAACACGCTAGGATAGTTAACAAATGATTAGCAATAATCGCAGTTTGAATTTTTGAACGGTACGGATTTCACACCTCTCCATTTATTAAATCGCACATTTGAGATGTTTGGCAACCGACAACTCGTTTGAGAGGTTGGTTCATTTTTAAGAGTATATTTTCGATTTCATCACCTACTCTCATTGGATCATTATAATTTTCGACTGCACATTTAAATTGACTGTTTACCGGTACGGAGACCGACAACTGTGATTGGACAAGATTGGATTCATTTTTAAGATTTTCTTTTCGACTAATAACACGCTAGGATTATTACCAAATGAATCGCAATAATCGCAATTTGAATTTTTGAACGGTACGGATTTTGCACCTCTTCATTGCTTACATAATAATTTTGAGAAGTTTATCTACCGTCAACTTGTTTGAGTGATCGAATAGTTTTTAAGAGTTCATTTTCGACCGACAACACGCTAGGATAGTTTCCAAATGATTCGCAATAATCGTAGTGTGAATTATAAAACGGTACAGATTACGCACCTCTCCATTGCTTTTGTTCGTAATTCAGAGAAGCTTGGCCACAAGCAACTCGTTTAAGAGGTGATAAAGTTTTAATGAGTTCCTTTTCAATAGACAACACGTTAGGATAGTAACCAAATTTATAACAATACAAGTTTGAATTTTAGAAAGGTACAAATTTCAAACCTATCAATTGCTTTAGATCGCAATTACGAGAAGTTTGGCTATAGGCAACTCGTTTGAGAACATTTTTAATAGTTTTTTTTTCAACTAAGAAGATGCAAGGATAGTAAACAAATAAATCGCAATACTGCCGATTAGAATTTTGGACATGTATGGATTTCGCAACGCTATGATGGTTTCGATAACAATTCTGTAAAGTTTGGAAGCCAACAACTCATTTGGGAGATTGGATCATTTTTAAGAGTTTATTTTCGATCGACAACACGCTAGGATAGTTACCAAATGAGTCGTTATAATCGCAGTCTGAATTTTTGAACAGTACGGATTTTACACTTCTCCATTGCTTTTGATCATAATTTTGAGATGCTTAGGCAACTATTTGAGAGGTTGGATTATTTTTAAGAGTATATTTTTGACCGACAACACGCTTGGATTGTTTCCAAATGAATCGCAATAATAGCGGTGCGAATTTTAGAACGGTACGGATTTTACACCTCTACGTTGCTTTAGATCATAATTATGAGAAGCCTGACAGCAGGCAACTCGTTTGAGAGGTTGTATAGATTTAAAGAGTTCCATTTTGATCTACAACACGTTAGGATAGTATCAAAACTAATCGTAATACTTCCCGGCTTAAATTTTTGATCGGTACAGATTTCGCACCTCTCCGTTGCTTTTGTTCGTAATTCTGGGAAACTTGGCTACAGGCAACTCATTTAAGAGGTCGTATAGTTTTAAAGAGTTCATTTTCGATCGATAGCACGTTAGGATAGTTGCCAAATTAATCACAATACTCCCAGTTTAAAATTTTGACCAGTACGTACTTTAAAGCACTCAGTTGCATTTGTTTATAATTTAGAGAAGCTTGGCTACAGGCAAATCGATTGAGAGGTTGTATAGTTTTTAAGAGTTCTTTCTCGATCGACAACACATTAGGATCGTTACCAGATTAACCGCAAGTCGATTGCGATTAATTTGGTAACATTATGAGTGTATTGTCGGTCGAAAGGGAGCTATTAAAAACTATTAAACCCCTCAAACGGGTTGTCGGTAGCCAACCTTCTCTGAATTACAAACAAAATCAACGGAGTGGTCTGAAATCCGAAGCGTTTAAAAATTTAAGTTGCGATTATTGCGGTTCATTTGGTAACTATCCAAGCGTGTTGTCGGTCAAAAAGAAACTCTTAAAATTCTGCAACCTTTCAAACGAGATGCCGGTAGCCAAGCTTCTCATAATTACGATCTAAAGCAACTGGGAGGTTCAAAATCCGTAATAATTTAAAATTCAAGCCGGGAGTATTGCGATTAAGTAGGTAACTATCCTAGCGTATTGTTCGTCAAAAAGGAACTCTTAAAAGTTATAGAACCTTCCAAACGTTTTGCCGGTAGCGAAGTTTATGAGAATTATGAACAAAATCAACGGGGAGGTGTGAAATTCATATCATTCAATAATTCAAACTGTGATTATTGTCATTCATTTAGAAACTATCCTAGCGTGTTGTTGTTGAAAAAGAACTCTTAAAAACTATACAACATCTCAAACGATTTGGCAATAGTCAAGTATCTCAGAATTACAATCTAAAGCAACGACGGGGAGGTGCGAAATCTGTACTGTTCAAAAATTCATGCCTCGATAATTGTGATTCATTTGGCAATTATCCTAACGTGTCGTCGGTCAAAATGATACTTTAAAAAACTATAACCTCTCCAACGAGATGCTGGTAGCCAAGCTTCTCAGAATTATGATCTAAAGCAACCAAGATTGAGATGGAGATGCACAACCAAGATTGACCTTAGGAAAGCTTATGACATGGTTAGGTGGAAAGCTGTCATTGAAATACTTATGGTCGTTAATTTTCCTGACAACATGATTGGCTGGATCTGGGAGTGTATGTCCACTCCTTCCTACTCTATCAGTCTAAATGGCACCCCTAGAGGTTACTTCCAGGGGAAGAGAGGTCTCAGGCAAGGGGATCCAATGTCCACCTACCTCTTTGTTTTATTAATGGAAGCTTTTAACCAGAAGATGGTCAAAAATGTTTTTGAGGGAGATTATGAGCTACATCCTAAGTGTATGACACCCCAAAACTCCCATCTGTGTTTTTTCGATGATCTCATTGTGTTTATGAAAGGAACTTTAGATAATGCCTTAACATTGACTAATACTTTCAAAGACTTTAACGGTTTTGTTGGGCTGGATATTAATTGCAACAAGAGCAAACTTTTTTGTGCAGGAATGAGTGACTATGAGGGTGATAGTTTAAGTAATATTCTTGGCTTTGAGAAGAGAATTTTGCCTGTCAAATATCTTGGATTATCACTTATTACTACTAGACTGAAAAGCTCGGATTGTATGCCTATTATTGATGCTCTATGTTCAAAGATTAAAAGTTGGAAGAGTAAGCTCCTCAGTTATGCTGGGTGGTTATGGTTAAATCTGTCCTTAACAATACGCAAGTGTATTGGTCATCTTGTTTTATGTCTCCTGTTGCAACCACAAATAAGATTATAGCTATCTGTAGGAACTTTCTTTGGAGTGGAAAGGAGAAGAGCTGTCGTTCCACCCCTATCAGCTGGGAGAGGTGTTGTTACCCGTACAATGAGTAATGCTGTAGCTATCCTCAAGCATACTTGCAAAGTCATTTCTCATAAGAACTCTCTTTGGGCGGACTGGATCTACAAAAATATGATTAAGAAAAGGAACTTCTGGAACCTTAAAATCTCTCAAGATGCTTCATGGTCATGGAGGAAAATCTTGCAAAGAAGAGACATTGCAGCAGGTATTGTATATCACCTCCTGGGAAATGGCAGGGATACCAAGTTCTGGTTGGATCCTTAAATCTGCTCCTATTGGAGGTGACTACTTGGATGAGGGATTCCAACTTTCTAAAAGTGCTATGAAAAAGCTCAGAAAGAGCAAAAGGAAATCAGAGAAAGAAATGAGAGAGGCAAAAGTTAGGGAACCACCCTCAAAGGAGAAGTATTCTTATTCAGCTAGAGGGCAAACTGGTAGATCTTTTAATTCAATCAAACCCAAGGCCACCACTCATCAAGCTGGAGGGCATGGGAGCAAAGCCAAAAAGCTCGATGTGTAATACACCATCAATTTTTTGTGGGGTTAAGCGCCTTTTACCTGGTGCTTTGAACTCCAATTGGGATTTGAGACAGAGAGCTAGAGTGGAATCAAGCTTGCTATGCATATCCTTATGAGCGAGTGCAGGGAGGTGGTGAGGGAACCAGTCAAACTTACACCCCAAACTTGGTCATTTGCAAATAAAAATGAGTTCGCCATTTTTACTAACTTGTTTGTTGATTGTATATGTACTCGTTACTCTTTTTGGGAAGATCTCCTAGAACAGTTTTCTGGGAGGGATAACATGAGTGAGTGGAGAGTTGTTCAATGTTACTGTTGGAGGGTAAGAGTGAAAGCTGAGGCTTGCTCTTCAAAGAGCCTGACCAATGGGTGGATTGTAAAGCATGGTATCTATAATGGCTACTGGAATTTGAGTGGGCTTGGCCTTCATTCCAGGTGTTTCATTGATAGATACAATGTTTTCAACACCCCCACAAGTCATTGATGGATTGTAAAACATGGTAGCACTCATGGCCACTGGAATTTGAGTGGCCTCCAAGTGTTTTATAGTGAGCTTAAATGGTTTTATCACTACCACAAGTCGCTGATGGATTGTTAACCCTGGTAGCTGTAATGGCCACTGGAATTTGAGTGGGCTTGGCCTTCATTCCAGGTGCCTTATTATTAGCTTAAAGGTTTTCAACACTCACACATTGCCCTCCTCTTACCTTTCCATCACCCTTTTTTGTGTGGATTTTGTTGAACTTAGCTACTCCATTTGGTATATAACCCATAAGGTCGGACATAGCTGGTCTAGAACTCTTTGTGAGTCCTTTATTCATACTCACTCCTATTGTTGTATACATTATAGTGCCCTAAGTAAAGGTATTCCTAATGAGTGGGAAGTGGGTAGCTGGGCTAGGCTCCATCCTCTTTCATACTTACTAGGTCTTAATCTTTCTTACTATACTGTTATGAAACACAGAATGGAGAACTTTGTCTAACATCTTGTAGGTACAGACAAGGACAGGAGCGGAAGATTCTTGAGACAACTTCTCAAGAATGCCTATATGAGGGGTAAGGAGAGTGGAGTGCATCAAGGATGTTGGGGCCTAGCTCTAATGGTATTGGTGTTATCCTACAGAGTGTCTAACTCTGAAGATAGCCCCAACTTTGTAAAGGCCGGAACTCAATTCCCCACCAAGGATAGGGAGTACTTTTTTAACGATTGATGTTGTTCAGGTATTAATACTCCAAGTGGGGTCTATACCCAGTGGTTGGGATTGAGCTCTCAGATCACGAGCAGATTCAATGAAGAAGAACAATACTGCAATCCTTTCTAGTTTCACATGGTGTACAACTTTAGGATGTGGAACGCAAGAGGTCTGAATGATCCTATTAAGCATAGTGAGGTAAAACAATTAATCCACACCCATCAACTTGCTATGATTGGGTTGGTGGAGACTAAAATTAGAAAGGGCAGGGAAAAACTATATTGTTAACGCTATATGCCCGAATTGGAAGTTTGTCACATGTTCTAGCTCCATGAAGGGTAGAATTTTGTTATGCTGGGAGGAAAATGTTTTCAAAATTACAATCATTAGGATTTCTCTACAAGCTATTCACTGTCTTATCCATGCTAACAACACTTCTCTTGTGTTCTCTTTAGTGTATGCTTCAAATTATTATAGGGCCAGGGATGAGCTATGGGGGGATCTTACAAATATAGCCAATTGCTTTTTCAGGGGACTTCAACGCTTGTTTTTTTCTTTTTTGAACGGTAAGCCGGGGTTAGGCAAGGACCCCCATAACCAGATATATTTCACTCAACAATCAAATTACAACCTAGTAAATCTCTTTCCTCTAACATCATCCTCATAATAAGTTAACAATTGTGGAGGCAATGTGTTAGGGGAAAAGATTAGTTCACTAATAACAACACAAAAACTAGATTAAAAATCGGCACATTGGTTGGTTTCTCTCTATATATGAAACATTCTGAACTTCTCCAGGGTAATTATAACTTCTCTGATCCTTTCTAACAGAGCTCTGCATCTCCACAGAACTTTAACTTTCGCATTGATGATGTCCACCAAGTAGCAAGAGTCCGACCCTGCCCAAACTCTTTTGATTTCTGCTTCGCGGCAAAGTTCCAATTCTCTACAACAAGCATGCATCTCATGATAAATTACAGAAATAGCCTCTTCTCTCCCTGCATATGCCATACTAATTACCCCTTCACTGCATCTGACTAGGCCCCCAAAACTCTCCATGAACGGTCTCATCTCCACCAAAATACCGGGAATAGCTAGGGTAGGTAAAACGACAGGCTTCTATGGAATTACTGTAGCTGGAGGAGCATCCAGAACAATAGGAACGGATCTCAAACTCTCCTGACTGAGCGCTAGCTCATCAGCAAGTGCACCACCGCGAGCACCTCCACGGCCTCAGCCTCTAGGGCGACCTCTGCCTCTGCCTCCTCTAGCCATCTATACGAACAATGGCACACCTCAGGAAGGGGGAATACGATAAAATACGTAAAACCAAAAGAAATTGATCCTAACTCCGTCTAGAAAGGCAACTCGTCATTTGATTACTATCACAGAGATAGGAATTAACCAACAACTCTGATACCAAGTCTGTCATGTCCTAAAATCCAAACATTAGAGGATAATCTAAAATATTGTCATTCGGGTGTGCAGGTCGGGGAATCGAAAGATTCACCCCACAAATAATCATGCTAATAGGAAATAGTTCTGTCATTCACTATAGTAATGTCATCAGAGTAAAAAAATAAAGCGGAAGCAAAAGATATATATACATGTCTGAAATGTAAATACAAAATCTCAAAATACCACACAGCGATAAAGGCTGAGAACATATAAGGAATATAATAACCGGCACAGAAACTACAGCCGCAACACTGGAACTAGCAGTAGGAACTCCCAGCCAAATCCTGCAACTACTCAGCCTCTGAAAGGGGGGAACTAGGCGAGAGTGAGCAAAACCACGGCTCACTAATGCCCAACAAGGCTAAATGACATACTAATACAGCAGGTGCAGAGAAAGAGGAGAGATGAATGAGATACATGATATTATAAAAAGGACAGTATATATACAAGTACAAAAAATAAGGGAAAGGGATAGGAGTATGTGGTAAGAGATAGGAGAAATGTGTTGCGATGATGTAATATGGTAAAATAGGATAATCCCATAATTATCCCAAATGCTGGATGATGTGATGATATGAAATTAATAACTAGACCCTATAAATCAATGTATTGGGCTGATCAGCCGCTAATACATAATAACCTTAACGAGATCTCAGTTGGATACAATGGGTACGATTAGTAGACAGCTCGACTAAGCTTGGGATTTATCACTTGATCAGAGTGTTCCAGCTTTGCAACCCACGGAGCCAACATCCGAACTTTATTTCGCATTTCAAGGGATTTCAACCTCTTAGAGGACTAAGATGGATACCAAAGGAAAACTGTCTCATATCATCCCACACTCCTGGATGGGTGAATAGGTGTGATAGTACCTGTCCCAAACTCACCCACTTATTTCAACCCGATGTAGGAATCCCAAATCCTAACGAGGGTCAGCCGTGTGGAGCTTTGTTATTTATCCGACCCCGTTAATTTAAAAGAATACAAAATCCACTGACGAAAACAGGTCAAGAGGATCAAAACACAACAGCCGTCAAACCCGGCCAACATACATAGGATAACCATCTGCCTCAGAGAATGGTAAGAAATCCTACCACAGATGCAAACAATGATTTTTGTTTTTAAGGTTAAGCTGGGGTTGAAAGCAGACCCCCCCTCCCCCCTACTATATAGATTAACATAATACACAAAAGTGAACTCATCAATGTAGAAGAGCTCAAAGAAAGAAAAAGAAGACAAAAACAAGTAAAAGCTAAAGGGCCGCTTCATCCTACTGACAAGAATGAACTGCAGTACTAGTGATAATTATTCTTCAGATCCTTAACAAAGGAGCTAAGGATGAACATTTTCCAGATCCTCAGTGGATGATGATATGGAAACAACAACTCATCTGTACTTCCCATGCATACCCCAACCAGCTATCATAACCATCAAGAGACTTACTTCCTAACAAACTCATCGCCATTAGCATCCTAGTCAATCAGAGCTTGCAAGTCACTAGGAATGCTACTAGGAGAAAGAATGGTTTCACCAATTACAACTTGATAAGCAGCTAACCAATGAGCACCACTCTTTGCTTCCTTATAATTGTGTTGGATAGAGAACTCTTCAAACAATGACTGCATCTCATTAACGGAGTTATATAATGCAAGGCAATACCATGGTGGTCTTTTCTTCAGGTTTATGTAGTCAACAAGCAAGCTTGAGTTAGTTGTAACTTTCAGTTTTGGAAACCCATTGTGTGAAGCATGGTACATACCTCGACTTAGAGCATTAAATTCATGGTAGATTACGCTTCTTTCGATCTGCTTGCCTGCATATCCTAGCACATAAGTACCCATGTGGTCTCTGTATATGCCTCCCAAACCATCTGTTGTAGTTGCTATGTTAAACATCAGTTCACCAGGTTCTGGGGGGATCCATTTGCACTTGATAACTTTCTTACTCCTAGGCTTTGAGTGTGTATTCCAAAGTGTACAGAGCTTAACAACTGCTGCAATATCCTCTTTATCTCCAAACATTAGCTTAATTCTAATTGTAAGTTCATTGAATATAGTTGTGATTGCAGACTTCAGATTGAGAAGCTTATTCTCAAAATGCTTAAGGTTCCTCTCCATCCATCTATAAGAGATCATAGTAAAGAGAGCAGCTTTCAAAATCCTTGTAGTTGTACTACAACTATTGAGAGTTAATAACCAGTTCATCTCATCTTCAAGAGATCCTTCAGTTCTGTTTATGTTGCATCTGTTCAGAGTTTTACTCCAGATTTCCTTGGCAAAGATGCAGTCCATGAACAGATGTGTTTCATTCTCCCCTGATCTTCCACAAATGTAACAGAAGGCTTGAGTAAGAACTCTCATTTGTATTAATCTATTCTGCGTTCTTAGGCTACCATTGCAGGCCCTCTAGGAAGTAAAACTGCATCTAGGAGTGCTAACTTTGTTCCATGGGATAGTGTGCCAATTAACTTCTGCTTTCTTCTTCCTTAGAGCTTCATAGGTTGCAGGTAATGTAAATCTTCCATCGGATGTTAGTGTCCAGACAATTTTATCTTCCAAGTCTCCTATAATCTCAATTCCTCTCATGGGTAAGAGCATGAGAGCATGAAAGAGATGTGTTAAGGAATGTTCCATGCTCCATCTCTAATAATAGTATTTAATTTGGCTTCTTTGTAAAGGGTAGAGTCATATCTGAACTGCTGACCAAATCTTTCAATTAGTATACCATCTGGGTGCCAGGGATCCTTCCAGAAGTAGGTGTCTTCCCCATTGCCAAGAAGATGCCTTACTAGCTTCTGAGCTTCAGTCCTTGCTCCAAGGAGCTTCCTACAAACCCAAGAGCATGTGGATGGGATAGCTAGCTCCCAAAAATTCCTTCCTTTGATCAGGTTGTTGTTGACCCAGCTCACCCAACCGTGATCCAACCTTTCAAACGAGTTGCTGGCGGCCAAGATTCTCAGAATTGTGATCTAAACCATCGGGGAGGTGCAAAATCCGCACCGTTCTAAAATACAAAGAGGGAGTATTGCGATTAATTTGGTAACTATCATTGAGGGTTGTCGGTCAAAAAGAAACTCTAGAAAACAATCCAACCACTCAAACGAGATCATGGCTGATTTGGGGTCTGCCTTAACCCCAGCTTACACTTCAAAAAAAAAAAACGAGATCATGGTAGCCAAGCTTCTCAGAAATATGATCTAAAGCAACGGAGTGGTACGAAATCTGTACTGGTCAGAAATTCATACTGGGATTACTGCGATTCATTTGGAAATTATCTTAACGTATTGTCTGTCGAATAGAAACTCTTAACCGCGATCCAACCTTTGAAACGAGTTGCTGGTGGCTAAGCTTATCAGAATTGTGATCTAAACCATCGGGGAGGTGCAAAATTCGTATTGTTCAAAAATTGAAATTGGAGTATTTCGATTCATTTCCAAACGTGTTATCGGCCGAAAAAAGGCTTTTAACAGTGATCCAACCTCTCAAACGTGTTGTCGGTAGCCAAGTTTAATTAAATTGTGATCTAAACCATCAGGGAGGTACGAAATCTGTACCGTTCAAAAAATCAAACTACGAGTTTTGGGAATTATTTGGTAACTATCCCATAGTATTGTCGGTCAAAATGAAACTCTAAAAAAAATTCAACCTCTCAAACGCGTTGTTGGTAGCCAGGCCTTTAAAAATTACGATCGAAAGCAACGGAGTGGTGAAAAATCCGTTCCGGTCAAAACTTCACATCGGGAATATTGTGATTAATTTAGTAACTATCCTAGAGGGCTTTCGATCGAAAAGAAACTTTTGAAAATGATCCAACCTCTCAAACGAGTTTAAAGTATCCAAGCTTCTCAGAAATGCGATCTAAAGCAACGGAGAGGTGCGAAATTCGTAATGGTAAAAAATGCCTGTCGGTCGAAAAGAAACTCTTGAAAATGATCCAACCCCTCAAGCAAGTTCATGATATCCAAGCTTATCTGAAATATGATCTAAAGCATTGGAGAGGTGTGAAATTCATATCGGTCAAAAATTAAATCCGGCAGTAATGCGATTCATTTGGTAACTGTCCTGGCCTTCGTTCGGCCGAAAAGAAACTCTTAACCTTGATCCAACCTCCGAAATGAGTTATCTGTAGCCAAGCGTGTTAGAATTACGATCTAGATGTGTGGTTAGGTAACGTAATTGTCAATGTTTTGGCTTTATTCATTGTCAAAATTGTTGTGCGACTGATGATTTTTGTTTGTACTGCTTTGAAGTAGATCGATAGGAAATTAGAAGTACAATAGCAACTGTACAATATCAGGAGGTATTTCTTCGGTAGAATCGGCAATCTTGTCATCGATTAAAAGAAAGTGGGCACTATATTTCAAAAGGCATTCTTAAAGGGTCGAGGGCTAAAGGGACAGAGGTTCCTGTAATCGACGGAAAGATGTCTGCGAGGAACAAACGAGCTACAGAGGTGAGCCTGCCTTTGGAGAATCCCTTACTAGCTGGGTATACGACGGAATCTGTAACGACTGCGAAAGATTCGATGTTCACGGAAATTTTGGGGAAGGGAAAAAAGAAAGGGCGGTCAGTTAAGTTATTGCTTCTTTGCTACCCCCGAAGAGGATGTCTCAAAGGTCTAACGTCGAGGAATAGGCCAAAACTAAAGTTGAATAGGTACAAGCTGGATGTTGGGAAGGCGAAGGAGGTTGCCCTTCGTGATGCGAAGAAAGCTTGGAACAAGCAGGTCGAGGAGATGAGGTCCGACATGGCAAAGGATAAAAAGGATGTTTTGGCCTTAATGATTACAAATTTTGAGAATGATGTGCGGGAGAAGGTCAATTCGAGTATGGTAAAATTTTGATGATTTAGATGCGGAAGGCGAAGTTTCACAAACCCCTGAGGTTCGTAATGGGACGGAGGTTGTCGAGGATCCTGTGATGATGAATTCTGATGGTTTACGTCCTGAGGAAATAGTGGATGAGTTCGCTCCTGGTGGTTTTGCGAAGGTTGAGTCTCCCCCTGCAAACTAAATCATTGTCTTAAGAAACTTTTATTTTGATGAAAGATGTAAAGACGGTGGATGGAACCGAAACAATATTTAACTATGTTTCTTGAATACTGAAGTGTTTCTTTGTTAAAGATTTTTATGAAAGTAATTGATGCATAATTTTTGTTAAATTTATGCTAAGTCTTGATATTTGATAAGATCGATATTTATGAAATGTCATTGTAGATAGTAACAGAGTATTGCTTTGAAGCAAATATTCGTAATGATTGAAAGATGGCCATGTAATGGCAAGTATCTGGAATATTTACCAGATACTGTAATAAAAAGAATAGAACATGACATGCTTTGTTTGATAAGTAATTCGATAGTGTTTATGGAATAATTGAATGTTAGTTTTAGCGCATACTTATCAAGTATGGATCGAGACTATGTAAAGATAGTAAAGATGTAATTGAAAGTAAAGATAGTTGTATTGGATTCGTCAAAAGTGGTTATAGTTGTCATTTGTAAAGCATTTTTAGTTGGGCTATATTCCACGGATATTCGAGCTGTATTTCATCTTCAGTCATTAGCCAGTAAGTCCCGTTATCAGTTTTGTTACTGAACACCAATTTTCTGACAATTTGCTGGAATTCTTAGGTCGACTACTATCCTGAATTCATCGAAGGACAAGGGCGCCAATGCCAAATTTTTGCTATCAAACTTTTTTTTTTAAAGCTTTCTTGAGTGTGTCATGGTACCGTCCTAAGTTTGCAATGGCCTTGTCTCGTGTTTCTTCGATCCAGTTGAGGTTGTAGAGGAGACCATGCTCATTCTCCTCATCTGTAATATTTCTTCAACCACTCGATAGATCGAGGTCTGGAGGTATGACAGCTTTGGGGCCGAAGGTCATCATTAATGGGGTACAGCCTGTGGATGTTTGAGGAGTTGTCTTGTATTCCCATCGGGCGCTTAGAAATTCATCGACCCATCTGCCTTTCTTATCGTCGAGGCGTTTGCCTAGCCTGATTTGATGTTTGTGTTGCAGGCTTTAGCTTGTCCGTTACCCTAAGGGTAGTATGGTGTCGAAGTAGATAGTTGAATTTTGAATTTGTGGAGGAAATTAAGAACTTTACTGCTGATGAATTGTTTGCCGTTATCGGATCGTATCATGTGTGGGCAGCCAAATCTGGTTATGATTTGCTACCATCATTTTTGTCAGTGTGACAGGGAGGAACTGCTTCGACCCAATTGGTGAAGTAGTCTGTGGCCACAAGAACAAATTTGTGATTTACTGATGCTTGGTGGAAAGGTCCAATAATATCGATTCTCCATCTTTTGAATTGCCAGAGGATATTGCTTATGCGTAAGTCGAGTGCTGGGCTTTTGTTGTCTTGAGTATAGATTTGGCATTTGTTGCAACATCTGGGAACCAACTCTTCACAGTATTGTCGCATCTTCGACCAGTATAACCCTTGAGTGAATGCACGTTGGGCCAATGATCGTCTTGAAATGTGCACAGATCCCTTCGTGAAGTTCTTTAATTTTGATTTGAGCCTATTTATGAGAGATACATTCAGTAAGAGGTCCTCCACCTATAATGCGATATAGGATTTTATCTTGAACTTTGAATCTGGGGCATTTGGCCAAGAGGGATCAGGCCTCTTCTTTGTTACTTTGGAGGATGTTGGATTTGAGGCATGCATAAAAAGGTCTTCTCCAATCGTCTTCATCTTCATATTTAATAACATTGATTTGCATCGTATAGCTTATATCGAGACTCGAGTGTTCGATAATCTCGATATCCAATGTTTTCTTTTCCCTGTCTTCGAGCATTGTGGCAATGAATGCCAATGCATTAGCGTGGCAATTTTCGGCTCGAGGGAGGTAAGAGATTGTTGCTGACTTGAATTTGCTAATTTTTTCTTCGACTAAGGCTACATAATCAACCATCTTATCTGATGTCTTGAATATCTTGTTGTAATGATTGGTGACGAGTAAGGAGTCGGCATATACAACTATTTCTTCCGCCCCAAGTATTATAGCAAGATCCAGTCTATGAAGGATAGCTTTATATTCTGTATCATTATCGGCGGCATAGAATTTAGGTTTAATAGTTTTCTCGATGCGATGATTGGATGGTGTAACGTGAATAATGCCGATTCCCGATCCTCGTGGTCCAGTATATCCATCCGTGAAGAGTCTCCATCCCGTACTCCGTGACCTGACGTCTGGATCTACAATTGAATCATCAACAATTACTTCTTCGAGTTCTTCCCAATCGGGGTCTTCAACTAGAAAATCTGCTAAGAAATCAGCTATTGTTTGTCCTTTAATTGATATTTGAGGCTCGAAGGAGATGCCATATTCATCGAGGAATACGAACCATTGCTGAACTCTTTGAGATTTTTCCTTTTTAGAAAGTACAAGTTTGAGAGGATATTTAGTAATGACTTTGATGGGATGAGCTTGGAAATAAGGTCGAAGTTTCTGAAAGCTGTAGACCAAGGCGAGTAGCTGTTTTTTTTTTTTTTTTTGAAATATAAGTTGGGGTTAAGGCAGACCCCAACCGGCTGAATAAACAAAAAGGCTAATATTACATTCTAGAATAGGCTTTTCCTTTTGCATCATCCTCCACAAGGGCTCGCAGACCTAGAGGAATACTGCTAGGAGAGAATACTATTTGTCCTATTACATTATGAAAGTTTGCCAAAAACAGGGCACTAGCATTAGTCTCCTTGTAATAGTGGCAGATCTTGAATTCTTCAAGTTGCTTTAGCTTTCCAACAACAGTATTTTAAACGGCAGTGCAATCCCAAGAAGGCTTCTTCTTTAGAGAGAGCATTGAAACAACACTGTTTGAGTTGCACACAATCCATAGTTTCTTGAAATTGCATGATAAAATTAAGTTCAAACCTCTATCCATCTCCTGAAGCTCAAGGTAGTCCACTAAACCACTACTCTCTTTTTCGGAATACCCAATGATAAATTCACTGTTATGATCTCTAACAAGCCCCCCATAACCCACAAGATTACTGTGGGATCCTGCTATAAATTCCTTTGTTGAGTAGTTGTTTTTCAGTTGTTGTATATCTTTTTTCAGTAGGCATGTGAGTCTTGCTGATGAAGTAAATTAGTTTTTCTACACCTTCGTCTTCCCGAATAAGGACAGAGCTCATGGAATCATCAGTTGTTGATAAGTACATTGTTAGTGTTTCGCCGTCAATAGGAGTACTCGTGATAGGAGGACTCCCTAAGTACTGTTTAAGATCTTGGAAAGCTATCATTGTAAGGAGTCTAAATGATTTCCTCGGGTTGGTTTTTGGATAGTGGAGTTGGATTTCCACGAAGGAAGTAAAGAAGTTTGCATCGATCAGATAACTTGGAGATGAACCAATGAAGAGCAGTAATCTTGCCAGCAATTTTCTGTACATCTTTTTTTGTTCGAGGAGATGGTATTGTCATGAGTGTCTTGATTTGTGCCAGATTGATTTCGATTCCCCTTTTACTAACCAGATATCCCTGAAATTTACTAGATGCAATGTTGAGTTTCATCTGGTAGGTACGAAGGATATCGAATATGGTTGTTTTTTTTGGAAGGCAAACTGGTTTTATATTGGGATCCGTAACCCTGAGTTTCTAACCCCATGAGGCCTCAAACCCGCGATCTCTCTCTAGGTGGCGAGGTACAACCACCAGTAGGCCAAGAGCCCAATGTTATATCGAATATGGTTTGGAGGTTGTTGTAGTGATTTTCACGTTTCAAGCTATTCCAGATCATATCATCGATGTGTGCTTCAATGATTGTGCCTAAATGATCTTTGAACATTTTCATGATGAGCCGTTGGTAAGTGGCTTCTGCATTCTTTAACCCAGAAAGCATTACTTTGTAAAGTAAAGACCTCTTTCTGTGACAAAAGTTGTTTTTTCCTGATCTTCTTCGGCAAGAGGAACCTGATTGTAACCAGAAGTTGCTTCCATCACTGAGAGAAGTTTGTGCCCTGCGACAAAGTCCATGAGTTGCGGGATCAGTGGGAGTGGAATGTTATCTATTGGGGTAAATTTGTTGGGTTCTGTGAAATCAACACAAACTTTAATTTTCCCGTTTTTCTTTGGGACCGCAATTATGTTAAAAGCCTATTTTGGATACTTTGCTTTCCTTATAAATCCTACACGAAGAAGTTTGCCAATTTCCTCATTAACGGCTTCGCGAAGGCGGGGAGCTAGATTTCAACGTTTTTGTACAACTGCTTTGCTGTCTAGAAGGGGGTTGAGCTTGTGACATGTGATCAAAGGATTAATGTCGGGCATCTCTTGGAAAAACCATGCAACGATGTCGATATTTATTTAAGGAGCTAGATCACGGTTTCTTTCTCATCAGATGACAGCTTGGAGCCAATGAAGGTGTTACGCCCAGGCCCATCAAGTTCAATGGAATCTACAACCTCAGTATCATGCTACTCGAATGTGGGGGGTGTTTCCTGCCGCTGTTGCTATGCCTTGAGAAGTTTTTCTGTGAAAGAGTTGGTTGTGGTATTCTCGCACATACGTCTAACGCTTGGCTGTCTTTGATTTCGTAAACTCTGTGATCTGTTGGAACTCACAATGTTAGATAATATGTGAATGGTACTGCTTTGATCGAATGTAGCCAACTCCGCCCTAAAATTCTTAAATATTTGGATTCAACATCGATGACCACAAATTTAACGAAAGTGGTTTCAGATCCCGCTTGAACTGGCTGGGTGATTTCTCTTATGGTTGATTCTTTTGAACCGTTGAAACCTCTAATAGTTGTTGTCGAAGCTTTCAGTGAATCTTTGAGTCCCATAACTTTGATTGCCCGTCTAAACAAAACATCTGTGGTTCTTCCCGCATCGATGAGAAGTATGTATAGGTAGTCTAGTCCTACTTTGAGCATAATGACTAGAGGGTCATCGTGAGGGTACTTGACATGGCTGGTGTCACAGTCCTCGAAGGTAGTATGGTACGAACGTTTTGATTTGCTTGAGTTGGGGAGAAGTTTTGCTGATTTGTCTGAGGAAGTTATTTTACAACAAATTGTAATTCAGTCATTTTCTTTTCTTTTCTTTCCTTTCACAATTGCGATCATGTACGCCAGTTTGCCCTTGGCCTTGCTCTTGATCAACGACTTTGTTATTTGTTTCTTCTTCGAAGAACTTTTGAATGCTCTGAATACATAATTATGAAGTCTTATTGCTAATAAAAAATGATAAAAAATTCAAATGAGAGAGTTGCAGTTGTCAGTTTTGTGGCTATGCGCGGTTTTTTTTTTGTTTTTTTTTTTTCAAGGCAAGCCAGTTTTATATAGGGATCCGTAGCCCTGAGTTTCCAACCCAATGAGGTTTTGAACCCACCACCTCTCTCTAGGTGGAGAGATACAACCACCACTGGGCCAAGAGCCCAATGGCTATGCACGTGATACAGACATTAAAGTTTATTAGGAATATCAGGAATTGCTTATACTACCCGATATAATTCATCTCCCTTTATCGTTGGTAAGATAGGGGAGAGAGTTGTTGTCATTGGAAGTAGAACTAGGACGGGTCTATCTGGTGTTCGGTCCCTTCTTCTAGTGTTGTCGGTGCTTCTTTCGCGTTACTTGGGTGCTTCGGTTGTGGTTGATTTTTGGGGTGGAGATAAAAATGTTTCACAATAATGGATGACAGAGGAGTTTTTCATCTTATCATCCTTGAATCGTTTTAATTCGATATAATTATTAACAACATCAATCATCTCTGTCACCATTTTGGGGTTGTGCAAGGTAAATTCTTTTTGAACTTTTGAGTCATTATGCAGGGCTACGGTGAATACTGGAACGACAATTTTGGGATATGAATTTCCATTTTTTCGTGTTTCCTAAAAGATATGCTTGTAAAAGCTAAGGTTTCTTTTGTGCCTTGCTCGAAGAAGAACAAAAAATCTACAGTTAACTCCCGCTCCTTGCATGAGCATAATTTGACTTGAAGAGATGTTGTAAGTGGCTGAAAGTGGTATTAGAGCTTTCGGGGATAGTATGGAACAATCTGAGTGGTTCCAATTTCTGGCTCATGTTGAATAATCTACATAGCATGGGTCGAGTTTGGAGTACAATCCAACTGCGGCTTTGAAGTTTTCGGACGTGGGTGAGAGGGTCAGTGAGGGTTGTATACTGAATAATTTTTGTCATGTAGAAATTATCCAAAATGGGCATAACTTCGAGATGCGGAGAGATGGGATTCGTTTCGATTCTTGCGAAAGCAGACCTTCGACATGGGATGTCAAAGTTTATAGCTTTTATCCTGTGGTTTAGGTCGCCCAAGGTGATAAATTTTGGCAGGGAAATTGGTACGGCTATAACCTGTTGATCTAAGTCCCTGTCCTTCAGGTCCCAGTCGGTCTCTGATAGGTCATCTTTCTGGTGGTGGTGGAGTCTGATGACGCGTGCGTGTCATGGGTTGTCGATGCTGAGGATGTATGTCCGAAATGTTGAGAAACCCTATATGGATTTTTTTAATCTGGATCGAGAAGTGCGTACTCGTTCTTCTCTTGGATGGTTCTCTCTTTGGGTTGCCCTGGAGCGATGATCACTTCGGGCCTGAGGAGGCGATGATTGACGGCCAGAAAGCTGATCATGACTTCTTTATAAATTCTCCATTTCTTTTTGATGTATTCAACTCTCTTTGTCCAAGGCCTATCTCTTTTCGTCTCTTTCGACTTGATGAGCTTGGGCGTGAATGCATTGATCTTCCAACCTCTGGACTCGGCCAAATTCCATTTGTCTCTATAGTTCGATCACTGCACAATGTAGATCGACTGTTTGGTAACGGGTTGATTTCATGATTCCTCAGCGTACTAGAATGGCTTCGAAGATTAATGTTTATCAACATATTGTTTCTCGATCTGGGGAGGTAAGGAAATGTGTGGTATTCCTATAGACAATACCAATTGTAATGGCATGTTTTCCAGGAGGATAATCTTCTCCAATACTTTTAGTAAGGATGGTGAAACAATAAGCTTAAACGAATAAGATCTTACGTGGAAACTCAGTAAAATGCTGCGCAAAACCACAACCTCGAGGAGGATTTTGATATAAAATCCAATAGTTTGCTAGTTATTAAAAAATGTTGGGTGATAGTACAATAAGGAAGAATGAATAATCAAGTTGTGGATATGAATAATCTATTGTATGTTTGTATTTATAGTAGATACATACAGTTTATATAAAGAAATATAGTTTCCAATATCGAGGGAGTGGGTAAACTTCGCGGATTTGTAACGGCTCTTTCTTGACCAAGCACAACGACAACTTTTAGTAGGTCGAGGACTTGTGGTTGTAAACGTGGCATCTACTCGAATGCTGGGTTGTCTTTGACTATGTTACGTTGGCTTATCCTTGTCGAATCTGGGAAAAATGCTACTACACAATCCTCGCATGTTGTCGGACGAAAAGAAACTTTTAAAAATGATCCAACCTCCTAAACGAGTTGCTGGTAGCAAAGATTTTAAATATTGCAATCTAAAGCAATTGAGAGGTGCGAAATCTGAACGACTCAAAAATTTAAATTGCGAGTATTGTTATTCATTTGGTATCTATCCTAGCGTGTTGTCGGTCGAAAATGAACCCTTAAAAACAAAACAACCTCTCAAACGAGTTGCCGGTAGCTTCTTAGAATTACTATATAAAGCTATGGGGAGGTACGAATTCCGTACCGGTCAAAAGTTAATACCGGGAGAATCACGATTAATTTAGGAACAATCCTAGTGTGTAGTTGGTCGAAAATAAACTCTTAAAAATGATCCAACCTTTTAAACGAGTTGTCGATAGCCAAACTTCTCAAAATTGTGATAAAAAGCAACGGAGTAGTGTGAAATCCGCACCGGCCAAAAATTCAAACCGTGAGTATTGTTATTCATTTCACAACTATCCTAGCGCGTTCTCGGTCGTAAAGAAATACCTAAAAACTCTACAACCACTCAAGCTAGTTGTCGGTAGCCAAGCTTCTCAGAATTACGACCAAAAACAAAAACAGAAAGGTGCAAAATCCGTTCTGTGCAAAAATTCATACCGCGAGTATTGCAATTCATTTGATAACTATTCTAGCATGTTATCGGCCGATAAGAAACTCTTAAAACCGATCCAACCTCTAAAATGAGTTGTTGGAGCCAAGCTTACCAAAATTGTGATCTAAAGCAACGGATTGGTACAAAATCCATACCGGTCAAAAATTCAAACCGTGATTTCTTTATTCATTTGGTAACTATACTAGTGTGTTGTCGGTCAAAAATGAACTCTTAAAAGCTATACAACCTCTCAAACGAGTTGTTGGTAACCAAGCTTCTAAGAATTGCGATCTAAAGCAACGGAGAGGTGTGAAATCCATACCGTTCAAATATTCATACCACGAGTATTGCGATTCATTTTGTAACTCTTAAAAAATTGCGATTAATTTGGAACCTATCCTGGCATGTTATCGGTCAAAATGAAACTCTTAAAAATAATCTAACCTCTCAAGCGAGTTGCTTGAAGCAAAATTTTCCAAAATTGCGATCAAAAGCAACGGAGAGGTGCAAAATCCGTACCGCTTAAAAATTTAAACCAAGAGTATTACAATAAATTGGTAACTATCCTAGCGTGTTGTCGGTCGAAAAGTAACTCTAAAAATTTATACAACCTCTCAAGCGAGTTGCCAGTAGCAAAGCTTCTCAGAATTACTATCTAAAGTAACGGAGAGGTACAAAATCTGTATCGGCTAAAAATTCAAACCGCAAGTAATGTTATTCATTTAGCAACTATCCTTGTGTGTTGTTGGTCGAAAAGGATCTCTTAAAAATGATCCAACCTCTCAAACGAGTTGTCGAAAGGCAAGTTTCTAACAATTTCGATCAAAAACAACGGAGAGGTACGAAATCCCTATCGTTCAAAAATACAAACCGTGAGTATTGCTGTAGTGACCCTGAAAATTCATAATTACTGTTACTATTCCCTTTTCGCATATTTCAAATTCCTGATCATTCTGCATATTCCAACTCTCTGACATCTGCATATGATTATTCACGTTACTCATTCCACGCTTATTCTAACCGTTATGCATACTTGGTATACTATATTTTCAGTTTTGGGTATTAGATACCCTTATAGTGGTTTTGGTGGTTTCGGCGGGAGGAGGCCGTATCATGACCTTAGGAACCCTAAGATGGGCCGGGTATGATGATGTAATAGTGTGTGTGTGGTTTGGGGTGATTCCGGAAGCCCGTTGGGTTCGCCGCAGGTTCTGAAAATATTTAGGTAAAAAGATTCATTTTAGGCAACTTAGGCGTTCCGGTGGTTTTAGGGCGGAGTAGGCTATTTTTTTTATTGTGGGCAACCCCTAGATGGGTTGGTTATGTTATTGTATGCGTGTGGGTGTTTCCCGACAGCCCCTATCAGGTCCGTTAAGGCTTAGGACTTAACCTATCCATTTCATTCTTTCGGCGTCTTTTCTGTCCATTTCTGAACTTTTGTTCAGAAAAGTCTTGAGCTATTTTTTTTTCGAGCGTTGGCTCTTCTAGATGGGTTGGTTATGTTATTGTGTGCATGTGGGTGTTGCCCGACAACCCCTATCAGTTCCGTTAAGGCTTAGGACTTAACCCATCCATTTCGTCCTTTCGGCGTCTTTTCTGTCCATTTTCTGAACTTTTCTGAATTATTTTTGTTAGCTATTTTTTTTTCGAGCGTTGGTTATTCCTTGTGATACGCATTGGACTTTCCCTATATAAACAACACTTAATCCCCAAATTCTATTCACTCCTCTCTCACTCTAATCCTCTCCTCTCTCGCCAAATTTATTGCGTCCCCTCGCCGTGATCTTTACCCCATTACTCGGAAAGTAATTCCTCTCTCTCTCTTCCGTTCAATTCGTTTTGATTCGAGATCTTGGAGTATGATTTAGGGTTTTTAGGGTTGGTGATTATTGAGCTATAATTGGGGTTTTGGGTGTTGTTAGGTCATTTGGGTAATCATTGTCGCTCACTCCGCACTCCCTTTGTCGATTCGCCATTCCTTGGGCTTGGAACTCCGGTTTTGGCATCATCAGGAACCGAGCATTATAACATGCGAGTTTCCCATCTCTGCTAAGTTTCATTACTAATTGCTTAGTGTTGATTTAGAGAACTACCTGTGTTAGAGAGGTGTTGATAATTTTAACTATAAACTATTTAGCCGTTCTTAGCATAATTGTGGCATATTGCCTGTGAATTTAGTTAGCTGCTCTTAGTATTGGTTTGACTATAATTATGGAGTTCTAGTCTTGTTAGAAACATCCTGTGGTTAGACATGTCAGATTGGACCCTCCTTCGTCGTTGCAGATCTCCATAGTTTTAGACATCCCTGTATATGATCTTAGCTTTTAACTCTGTATATTATTCAGGATATTGTATATATTCAGTTGATGTATATATGTTTTTTGCTTCCGCTTTTGTTGTTCATTCTTTTATTACTCTGATGATTTTGTTAAGTGAATGATCGAGCCAGAATTTGTCTACGGCTCGATCGTTCGTGGGTTAAATCTTTGGATCCCAAACTTGTGCAACCTCGAGTCTCAGTAATTGGTTTAGGTACTGATTATTTGATTTTGGGGTCGTGACAATTGTTATTCATTTGGTAACTACCCTTGCGTGTTGTCAGTCGAAACGGAACTCTTAATAACTATACAACCTCTCAAACGAGTTGCCGGTAGCAAAACTTTCCATAATTACTATCTAAGGCAACGGAGAGGTGCGAAATCCGTACCAGTCAAAATTTCATACCAAGAGTATTACGATTAATTTGGTAACTATCCTAGCGGGTTACAGGTCGAAACAGAACTCTTATAAATTATACAACCACTCAAACGATTTGTCGGTAGCAAAGCTTCACAGAATTATTATCAAAAGCAACGGAAAGGTTCGAAATCTGTAACGATCAAAAATTAAAGCCTGGAGTATTGCAATTAATTTGGTAAATATTCAAGCGTATTGTCGAACGAAAGAGAACTTTTAAAAACTATAAAACCTCTCAAACGAGTTGCCGGTAGCCAAGCTTCTATGAATTACAATCTAAAGCAACGGGGATTTACGAAATCCGTACCGTTCAAAAATTCAAGCCGCGATTATTGTGATCTATTTGTTAACTATCCAAGCGTGTTGTCGGCCGAAAATAAACTCTTAAAAACTCTACAACCTTTCTAACGAATTGTCGCTAGTCAAACTTCTCATAATTGCGATTTAAAGAAACGAAGAGGTGCGAACTCTGTACCAGTAAAAAATTCAAGCCGGTCGTATTGCGATTAATTTGCAAACTATCCTTACGTTTTGTCGGTCAAAAATGAAGTTTTAAAAACTATACTACAGCCCCACAAACGAGTTGCTGGTTGCCAAACTTCTCGGAATTAAGTACAAAAGTAACGGAGAGGTGCAAAATCAATATCGTTCAAAAATTCAAACCGTGATTATTGCGATTCATTTGGTAATTATCCTAGCGTGTTGTCGGTCGAAAAGGAACTCTTAAAAACTCTACAACCTCTCAAACGTGTTACCGGTAGCAAAGCTTCATATAATTATTCTCTAATGCAATGGAGAGGTGTGAAATCCGTACCGGTTAAAAATTCAAATCGAGAGTATTGCGATTAATTGGGTGACAATCCTTGTGTGTTGACGGTAGAAAGGGAACTCTTAAAAACTATACAAGCTCTCAAACAGTTGCCGGTAGCCAAGCTTCCCAGAATTATGAAAATAATAGACGAAGAGTTCGAAATCCGTACAGTTCAAAAATTCATACGGTGATTATTACGATTCATTTGGTAACTATCCTAGTATGTTGTCGTTAAAAAGGAACTCTCAGAAACTATACAACCACTCAAATGATTTGTCGGTATCCAAGCTTCTCGGAATTACTATCTAAAGCAACGAAGAGGTTCAAAATCGGTACCGGTCAAAAATATAAATCGGGAGTATTGCAATTAATTTCATCACTATCCGAGAATATTGTCGCTCGAAATGGAACTTTTTAAAACAATACAACATCTCAAACGTGATGCTAAAAGCCAAGCTTCACATAATTATGAACAAAATCAACGGAGAGGTGTGAAATCTGTACCTTTCCAAAATTAAAACTGCAATTATTACGATTCATTTAGTAACTATTCTTGTGTATTATCGCAGAAATGGAAATCTTATAAACTATACAACCTCTCAAACGATTTACCGGTAGCCAAGCTACTCAGAATTGTGGTCTAAAGAAATGGGGTGGTGCGAAATTTGTACCGCTCAAAAATTTAAGCCGCGATTATTGCGATTCATTTGGTAACTATCCAAGCTTGTTGTCGATCAAAAAGAAGCTTTTAAAAACTCTACAACCTCTCAAACATGTTGCCGGTAGCCAAGCTTCACAGAATTGCGATCTAAAGCAAAGGAGAGAGTGCGAACTGTTCTAATCAAAAATTCAAACCGGGAGAATTGCGATTAATTTGGTAACTATTTTAGCGTGTTGTCAGTCGAAAAGGAACTTTTATAAATTATCCAACCTCTCAAACGAGTTTCCGATAGCCAAGTTTATCAGAATTACGAATAAAAGCAGCGGAGAGGTGCAAAATCCGAACCGTTCAAAAATTGATACCGGGAGTATTTCAATTAATTTGGCAACAATCCGTACTTTGACAGTTAAAAGGGAACTCTTAAAAACTATACAACCTCTCAAACGAGTTGCCGGTAGCCAAGTTTCCAAGAATTACGAACAAAATTAACGGAGAGGTACGAAATCCGTACATTCCAAAAATTCAATCCTCGATTATTGCGATTCATTTGGTAACTATCCAAGCGTGTAGTCGGTCGAAATGAAACTCTTAAAACTCTGTAACCTTTCAAACGAGTTGCCGGTAGCCAATCTTCTCAGAATTACAAACAAAAGCAACGGAGAGGTGCAAAATTCGTACCGTTCAAACATAATAAACCGCAATTACTGTGATTGATTTGGTAACTATCCTAGTGTGTAATCGTTGAAAAGGAACTCTTTAAAACTATACAACCTCTCAAACGAGATGCCGTTGCAAATCTTCTCAGAATTACTATCTAAAGCAACGAAGCGGTGCGAAATTCATACCGTTCAAAAATTATAAACCGTAATTATTACGATTCATTTGGTAACAATCCTAGTGTGTAGTCGCTAAAAAGGAACACTTAAAACTATACAACCGCCCAAATGATTTGTTGCAAGCCAAGCTTCCCAGAATTACGATCTAAAGTAACGGAGAGGTTCAAAATCTGTATCGTTCCAAAATTCAAACCGGGAGTATTGCGATTAATTTGGTAACTATCCGACGTATTATCGGTCGAAATGGAACTATTAAAAATTATTCTACCTCTCAATCGAGTTGCCGATGGCCAAGCTTCTCAGAATTACGAAAAAAATCAACTAAGAGGTCTATAATCCGTACCATTATAAAATATAAGCTACGATTATTGCGATTCATTTGATAACTATCCAAGCGTGTTGTCGCTCAAAGAGACTCTTAAAAACTTTATAACCTCTCAAACGAGTTGCTGGCTGCCAAGCTTCTCATAATTACGATCTAAAGCAAAGGAGAGAGGTGCAGACTTTGTTCCAGTCAAAAATGCAAACCGGAAGAATTGGGATTAATTTGGTAATTATCCTAGTGTTTTGTAGCTCAAAATGGAACTCTTAAAAACTATCTAAACTCTCAAGCGATTTGCCTGTAACAGCGCTTCCCAGAATTATGATCTAAAGCAGCGTGGGGGGGGGGGGGGATGCGAAATCCCTATCGTTTTAAAATTTAAGCCGTGATTATTGTGATCCATTTGGTAACTATCCCAGCATTTTATCGATCGAATTGAAGTTCTTAAAACTCTACAACCGATCAAAAGAGTTTTCGGTAGCCAAGCTTCTCAAAATTATGATCTAAAGCAACGGGGAGGTGCGCTATCCGTACTAGCCTAAAATTCAAACGAGAGTATTACGATTAATTAGGTAACTATCTAAGCGTATTGTTGGTCAAAAATGAACTCTTAAAAATTATAGAACCTCCCAAAAGTTTTACCGGTAGCGAAGTTTCTGAGAATTATGAACAAAATCGACGGGGAGGTGCAAAATTGGTATCATTCAATAATTCAAACTGCGATTATTGCAATTCATTTGCAAACTATCTTAGCGTATTGTTGATGAAAATGAACTCTTAAAAACTATACAACATCTCAAGCGATTTGGCGGCAGTCAAGCTTCTAAGAATTACAATCTAAAGTAAGGGGGAGGTGCGAAATCCGTACTGTTCAAAAATTCATGCCTCAATTATTGCAATTCAATTGGTAATTATTCTTGCGTGTCGTCGGTCAAAATGAAACTCTTAAAATCTATACAGCCTCTCAAGCGAGATGCCGGTAGCGAAGCTTCTCGAAATTATGATCTAATGCAACGGAGAGGTGCGAAATCTGTACCCTTCAAAATTTCAAGCTGGAATTATTGCAATTAATTTGGTAACTGCCCAGCGTGTTGTCGGTCAAAAAATAACTCTTAAAAACTATACAACCCCTTAAATGAGTTTCCGGTAGCAAAGCTTCTCAAAATTACAATCTAAAGCAACAGGGAGGTGCGAAATGTGTACCGCTAAAAAAAATAAAGCCGTGATTATTGCGATTGATTTGGTAACTATCCTAGTGTGTTGCCATTGAAAAAAAACTCTTCTAAACTATAACCACCCAAACAATTTGCCGATAGCCAAGCTACACAGAATTATGAAAGCAACGGGGAGGTGCGAAATCCGTGTCGTTCAAAAATTTAAACTAGGAGTATTTGCGATTAATTTGGTAACTATCTGAGCGTATTTTCGGTCGAAAGGGAACCGCTAGCCAAGCTTCTCAAAATTATGATCAAAATCAACAGAGAGGTACAAAATCTGTGTCGCTAAAAAATTAAAAACGCGATTATTGCGACTCATTTGGTAACTATCCTAGTGTGTTGTCGCTGAAAATGAACTCTTATAAACTATACGACTTCTCAAACGATTTTCTGGTAGCCAAGCTACTAAGAAATGGGGATGTGCAAAATCTGTAACATTCAAAAATTCAAGCCGCGATTATTGCGATTCATTGGGTAACTTTATGGAACGGTATAAATTTTTCTTCTCTCGGTTGCTTTTGTTAGCAAGTCAGAAAAGCATGGCTACAGGCAACTCGTTTAAAAGGTTGTATAGTTTTAAAGAGTTCATTTTCGTTCGACAACACGTTAGGATAGCTACCAAATTAATTGTAATACGGGTTTGAATTTTTGAGAGGTACAAATTTTGTACCTATCCATTGCCTTAGATGGTAATTATAAGAAACTTGGCTACAGGTAACTCGTTTGAGAGGTTGGAACATTTTTAAGAGTTTATTTTTGACTGACAACATGCTACGATAGTAAACAAATAAATCGCAGCCAATTTGAATTTTTGACCGGTACGGATTTTGCACCGCTATGATGTTTTATATCACAATTTTGTGAAATTTGGATGCCGACAACACGTTTGGGATATTTGATATTTTTTAAGAGTTTCTTTACGATCGACAACACGTTAGGATAGTTACCAAATGAATGGCAATAATCACAGTTTGAATTTTTAAACGGTATGGATTTCACACCTCTCCATTGCTTCAGATCACAATTTTGAAATGCTTGGCTACCGGCAACTATTTGAGAGGTTTGATCGCTTTTTGTAGTTTATTTTTGACTGACAAACACGTAAGGATGGTTTCGAAATGAATCGCAATAATCGCGGTGTGAATGGGAATTTTAAAGCGGTACGAATTTCACACGTCTCCATTGCTTTATATCGCAATTCTGTGAAGCTTGGCCACAGGCAACTCATTTGAGAGGTGATAAATTTTTAAAGAGTTCCTTTTCAATGGTCAAAAAGTTAGGATAGTAACCATATTAATCCTAGTACTCCCGGTTTGAATTTTTCACACCGGTACAGATTTCGTACATTTCCGTTTCTTTAGATCATTATTTGGAGAAGATTGGGAGCCGACGACTGGTTTGAGAGGTTGTATAGTCTTAAAGAGATTCTTTTCAATCGAAAACACGTTAGGATAGTAACAAAATTAATCACAATACTACCGATTTGAATTTTTGACCAGCAAGGGTTTCGCACCTCTGCATTGCTTTAAATCATAATTTTTAAAAGCTTGGCAACAGGCAACTCGTTTGAGTGGTTGTATAGTTTTAAAGAGTTAATTTTCGATCGATAGCACGTTAGGATAGTAACCAAATTAATCATAATACTCCTGGTTGGAATTTTTGACCGGTACAGATTTCGCACATCTCCGTTGTTTTGGGTCGTAATTAAGAGAAACTTTGCTACAGGCAACTCGTTTGGGAGGTTGTATAGTTTTAATGAGTTCATTTTCGATCGACAACATGTTAAGATAGTTACCAAACTAATCGCAATACTCCCAATTTAAAATTTTGACCGGTATGGATTTCGATCCTATCCGTTACTTTTGTTTGTAATTTAGGGAAGCCTGGCTACAGGCAACTCGTTTAAGAGGTTATTTAATTTTAAAGAGTTCATTTCCGATCGACAACGCGCTAGGATAGTTCCAAATTAATTGCAATACTCCCGGTTTGAATTTTTGACCGTTACGGATTTTGCATCTCTCCGTTGCTTTAGATCGCAATTCCTAGAAGCTTGGCTACAGGCAACTCGTTTGAGAGGTTGGATCATTTTTATTAATTTCTTTTCGGCTGACAACATTCTAGGTTAGTAAACAAATAAATCGCAAAACTCCCTATTTGAATTTTTTGAACGGTACGAATTTCGCACCGCTATGATGGTTTAGATCACAATTCTGTGAAGTTTGGATGCCGACAACTCGTTCGGGAGATTGGATCCTCTTTAAGAGTTTCTTTTCGACCGACAATACGCTAGAATAGTTACCAAATGAATCGCAATAATCCCAGTTTGAATTTTTGAACGGTATGGATTTCACACCTCTCCATTGCTTTTGATCACAATATTGAGATGTTTGGCTACCGACAACTATTTGAGAGCTTTGATCGCTTTTCATAATTTTTTTTCGACTGATAACTCGTCAGGATGGTTTCCAAATGAATCGCAATAGTCGCAGTATGCATTTTAACATGTTTGAGAGGTGATAGAGTATTAAAGATTTCATTTTCGATTGACAACATGTTAAGATAGTAACCAAATTAATCGTAATTCAAATACGGATTTTGCACCTCTCCGTTGCTTTAGATCGTTATTCGGAGAAGCTTGGCAATAGGCAACTCGATTGAGAGGTTGTATAGTTTTAAAGAGTTTCTTTTCAATCGATAACACGTTAGGATTGAAACAAAATTAACTACAATACTCCCGGTTTGAATTTTTGCCACGTACGGATTTCGCACATCTCCGGTTCTTTTGGTCGTAATTCTGGGAAACTTTGCTACAGGCAACTCGTTTGAGAGGTAGGATCATTTTTAAGAGTTTCTTTTCAGCTGACAACATGCTAGGTTAGTAATCAAATAAATTGTAATACTTCCTATTTGAATTTTTGACTGGTACAGATTTCGGACCTCTATGATGGTATAGATCACAATTTTGCAAAGTTTGGGAGCCGACAATTCGTTGGGAGATTGGAATATTTGATTATTTTTAAGAGTTTATTTTCGATCGACAACACGTTAGGATAGTTAACAAATGATTTGCAATAATTGCAGTATGAATTTCTAAACGGCACGGATTTCGTACCTCTCCATTTCTTAAATCACAAATTTATAGATGTTTGGCTACCGACAACTCGTTTGAGAGGTTGGATCATTTTTAAGAGTTTATTTTTTATCGATAACACGGTAGGATAGTTTCCAAATGAATCGCGTTGTGAATTTTAGAACGGTACGGATTTAACACCTCTCGGTAGCTTTAGATCATAATTCTGAGAAGTTTGGCTACAAGTAACTCGCTTGAGAGGTTGGGTCATTTTTATGAGTTTATTTTGGACTGACAACATGCTAGGATAGTAAACAAATAAATCTCAATAGTCCCGATTTATATTTTTACCAGTACGAATTTCAGACATCTATGATGGTTTAGATTACAATTCTGTGAAGTTTGTTAGTCGACAACTCGTTTGAGAGGTTGGATTGTTTTTAAGAGTTTCTTTTCAACCGACAAAATGATAGAATTGTTACCAAATGAATCGTAATAATCGCAGCTTGAATTTTTGAACGGTACGGATTTCTCACAATTGCTGAAATCACAATTTTGAGATATTTGGCTACCGGCTACTCGTTTGAGAGGTTGTATCATTTTTAAGAGTTTATTTTCGATCGACAGCACGCTAGGATAGTTTCTAAATGATTCGCAATAATCGCGATGTGAATTATATAATGGTACAGGTTTCGCACCTCTCCATTGTTTTTTGTTCGTAATTCAGAGAAGCTTGGCTACAATCAACTCGTTTGAGAGGTTGAAAAACTATTCAACCTCTCAAACGAGTTGCCGGTAGCCAAGCTTCTTTGAATTACGAACAAAATCAACTAAGAGGTCCGAAATCTGTACCATTAAAAAATTTAAACTGCGATTATTGTGATTCATTTGGAAACTATCCAAGCGTATTGTCGGTCAAAGAGAAACTCTTAAAAACTTTATAACCTCTCAAACGAGTTGCTGGTAGCCAAGCTTTTCAGAATTACGATCTAAAGCAAATGAGAGAGGTGCGAACTTTATTCCAGTCAAAAATGCAAACCGGAAGAATTGGGATTAATTTGGTAATTATCCTAGCGTGTTGTAGGTCAAAAAGGAACTCTTAAAAACTATCCAACCTCTCAAACTATTTTCCCGAAACCACGCTTCACAGAATTATGATCTAAAGCAACGGGGGTGGGGTGGGGGAGCGAAATCCCTACCATTCAAAAATTCAAGCCGTGATTATTGAGATTCATTTAGTAACTATCCTAGCATTTTGTCGATTGAATTGAAACTCTTTAAAACTTTATAACCTCTCAAATGAGTTGCCGGTAGCTACCATTGGGCTCTTGGCCCAGTGGTGGTTGTACCTCTCCACCTAGAGAGAGGTCGTGGGTTCAAAACCTCATGGGGTTGGAAACTCAGGGTTACAGATCCCTATAAAAACTGGCTTGCCTTCCAAAAAAAAAAAAAGAGCTGCCGGTAGCCAAGTTTCTCAAAATTATGATCTAAAGCAACGGGGAGGTGCAATATCCGTACTTGTTTAAAATTTAAAACAAGAGTATTGTGATTAATTAGGTAAATATCTAAGCGTATTGTTGGTCAAAAAGGAACTCTTAAAAATTAAAGAACCTCCCAAAAGTTTTCCGGTAGCGAAGTTTCTGAGAATTATGAACAAAATCAACGGGGAGTTACAAAATTGGTATAATTCAATAATTCAAACCGTGATTATTGCGATTCATTTGGAAATTATCCTAGCGTGTTGTTGTTAAAAATGATATCTTAAAAACAATAAAACATCTCAAACGATTTTGCAGCAGTGAAACTTCTGAAAATTACGATCTAAAGCAACGGAGAGGTGCGAAATCCGTACTGCTCAAAAATTCATGTCGCAATTATTGTGATTCAATTTGTAATTATCCTAGCGTGTCGTTGGTCAAAATGAAACTCTTAAAAACTATACAACCTCACAAACGAGATGCCGGTAACCAAGCTTCTCAGAATTATGATCTATAGCAACGGGAGTTGTGCCATATCAGTACCAGTCAAAATTTAAAACTGGAAGTATTACAATTAATTTGGTAATTGTCCTAGCGTGTTGTCAGTCAAAAAATAACTCTTAAAAACTATACAACCTCACAAATGAGTTTCCGGTCGCAAAGCTTCTCAAAATTACTATCTAAAGTAACGGGGAGGTACGAAATCCGTACCGCTGAAAAAATAAAACCGTGATTATTGCGATTTATTTGGTAACTATCCTAGTGTGTTGCTATTGAAAATGAACTCTTCTAAACTATACAACCTCTCAAACGATTTCCCGATAGCCAAGCTACTCATAATTATGATCTAAAGCAACGGGGAGGTGCGAAATCCGTGTCGTTCATAAATTTAAACAGGGAGTATTTGAGATTAATTTGGTAACTATCCGAGCGTATTGTCGATCGATAGGGAACTTTTAAAAACTATACAGCCTCTCAAATGAGTTACCGTTAGCCAAGCTTCTCGGAATTTCGAACAAAATCAACAGAGAGGTACAAAATTTGGGCCGCTAAAAAATTAAAACTGCGATTATTCCAATTCATTTGGTAACTATCCTCGTGTGTTGTCATTGAAAAAGAACCTGTCACGCACCAAAATCCAATAATCGGTAGCTAGACCAATTACTGAGATTCGAGGATGTGCAAGTCGGGGAATCCAAAGTTCTGGCCCAGTCATTCACAATTGTATCACGACAGAGTAATAAGGAAAAATGGAAGCAGCGGAAGACTAAGATAACAATATCTAAACATAAGATTCTACAAACTTCTACGCAGCAAGCCCAACAGTAATAACTGGAGAATGAGCCATCAGCTTAGTTCTCCAAGGATCACCACAGCAACAATTAAACCTGAAATGTTGTTATGCGAGAGTGAGCAAATCACGGCTCACTAACTCCCCAAATAAGCTAAACGATTATACTAACCAATGAGATGTATATAATAATAATAATATGACATAATAATATCTAACGATAAATAATATATATGTCTAACAGGTATTTAATAGGTATATAACTAAACTAATGATTATATTTAACTATACTATAAATAAATATATATACATATCTCGAGCAAAGGAGTGCTAAGACTATAACTACACTCCAGCCACAAGGACTACTAACTACACTCTAATCACTGCCGTGGCCCTCAGCGCCACGCGCAACTAATCTACCTCAGAGATACAATCACCCACGGGGATAAACACCCTCAGCTCACAATAATCCAACAGGGTTACCCAAACCCCAACCAGGCACAACCCCTAAGCTATCACAAGCTATACGAGATCGCCCACAACCAGATATCAGCCTAAAGCGCAGAGCAACCAACAAGACTAAATAACATATTTTAAATATCATTTACAGAAGAGAGAGGAATAGATGCAGAGAGGAGAGGAATATGCAGAAAGAAGAAGAATGCTAAAGATTTCGTAAATCAATTAGGAGATGAAGAATTTAAATAAGAGAAGAAGAATATGATGAACTAGGATAATCCCATAATTATCCCAATACAATGATATGTTATGATGATGATATGATGGAATGAGATAATCTTATGATTATCCCAAGTGCAGGCGATTCAATGTTAAACATAATGCAGAAAGGTTTAAGGATTTCTATCAGAAGAACCTACGAATTGGAAGTATGCAGAGATGCAATGATATGCTTGATGATAATGATGATGATGATGCGTTATGATGCAGAATGATTTTGCGATGTCAACCCAAAGGGCTAGCCCCCATGACTAAAGTGGGCTGACAACTGCTAAAGAAGGATTACCTTAAAGGACCATTATGGATACAGGTACGATTTTTCTAAGCTGACCAGGCTGGGGGAACTACACTGGGAGTCACGAGCACCCCAAGGAATCATATCCTCAGTCACACACAAGGAACCACAATCCTTACCACACACATGTCACATATAATATGGGCCAGGGGATGTATTCGGTCACAATAAGATAAGAAAATATATTATCTATAGATGCGTGCAAAAATCTCAAAGACTGAAACACAACTGCTGCCAACACAACAAGTACACAATAGGATAACCACCTGCCTGAGAGCGTGACAACCAAAGCTAACACAGAAGCCCTCCTGTGACTCAGTTGTACCATCTAGACCTAGATAAAACAACAACTTAGCCGTCACGACATCTAAACAACATCAGCCTCTAAGATTCCTCAAAGCAACATGATTACCATCATGTGCTACAGTACAGATGGGGTGACCTACAAGTGTCGAACAAGTAACCAACAATCCCCAAAAACCAAACCGCATCACAATCCACTTAATAATGTACATAAGTCACCAGCGCGGATGTACAGGAATCAGATTCAACAAGAGGTTTCAGCCGTATTCTAACATCTCAGGTGACGTACAACTTCATAAACCACCTGGCTCAGCCACGTACCTCACTGAGCCATGCTGTCTCGCTGCCTCCTAGATGACGGAAGGGAACACAGCCCAAACAGCCTCATCTCGGGGAAAGAAGGCTTACGGGTAAGCACTATTAGCTCTGAGAATCATGAGGGCATGAGTGTCACAACATGATAGGCAAACAATCCTAAGGAAAACTATCAGAAGTTCAACATCCACGACCGGCCACCATGAACAAGCCGTCTGCTCACCACCAACAACTAACAGTCCAGGAGATACCACACTCCCACATGGAATCCAGCATTCCAAACACCCACCAATCACAACGATAGTGTTGTGCCCAAGGACCAGGCCTCGAGAACACATACACCTAGACTTGTCCTAAGAATAATCAAAACAATAGCAGGCAAGAGGACGAGCTCCGAATCGAAGACCATGTCTTACTGAACCTATGTCGCCCCAGGACTACCCTCAAACCAAGTCCAGTAACCTAAACTAACTAAGGTGCTACACTATAAGGTGAGAACTATAGTCTTTGAACTACACTATCTAAGAGAAATGACGGCTAAACCACAGCCGTCCATACATCTCCACTAATAGCCAAACCTAGTTATTAGTGCCTTGACTAATCAACAATTCCACACTCAATATATTATATATATATATATATATATATATATATATATATATATAGCAATGTTGAGGCGTCGCTAGACACTGAGAAATGCCTTTGTTCTTAGCCTCAACGAAGAAAAGATTCGTGATAACCACCTTCAATAAAATCGGTCTAAGAGGAATCTCATGAGTTATCGTCACATCGACGGCAACTGAGAACAACTACCTATGACTAACCATAACCTACAGGTTCTATCTAGTAGCTAAACTCACATTGTCACGGGTTTTACTAGCTTATCAAACCCTTAAGTATTCTCGCCTAAGGTATGTTAAACGGATAACCCGTAAAGGTGTCCTAAGAAACTAACCCATATACTAACCTAATCGCAGATACAAATATACTAAACTATGCATTTCTATAACTCCTGAATCAGCATAATAATCAAGTTACTTAAGAAGATAAAACTCGCCTGACAAAACCACGCTCGAAACGACAATCTCGGCGAAACTGTCCAAACAGCACCCCAACAGAAATGTGCTTCGCGAATCAACTTCCGGAGCTCCAAATCAATCACGAAAAGAACCAGGAACACCATAACATCAACTACAATTCAAACAAAAGATCCTCGCCCGAAACTGAGTTTCAAATAAGAGCCACATTCGAATCAGCACCAGAAACTGCAGTAAAATCTACAATCCACCACGCTACACTACGCTACTCTGATCACCCACAACGCATTAAGATATACCACTTTAAGCCCACCTAATCAGCCGCCCAACAATCACACATCCGGTGTTCGAAGAGGGAAAAAATAACCCTCTCTCTTCCTATAGAACAACAATAATTTGGGCAGTAATATCTGAACAAAAACGGCAACAATCGCCGGTCCAGACAGTCCTCTCCAAAACAGCAACAACTACTATCTAGAACAACCACCACACCTCCTCTTTCTAACTACACCAAACCCCAATCACTACCCTAATGAGCACAATCATGTTATGATATATCAACTCTTAACTAACCAATTCAGCCACCCAAACACCAACAATCCAACCCAAGCAAACACCGCCACCGGCCAACACCTGTAATAAACTCCAATCAAGCGCCCCACCATCACAACAATGGTTAAAACCTATCAAAAATCTCACCAATACATGCCCTAAAGCCTAATCAGCCACCAAGCCCGAATCATCGCAAACCACAGCTCAACCGAGAGAGAGTACGAACCTCGAAGGCGAGAGAGAGCTGACTTCAAAGTGGTGGCTGTGGTTCGTAAAGAAACAGCGACCCACCGATGAATCCGAATCTGAAAACGGCAGCCCTCTCTTCACGAGAGTCAAGAGCTGAAATTTTGGAAGAAGAAGGTGATTCCCCAAGTTCCTATCGAACCAAGGAAGGAGAAGGGTTGAAGAATTGAAGGGAGGAGAAGGATTAGAGAAGTTAGGGATAAGTTGGTGAGGGAGAGAGAAGAAAAATGAGGAGAGAGAATGAAGAATGATATATATAAAATCGCCAAGTCGTTCGAACGGACACGAAAGTCGTTCAAACGGCCAAGAGGTCTTGGGCCAAATTTCAGTGGATAAGTCGACTCGTTCGAACGATAATAATTCTCGTTCGAACGATAATTCTGTCCAATGGCCAAGACGTCCAGAAAACAAGCAGGGTTCGTTCGAACGAATATAAAACTCGTTCGAACGGGAACTGGGATAACTCCAAAAATGTCATTCTGAGATATTCCTGAGCTACACCGAACACCAAGATCCTCAGAAGACAGGAACAACCCGAAGCAACAAACACAACCCTAACAGAAACAAACCACCGATTTCTCAAATCATAACTCCACCTCCTCTACCCAACGACAACAGAAACCACAGAACTGATGGAACACCAAACACCAAATCATCATATATTAACCAAAAAAATTTGGGTAACTATAGAACTCGTATAAACTATTCAACCACTCAAACGATTTGCCGGTAGCCAAGCTACTAAGAACTGGGGATGTGCGAAATCTATAACGTTCAGAAATTCAAGCCACAATTATTGCGATTCATTTGGTAACTATCCAAGCGTGTTGTCGGTCAAATAGGAACTCATAAAAACTCTCCAACCTCTCAAACGAGTTGCCGGCAACCAAGATTGTCAGAATTTCGATCTAAAGAAAAGAAGAGAGGTACGAACTCTGTTCCTGTCAAAAATTTAAACTGGGAAAATCTTGATTAATTTGGTAACTATCCTAGCGTGTTGTCGATCAAAAAAGAACTCTTAAAAACTATCCAGCCTTTCAAACGAGTTGCCGATAGCCAAGCTTCTCAGAATTGCGATCCAAAGCAACAGAGAGGTGCAAAATCTGTACCAGCCAAAAATTCAAACTTAGAGTTTGGCAATTAATTTGATAACTATCCTAACATGTTTTCGGTCGAAAAGGAACTCATAAAAACTGTACAACCTTTGAAACTAGTTACCGGTAGCAAAGCTTCTCAGAATTACTATCGGTGGGGAGCGAAATCTGTACCGGTCAAAAATTCAAGCCGAGAGTATTACGATTAATTTAGTAACTATCCGAGAGTATTGTTGGCCGAAAGAGAACTTTTAAAAGCTATACAACCTCTCAAACGAGTTACCGGTATCCAAACTTCTCAGAATTGCGAACAAAATCAACATAGAGGTGCAAAATCCGTAACATTCAAAAATTCAAACAATGATTATTACGACTTATTTGGTAACTGTCCTAGTGATTTGTGGCTGAAAAGGAACACTTAAAAACTATACCACCTCTGAAACGATTTGCCGGTAGCCAAGCTTCTCAGAATTACAATCTAAAGCAACGGGAAGGTACGAAATTCGTCCCGTTAAAAAATTTAAGCCGCGATTATTGTGATTTATTTGGTAGCTATCCAAGCGTGTTGTGGGTCAAAAAAGAACTCTTAAAGACTCTACCACCTTTCAAACGAGTTGATTGCCAAGCTTCTCAGAATTACGATCTAAAGCAATAGAGTGGTGCGAACTCTGTTCCAATCAAAAAATCAAATCGGGAGTATTGCGATTAATTTGGTAACTATTCTAATGTGTTTCCGGTCAAAAAGGAACTCTTAAAAACTATACTACAACCCCTCAAACGAGTTGCCGGTTGCCAAGCTTCACCGAATTATGTAAAAAAGTAACAGAAAGGTGCGAAAATCATATCGTTCAAAAATTCAAACCGCGATTATTACGATTCATTTGGTAACTATCCTAGCGTGTTGTCATTCGAAAATGAACTCATAAAAACTATACAATCTCTCAAACGACTTACCGGTAGCAAAGCTTCTAAGAAAGCCTCTAAGAATTATTATCTAAGCGAAATCCGTACTGATCAGAAATTTAAATCGAGAGTATTGCGATTAATTTGTTAACATTTCTATTGTGTTGACGGTCAAAAGAAAACTCTTAAAAACTATACAACCTCTCTAACGGGTTGCCTGTAGCCAAGCTTCTCAGAATTATGATCTAAAGCATAGGAGAGGTGCGAAATCTGTACTAGTCAAAATTTCAAACTGGGAGTATTGCGATTAATTTGTTAACTATCCTATCGTGTTGTCGGTCCAAAAGGTACTCTTAAAAACTATACAACCTCTCAAATGAGTTGCAGGCTGCAAAGCTTCTCAGAATTACTATCCTACCGTGTTGACGGTTGAAATGGAACTTTTATAAACTATACAACCTCTCAAACGAGTTGCCGGTAGCCAAACTTCCCATAATTACGATCAAAAGCAACGGAGAGGTGCGAAATTCGTGATAGTAGCTCTCAAGATAAGCTAGGTGGAAGAGAAGCTAGTGATAGTGTAATTACTATGTACCAAAATCAAATGCTCAATAACAAGCTCAGTGACCTCAGCTACAAAGGAAGTTATTTCACATGGAGCAACAAGCAGAGTGGCAACAGCAACACTCAAAGTAAAATTGACAGAATTTTCATTTTTGAGGAATGGAGCAACAAATATAGGGCAGCTGAAGGAGTATTTTTGCTACCTAGAATCTCTGATCATTGTCCCATGGTTGTAAGGATTAAGGAGGACACCACTAAAGGTAAGAAGAGCTTTAAAATTTTAATTATTGGGCCAAAGAAGATGGGTTCCAAGAGCTCATAGCAGATGCTTTTAGAGGGCACCACTTTTAATAGATCTGAAGTTGAGTACTTAAATCATGGTATCTCAGACCACTCTCCTTCTATTCTAACCATTTTTAGTGGTTTCAAACATGGCCCGACTCCCTTTAAGTTCTTTAACTCTTGGGCAGACAACCCCAAGTTTGAAGAACTGGTGAGGGGTCATTGGAACTGTAAAAGGAAAGGTAATACTACATTTAGATTCACTACTATGATGAGAGAGTTGAAGCCTATTTTAAAGGAAAAATTTCTGTTACTAAAGTTGATTTACTGATCTCTAACTCTAAACAAGTTCTTGAGGTTATTCAGAATAATTTGCAAGTGGGTCCTCTCAATTTGTTTTATGCTCATGCTGAAAGATCGGCGCTAAAAGCTTATACAAAGTTGATCAGTTTGGATGAATCCCAGAAAAGACAAAAGTCTAGAGTGCAATGGTTGGCTCCTGGTGACCACAACAATGACTTCTTTCATCGATCCATGCAAAGTAGAAGATCCAGGAATAATATCACATCTATTTTCAATGAAGATGGTAAGGAGCTTGTTAATGAGGAGGACATTGCAGCTGAGGGTATAATGTACTTTGTGGATATCATTGGTAAGCCACACTCTGAAGGTATGCCCCCTAACTTTCTCTCTTGTCTTAATATTTCTTGTCATTCTGTTGATGAGAAGCATGAGATGAGCAGGGTAGTAGTTACAAGGGATGAGATTCTTAGTGCCCTTTTTGGGATTGGGGATGATAAGGCTCCAGGGCCTGATGGGTACACTGCTTGTTTTTTCAAAAAATGCTGGAGTACTATTGGGGATGACTTTATAAATGTTGTGCTTAATTTTTTCCGATCCTCCAAGATGATAAAAAAGTTAAATGCAACTTCTATCACCTAGATTCCCAAAATCCCTATCCCTTGTACTTTTAATGATTTCAGGCCTATTGCTTATAGTAATGTGATTTATAAATGCATATCTAAAGTCATTACTACTCGAATTAAGGTTGTGATTGATAAACTTGTGAGTCCTAATCAGTCGGCTTTTATCCAAGGAAGGAATATCCATGAAAACATCTTATTGACCCATAAGATTCTTAGGAATTACCATAGAGACAAAGGGAATGGATGATGCACATCCAAGATTGACCTTAGGAAAGCTTATGACATGGTTAGGTGGCAAGCGGTCATTGAAATCCTTATGGTCGCTAATTTTCCTGACAACATGATTGGCTGGATCTGGGAGTGTATGTCCACTCCTTCCTACTCTATCAGTCTAAATGGCACCCCTAGAGGTTACTTCCAGGGGAAGAGAGGTCTCAGGCAAGGGGATCCAATGTCCCCCTACCTCTTTGTTTTATTAATGGAAGCTTTTAACTAGAAGATGGTCAAAAATGTTTTTGAGGGAGATTATGAGCTACATCCTAAATGTGTGACACCCCAAATCTCCCATCTGTGTTTTGCCGATGATCTCATTGTGTTTATGAAAGGAACTTTAGATAATGCCTTAACACTGACTATACTCTCAAAGACTTTAACGGTTTTGCTGGGCTGGATATTAATTGCAACAAGAGCAAACTTTTTTGTGCAGGAATGAGTGACTATGAGGGTGATAGTTTAAGTAATATTCATGGCTTTGAGAAGGGAATTTTGCCTGCCAAATATCTTGGATTACCACTTATTACTACTAGACTGAAAAGCTCGGATTATATGCCAATTATTGATGCTCCATGATCAAAGATTTAAAGTTGGAAGTGTAATCTCCTCAGTTATGCTGGGTGGTTATGGTTAAATCTGTCCTTAGCAGTATGCAAGTGTATTGGTCATCTTGTTTTATGCTTCCTGTTGCAACCACTAATTTGATTATAGCTATCTGTAGGAACTTTCTTTGGAGTGGAAAGGAGAAGAGCAGTCGTTCCACTTCTATCAGCTGGGAGAGGTGTTGTTACCCGTACAATGAGTAATGCTGCTGCTATCCTCAAGCATACTTGGAAAGTCATTTCTCATAAGAACTCTCTTTGGGTGGACTGGATCTACAAAAATCAGATTAAGAAAAGGAACTTCTGGTACCTTAAAATCCCTCAAAGATGCTTCATGGTCATGGAGGAAAATCTTGCAAAGAAGAGACATTGCAACAGGCATTGTATCTCACCTCCTGGGAAATGGCAAGGATACCAAGTTCTGGTTGGATCCTTGGCATCCCATGGGTATTCTCAAAAACCTTTTTGATCAATCTCTCAAGTATGATTCTACTCTTCACCTTAATTCCACAATGGATAATGTTATCAATAATGGAGAGTGGGTTATTCCCTTTAACTCTGAATTCCTTATGTCTGAGATCTGGGAAGGGGCAAAGCATGCTCACGGATGAGTTGCTCTCGGAACATTTCCAGCTACCTTTTTTAGCCTTATTTCTGGGATTGAGAGGAATTACAGTTGATGGAGTTGCTGTTAGGGAGGATAAGGTTAACATGGCCAATTTTCTGGGTCTGAAGATTGCAGCTATGTTCCATCCATTTCCATCCATGCCTTCCCTCCATTCCTTTGGATTGAATGGAACAAGAGGGGTTATTGATCTGAATCCAACTCTTCCCATTCCTCATCCACATCTTTTCCACTTACTTCCATCCTTTCATCAATATTGTAACTTGTTTGTGGATGTACCTCCTGCATGGGGCAACATTGGGGCTGATAGATATCCTCTTGCTGCATACAATGGGAGAGTTCAAGATGATGGTCAAGGGCCTGTTCTTGTGGACGAAAGCTTAAGGGTAGTATGCTCTAGGTGCATCCCCTTTCAGATTGAAACATGGTGAGACTAATGGATAGAACTTTGATGCATTTGGATAGATGGTGGATAAAGCTTGCTCCTGCTATGTGACTCTCTTACTTAGCTTTAACAAAGTGTAATTGTAGTTAAATTCAGTTGATGTTGTTGTCTTGTTTAATTGTTAGCCTTCCTTGTGTGGATTGAGCTAGCTAGGCTTTTGCCTTGGTCTGTAACTCTTATATCTTTTTTTATTTCCTGGGGGTTAGTCCCCCAGCTTGCCTTTCAAAAAAAAAAAAAAAAAGCTTTTAGAGGGCATCCTACTGGCAATGCTTTCTTTACTTTACACTCAAAACTTAATAATGCTAGATCTGCTGTGAGAGAATGGAGGAAGGCAAAAATTGGTAGTGTTGAGAATAAAGTGAAAGAAGCTAGATGCTTACTTGACCACATTCAGGCTAACTTGCTGGTGGACCCTACTAATGAGATTTTGACGAGAGAGAAATAAAAAAGCTATATACAACTTCACAACTCTAGCCAAAAAAGAGTAGTCTTACCTTAGACAAAAGGCCAAGGGTTGACTGGCTTACTATGGGAGACACTAATTCCAGCTACTTTCATGGAGCTATTAAGGGAAGGAGAGCAAGGAATGCTATCTTGAGCATCAAGAATGAGCAAGACAACATTATTTATGAACCTACCCTAATAGCTAAAGAAGCTGTTAATTATTTCAAACATATTCTAGGCCAGGGAAAGGTTGATATTAACGTTGAGAAGATTCGAGGACTTAATTTTAAAAATAAAATTCAAAATTTGGATAAGGCTAGCTTAGAGAAAGAAGTTTCAGATGAAGAGATTGAGCTAGCCTTGTTCTCGATTAGTGATGATAAGGCCCCAGGTCCTGATGGGCTAAATGCCCACTTTTACAAAAGTACTTGGAACACAATTAAAAAAGTTTTTTGTAAAGGTATTAATAACTTTTTTAGGAAGGGTAGGATGCTGAAACAGATTAATACTACAGTGGTTGCCCTTGTTCCAAAAACCCTTAATCCCAATACTTTTGGGGATTATAGACCTATATCTTGTTGTAATGTGACCTACAAAGTTATATCTATGATCTTAACAACTAGACTTAAAAGAGTGTTACCCCCTCTCATTAGTAATAATCAAGCTGCTTTTGTTGAAGGTAGAAGCATTATAGATAACCTTATGATTAGTCATGAACTGCTTAGGATTATCATAGGAGCTCTAATAAAACTGATTGCACAGCCAAAATAGATCTTAGGAAGGTTTATGACCTAGTTCAATGGGAAGCCATTGAAACTGTTTTGAGTGTTTTGGGCTTCCCTAAAGTTTATATTGGATGGGTTTTGGAATGTGCGTCTACAGCCTCTTATTCCATCTCTGTGAATGGTTCTCAAGAGGGGTTCTTCCAAGGTAAGGGAGGTCTCAGACAGGGTGACCCCATATCTTCTTATTTATTTGTCCTCATAATGGAAACTTTTGGTTTATTGCTAGCCGAATCAGTGGATACAGGTATGTTTGATCTTCATAGTAAGTGTTCTAACCCTGCATTTGCAGATGATTTGCTTGTATTTTTCAAAGGAAATGTGAACTCAGTCAACTCTATCAGAGCCAGCCTGACTACTCAAAATAGAATTAGTGGACTAGAGGTTAATCTCTCCAAATCTGCTATTTATTTTTCAGGAACAGATGATGTGAACCAACAACAACTTGCTGCAACTCTGGGTTTCAACATATGCACTCTGTCTTTTAAGTACCTTGGAGTGCCTCTTATCTCCACAAGGCTTAAGGCTAGGGACTGCAACAATTTAGTGGAGAGGATTACTTCTAGGATACACTCTTGAAGGTACTCTTATCTTTCATTTCCAGGTAAGCTCCAATTAATCAAATCTGTTCTCAACTCTATACATATATATTGGACTAGCTTATTTATTTTGCCTAAAAGGATCATGAACCAAATTGAGAACACTTTCTCTAAATTCCTATGGCATGGAAATGAAAAGAAGAGAACTGTTCCTATAAGGTGGAATTGCTTTTGTTACCCTAAGAAAGAAGGAGGATTAGGTCTAAGAAGTCTAGAAAAGTGGAATGAGGCTGCTATTATGAGGCATCTCTGGAAGTTGGCTTCTAAAAGTGAGTCTATATGGGCCAAATGGGCTGATACAAACTTACTTAGAAAAATAAATATTTGGTCTATTGATATACCTAGAGATTGCTCCTGGTCCTGGAGGAAAATTCTTAAGATAAGAGATAAACTTAAGCTTATGACCAAACACGTAATTAACAAAAGAGAGCAAACTAGTTTCTGGAATGACCCTTGGCATGAGCAAGGTATCCTCTTGGATAAGTTTAGACAATATCACAGGTATGACTCCTACCTCAAACTTGATACTAAAGTTTCTATTTTCATTATTGATGGGGAATGGTCTATTCCTCCACATATCTGTTATGATCTGCCTGATATTATGAATAGCCTTCCCCAGATTATAGCTAGCAATACGAACTATGACAAGATAGTATGGACTCCTAATAAGATAGGTGTCTATACTGTTTGTGATACTTATGAGCACATAAGGAAGTCTAGAAATAGATTGACTTGGACTACAATTTGCTGGAACTCATATGTCATTCCTAAACAAGGATTTACAGTTTGGCAGTCTATGAAAGGAATCCTGGCTACTCAGGATAGGCTTGTACAAAGGCATGTGTTAAACATTTCACTTTGTACTTTTTGCAAAAATGCCCCTGGAAAGTACATCTCATTTACTTATGAACTATGTTTTCTCTTATGATATATGGTCTAAAATTCTTGCTATTTCTGGATTTTATAGACACATCGGAGATTTTTATGAAGAAGTGGAATGGCTCTCAAAATTGGAAAAAGGTGATACTATTACAAAAATTGTGCACACCAGTTTCTGCTCCTTTGTGTACCATATATGGAGAACAAGGAATGATGCTGTCTTCAGAAACTAGTTCAGCAATTGCCCTAAGGTGATTAGACAGATCACAAATGATGCTTACATAAGGCTGAATGCTATTATTGTCCGAACAGCTGATACTGCAAGGAACAGGGAGTGTTGTGGAGCTTGGCACCTACGCCCAGACTATGTTCTACCTAAAACTTTACTCTTATCATGGGACCCACCTCCTCAGGGTATCTATCTTCTTAATTCTGATGGGTCTTACACTAACTCAAGAGGAGGGACTGGAGGCATTATCAAAAATTCTGAAGGTATAGGCATAATTGCCTATGTAGGAATGTTAAAGCGTGTTGATATTGTGCTTCCTGAGATGCAAGCTATTTTACAAGGGCTTGAAACTGTTGTGAACTTGGGACTTCCAAGACTTTGGGTGATACAGATTCAACTTGTATGGTGTCTTACTTGAGAGATGGAGTCATCCCACCATGGAGGTGTTTCCATACTTATAATGCTCTATTGAATCTGATCTAGAGGTTGGAGGAGTTCAATATTTTTCACAAATTTAGAGAGGTGAATGAATGTGCAAATTTTATTGCTGGATACCTGACATGTAATTGTTTTGTGACTTATACCCCAAGCTCTTTTCCAATTGAACTGTATAGATATATAGATAAGGATAAAAGGGGTATATCAGTCAATAGGATGTAATTCATTTTATCTTGATATATAACTTGCCATGGGGTCTACCTAACCCTATTTTTCCTTTGCAAAAAAAAAAAAAAAAAAAAAAAAGGTGCGAAATTCGTACCGTTCAAACATAATAAACCGCAATTATTGCGATTCATTTGGTAACTATCCTAGTGTGTAGTCGTTGAAAAGAACTCATAAAAACTATACAACCTCGCAAACGATTTGCCGGTAGCAAAGTTTCTCGGAATTATTATCTAAAGCAACGGAGAGGTGCGAAATCTCTACCGGTCAGAAATTCAAACCAGGAGTATTGCGATTCATTTGGTAACAATACGAGTGCGTTTACGGTCAAGAGGGAACTCTTAAAAACTATACAACCTCTCTAATGGGTTCCCGGTGGCCAAGTTTCTTTGAATTATGAACAAAATCAATGGTGAGGTGCAAAATTCGTACCGTTCAAAAATTATAAGCCGCGATTATTGCAATTCATTTGGTAACTATCCTAGTATGTAGTCGCTGTAAATGAACTCTTAACAACTATACAACCTCTCAAACGATTTGCCGGTAGCCAAGCTTCTCAAAATTACAATCTAAAACAATGGAGAGGTGAGAAATCCATACCGCTCAAAACTTCAAACCGGGAATTTAGCGATTAATTTGGTACCAATCCGTGCGTATTGTCTGTCGGAAGGGAGCAATTAAAAAATGTTAAACCCCTCAAACGAGTTGTCGGTAGCCAAGCTTCTCTGAATTACAAACAAAATCAACGGAGAGGTCCGAAATCTGTACCGTTCAAAAATTCAAGCTGCGATTATTGCGATTTATTTGGTAACTATCCAAGAGTGTTTTTAGTTGAAAAGAAACTCTTAAATCTCTCGAACCTCTCAAACGAGTTACCAGTAGCCAAGCTTTTCAGAATTACGATCTAAAGCAACGGGGAGGTACGAAATCCGTACTAGTTTAAAATTCAAACCTGGAGTATTGCGATTAATTAGGTAACTATCTTAGCGTGTTGTGGGTTAAAAAGGAACTCTTAAATATTATTGAACCTCCCAAACTTTTTGCCGGTAGCGAAGTTTCTAAAAATTATGAACTAAATCAACGCGGAGGTACGAAATTCGTATCATTCAATAATTCAAACCGTGATTATTTTGATTCATTTGGAAGCCATCCTAGCATGTTGTTGCTGAAATGGAACTCTTAAAAACTATACAACATCTCAAACGATTTGGCGGTAGTCAAGCTTCTCAAAATTACGATCTAAAGCAACGGGGAGCTGCGAAATCTGTACTGTTCAAAATTTCATGCCTCGATTATTGCGATTCATTTGGTAATTATCTTAGCGTGTCGTTGGTACAAATGAAACACTTAAAGCAACGAGGATTATTGCGATTAATTTGGTAACTATCCTAGCGTGTTGTCGGTCGAAAATGAACTCCTAAACACTGTACAACCTCCCAAACGAGTTGTGGTAGCAAAGCTTCTCAAAATTACTCTCTAAAGCAACGGGGAGGTGCGAAATCCGTACCGTTCAAAAGTTTAAACCATGATTATTGCGATTCATTTGGTAACTATCATAGTGTGTTGTCATTGAAAAGGAACTCTTGTAAGCTATACAACCTCTCAAACAATTTGCCGTTAGCCAAGCTACTCAGAATTGTGATCTAAAGCAACGGGGAGGTTCTTCTTCTTTTTTGAAAGCCAAGCTGGAGGACAAACCCCCACGATATATAAATAAAGATATAAGAGTTGCAGACCAAGGCAAAAGCCTGACTAGCTCGATCCACACAAGGAAGGCTATCAATAAAACCAAACAACAACATCAAAAAAATCAAACTACAATTACACTTTGTTAAAGCTAAGTTAGAAAGTCCCATAGCAGGTGCAAGCTTTATCCACCATTTATCCAAATCCATCAAAGTTTTATGCATTATTCACACCATGCTTCTGTCTGGTAGAGGATGCTCCTAGAGCTTACTACCTTAAGGCTTTCATCCGCAAGAAAAGGCCCTTGAACATCATCTTGAACTCTCCCCGTACATGCAGCAAGAGGAAATCCATCGGTCCCAAAGTCGCCCCAATCAGGAGGTACATCCGTGAGTAAACAGAAAGCACCAGGAGGCATTTCAGGCCAGTTAATTTATACAGTAGGCAGATGAGTGCAGTGGGGATTCAATTTCCATTTATGGAAGGACCTAGTACCACCATTAACGTCCCTATGACCATATTTAACAGCATTTTCTAGAGTGCAATAATTCATATTCAAGTTAAGCGAGATAGCACCACATTCAACAACAGCTCTTGTTCCTTTCAGACCCAGAAAATGGATGGATGGATGATGAATGGATGGAAGTAGATGGATAAGTAGTGGATGAGGAATGGATATAATTGAATGGATAAGAACTATTGAAAGCATGTCCCCAAACTCAACAACTCTTGTTCCATTTAATCCAAAAAAATGGATGGATGGATGATGAATGGATGGAAAAGAATTGCTAACTTCAGTCCCAGAAAAGATGGATAACAGGCTAAAAATGGTTGGAAAAAGATTGTTAATAGCATTTTAACTGAGTACTGATAGTTTGTTTCAGAGCACCAACTCATCTGCTCCTCCCAGTTACTAACAACAACAACATCAGCATCAAGAATATCAACAAAAACCATAGTTCATCTCAATCCCAGAAAGAAAACTGAAAATGGTAGCTGAAAATATTAAGAGAGCAACTCCTCTATTCCATTTTGAAAGTCCATCTTTATATGATCATAATCAACTGCAATCTCATCCATGAGCATGTGAAGTGGGTCAGAAAATTCAGAATCAATAGTCTCCACAGAAACTGTTATTGCTCTAATGTTCAGAAAATGGATAAATACTTTAAAAGGAAACTAAAAATAGAACAACTCATCAACTCCAATCTGAAAGTACATTTCCATGTGGTCATAATCAGCTACAATTGTCATAGTAATCTCATACATGATCATGATCAGTGGGGCAGAAATTCCAGATTCAATAATAGAAACTGTTATGGCTCTAATGTTCAGAAAATGGAGGAAGACTTTAAACAAAAGATGAAAATAGGACAGCTCATCAATTCCAGTCTGTAAGTACATCTCCAAGTGATCATAATCAGCTGCAATCGTCCAAGAAATCTCATACATGTTCATGATAATTGGTGCAACAACTTCATATTTAAAAGTCTCAACATAAACTTTTATTTCTCTTATTCCTAGAAAATGGACAGACTTACTTTCTGAAAGGAATGAATGACAACTGATATTGTTACCGGCTGATGCTTCAGAACCACAGCCCATCTTAGTCTTGGATTCCATATCCATGTACTCATAATCAACTGCAATCCTCATAATAGCTACAATAGAATCATACTTTCCTAAAGTACAATTTTCCTTCAGCATCTTCATCTAAATTTTTTGCTAGAACTGCATCAAAACAATTCAGATCCAGATCAAAGTGTCCAAAGGTGGGAGCAAGCTTTGTAATATGGTCTGGAGCTCTATTTGCCTCTCTATAAGTATGATAGACCACCCATTCTTCAAAACAGCAAGTATTCTGTGGATATGTCTCATTACACTACTTGTTGCCCAAGGAGCTTCACACTTTCCGTGGATAATATCAACAGCAAGCTGAGAGTCACATCTGAGAATAACTTTAGTTTCAGAGGCTGATGCAGCAAGTAGAAGACCAAACATAACTTCCTGCAGCTCATGCACTGCAATGTCTTGAGAATTCACTCTACCCGTACATGCAGGCCTTGCAATGCCCATGTAATTCCTTGCAATTGCTCCATAACTGCCCCATTGGGCTGTAAGAGACCCATCAGTGTTCACACAAATGGTTCCTTCAGGTAGTTTAGGCCAGAAATAGGTGATCTCAGCATGGCGCATGAAGTTCCAATCATGGCATAATGACCTATTTTCTGGAGAGTCTTCCATTTTCTCACTAAAATCAGAGAACTTGAGCTTTACTTCATAGATAATCAGCTGAAATATAGTTTCTGCCCTCGTTTCAATACTTTCAAACATTCTAATGTTTCTCCCCTTCCAGATATGATAGTAAAAGCAGTTGAACACCAATTTCCCCAATGTAGAAACAACACTACTGTTATGAAGGTGGTCTCTACACCACCTGATTTCCTCATCCCATGATTCAACCTGGTGCCTAAAACCCATTTTAATAAGGAGAGCAGACCAGATGAACTTAGAGTACTCACATTCACAAAACAGATGCTCATTAGATTCACAATCAGAGTAGCATAAAACACAAATAGAAAAATCAGCTACTCCCCATTTAAGAAGTTTGTCTTGTGTTTTCAAGGCCTTATGCTAAGCCAAAGCCTTCCAGCTTATGAAGTTGTGCTTAGGAATATTGCCTTGGAAACACACAAGCTTAGTCCAGGATAATGGGGTTTTAGTTGGTCTAATATACTCATAAGTTTGTTTCAAGTTATAAACTCCATTGGAGGATATACTCCAAATAATCTCATTAGGGGCATGAGCATCAATCTGCACATGGTTTGCCCCTTCCCAGATCTCAGACAGAAGGAATTCAGAGTTAAAGGGAATAACCCACTCTACATTATTGATAACATTGTCCATTGTGGCATTAAGGTGGAGAGTAGAATCATACTTAAGAGATTGATCAAAAAGGTTTTTGAGAATACCCATGGAATGCCAAGGATCCAACTAGAACTTGGTATCTTTTCCATTTCCAGCTGTAATGTCTCTACTCTGCAAGATTTTCCTCCATGACCATGAAGCATCTTTAGGGATTTTAAGGTACCAGAAGTTCCTTTTCTTAATATGATTTTTGTAGATCCAGTCCACCCATAGAGAGTTCTTATGAGAAATGATTTTCCAAGTATGCTTGAGGATAGCAGCCGCATTACTCACAGAGATGTCCCTAATTCCAAGACCTCCCTCTTTGAAAGGGTAACAACACCTCTCCCAGCTGATAGGGATGGATCTGCAGCTCTTCTTCTCTCCACTCCAAAGAAAGTTCCTATAAATAGCCATAATCAAATTTGTAGTTGCAACAGGAAGCATAAAACAAGATGGCCAATCCACTTGCATATTGCTAAGGACAGATTTAACCATAACCATTCTCCCAGTATAACTGAGGAGCTTAAACTTCTAACTTTCAATCTTAGAACATAGAGCATCAATTATAGGCATACAATCCGAGCTTTTTAGTCTAGTAGTAATAAGTGGTAATCCAAGAAATTTGACAGGCAGAATTCCTTTCTCAAAGCCAAGAATATTACTTAAACTATCACCCTCATAGTCACTCATTCCTGCACAAAAAAGTTTGCCCTTATTGCAATTAATATCCAGCCCAGCAAAACCATTAAAATCTTTGAGAGTATTAGTCAGTGTTAAGGCATTATCTAAAGTTCCTTTCATAAACACAATGAGATCATCGGCAAAACAAAGATGGGAGATTTGGGGTGTAGCTCATAATCTCCCTCAAAAACATTTTTGACCATCTTCTGGTTTAAAGTTTCCATTAATAAAACAAAAAGGTAGGTGGATATTGGATCCCCTTGCCTAAGACCTCTCTTCCCCTGGAAGTAACCCCTAAGGGTGGCATTTAAACTGATATAGTAGGAAGGAGTGGACATACACTCCCAGATCCAGCCAATCATGTTTTCAGGAAAGTTAACGATCATAAGGATTTCAATGACAGCTTCCCACCTAGCCATGTCATAGGCTTTTCTAAGGTCAATCTTGGCTGTGAGTCTTGCTTTCCCTTTGTCTCTATGGTAATTCCTAAGAATCTCATGGGTCAATAAGATTTTCTCATGGATATTCCTTCCTTGGATAAATTCAGACTGATTAGGACTCACAAGTTTATCAATCATGACCTTAATTTGAGTAGTAATGACTTTAGATATACATTTATAAATCACATTACTACAAGAAATAGGTCTTAAATCATTAAAAGTACATGGGATAGGGACTTTGGGAATCAAGGTGATAGATGTAGCATTTATCTCTTTAAGCATCTTGAAGGATTTGAAAAAACAAGCATTGTACCCCTCAGGCCCTAGTGCCTTATCATCCCCAATCCCAAAAAGAGCACTAAGAATCACATCCCTAGTAACTACCCTACTCATCTCATGCTTCTCATCAATAGAAAGACAAATAAAGTTAAGACTATAGAGAAAGTTTGGGGGCATGCCTTCAGAATGTGGCTTACCAACGATGTCCACAAAGTACTTTATGCCCTCAGCTGCAATGTCCTCCACATTGACTAGCTTCTTACCTTCCTTATTGAAAATAGTTGTGATGTTGTTTCTGGATCTTCTACTTTGCATGGATCTATGAAAAAAGGCATTGTTCTGATCACCAAGAGCAAACCATTGCATTCGAGACTTTGTCTATTTTGGGATTCATCCAATCTGATCAACTTAGTATATAAGCTTCCAGCGCTGATCTATCAGCATTAGCATAAAACATATTGAGAGGATAGAACCATTGGGCTCTTGGCCCAATGGTGGCTGTACCTCTCCACCTAGAGAGAGGTCGTGGGTTCGAAACCTCGTGGGGTTGGAAACTCAGGGTTACGGATCCCTATAAAAAACCGGCTTGCCTTCCAAAAAAAATATATATATTGAGAGGATACACTTGCAAATTGTTCTGCAAGAACTTGTTTAGAGTTAGAGATCTGAATATCAACTTTAGTAGCAGCAAAAAATTTCTTTAAAATTGGCTTTAACTCTCTCATCATAGCAGTGAATCTAAAGGTAGCATTTCCTTTCCTTTTACAGTTCCAATGACCCCTGACTACTTCTTCAAACTTGGGAATGTCAGCCCAAGAATTAATGAACTTAAAGGGATTCGGACCATGATTTGTGCCACTAAAAATAGTCAGAATAGAAGGAGAGTGGTCTGAGATACCATGATTTAAAAACTCAACTTCAGATTTATTAAAAGTGGATACCCAGCAGGAATTGACCCTATCCCTATCAAGTTTACAAGAGATTCTTCTACCCCACACCTTCTTGTTATTCCAAGTAAGAAAGTTGCCCTTATACTTGCAATAAACAAGGTCGGTGTTCTGGATGCATTGTTTAAAGTCAACAATTTGGAAGGGCCGGACTTGTCTACCCCCGACTTTCTCTTGGGAAGATAAAAAATATTATTAAAATCCCCAAGAGAGCTAAAGGCTTAGTCACATTACAAGCTAAGTCTTCAATATCATTCCATAAAGTCCTCCTAGCAGTCCTGGAGTTACTACCATATATAACAACAATTTTTATCTCAATGTTGTTATTAAGTGTGAGATCTGCAGTAATCATTTGCTCAGATATGCTGAAATAATTTGCTTTAGCAAACCTAGGATCCCAGCAAAACCAGATTCAACCAGAAGGGGAGAATTCATAGTTTTGTTTAGACTCCCAATTCTTGCAAATTGAGTTTAAGATCCAGTTCTTATTGCAAGGCTTTACCTTAGCCTCAACAAGGCCAATTTTTTTTAAATGGTGCACCTTAATCCAGTTTCTAACTTTAGCTTGTTTCATAGGATCATTAACACCTCTAATATTCCAACACCCAAAATTTATTTTAGATGTACTCATCATACATGGTGTAAACAGATAAGAAAAAATACATCCATCCATCCAAGCCTCCCGAGCTTAGAAGCTACCTAAAAGAGTGGCATGGGATATGTGATACCAGCCACACATTCTCGAATCAGCCCAGTCTGCCCAGTCATAATCACCATTAAAGTTCCATTGTCTTAAAGAAGTAGGGATCCTTTCGCAACGTCAGAAAGCCTGCAAAGTAAGAAAAAAAATCACTCTCATTGCCTGTTTTGTGGGTATAGCAGCTGTACACAGCCATGCATAAGTTGGTGGAGGTCATAAGCTTGGAGTTGCCCCTAAACTCATAATTAACCACCAAAGACACATAGATATCATACCAGCTACTCACTCCCTCACTAGACTCAAATTCCCTCAATTGTACTCTCCAGAAAAATTAAATATTGGGTTGGTCTTCACCATTTCATCCAGTGAGTAATTTCCCAATTCCTCTTCCTTATGGTTAATTTGTTTTCGTTTTAGGGTTATGTGATTATTGGGTTGATTTAGGGTTTTGTGATTGGGGTATTTTTTGAACTTATTAGATTTATCGTCTATCCGGCGAGTGTCCCTTCCTTGCTAATTTCCTCTACTAGTTAAATCAGTGTTGGTTAGAGTGATATGCATTGGCAGTGAGGTGTTATGTGATTTTGCTATAGTCCATTTTGGATTCTTTTGTATAGTTGTTAATTCAGCTTGTTTCCAATTGTTAGGCATGTAGAGTTGTGTTTCTCTTTTTTCTTTTAGGAAGTTGTGCATTCGTGTGGTATTCACGTGGCCTTGTCCTTGAATACTGTGTTTCAGTAGTTTTGAGACTGATGTGGTTTGGATGTTATGACTGGTAGCCACTGTTCATCTGTGTTAGGATTGTTTACCATTATCCCCGGCAGGTGTGCTGGCGGCTATTGTGCTTTGATCCTTGGGATCTGTTTGCATTTGTTTATTTTATATTCTTTTAACTTAACGAGGTCGAATGCTTAAAACAGCTCTACATCGGTTTACCCTCGATAGAATTTAGGATTCCTATATCAGGTTAAAATAGTAGGGTAAAGTTCGGGCTGGACACTATCATAATTATTACCCATCCAGGAGTGTGGGATGGTATGAGACAGTTTTCCTCAGGTGGTGTCTTATCTTCTGTGAGGTTAAAATTCCTTAGAATTGCAAATAAAGTTCGGACGTTGGCTCTTTGGGTTAGAAAGCCCAGAATACTCTGATCAAGCGATAAATCCTTAGCGTGGTCGTGTTTGACAAAAATCATACCCCTTATATCCAATTGAGATCTCTTTAAGGTTATTTATGTACTAGCGGTTGATCAACCCATATATACTTTATAATAGGGTCTAGTTCATTGATTTCATTGCATCATTAAGCATCCAGTATTAGGACAATTCTAGAATCATATTATATCATGTCATCATTATTATCATCATCGCATTATTATATCTTAATTCATCTTCTCTTAGATATTTCCTCTTACCTCTATTCTTTACTTATATTACTGTACCTTAAGCATTCCCTATCTCATTCACCTCTTCCTCTTTCTTTGGACCAGTTTTATTAGTAGGTTATTTAGCTTTGTTGGGCATTAGTGAGCCGTGGTTTGCTCACTCTCATTTTGTCCTCCCTTTCAGAGGCAGAGTAATTGCTGGTTTTGCTGAGGGCTACAGCCGTGTGGAGACAAATTTGTTGTTCAGATCTGTCCTAGTTATTATATTCTTGAACGATGATCTTAGCTTTTATCGCCGTACATTATCGAGACATTGTATTTATATCTTCAGTTTGATATATATATATATCATTTGTTCCGCTTTATTCTTCATTTTACTCTGATGATATTGCCATAGTGAATGACTGAGCTATTTCCTATTAGCATGGTTATTCGTGGGGGTGAATCTTTGGATTCCCCGAGCTGTACGCCCTGGATGCCTTTGTTTTAAATATGCTTTAATTATTGGAATTTTGGGCGTGACAGTCTTGGTATCAGAGTTGTAGGTTAATTCTTATCTCAGTTCTTGCAATCATATGATGAGATATTTTCTAGACGGAGTTAGGTCAATTCCTTTTCAGTTTTACGTATTTTAACGTATTCCTTCTATTACCTATCTTCCTCCTTTCCAAAGATGTGTGCTTATTGTTTGTATAGATGGCTAGAGGTAGTAGAGGCCGAGGTCGTACTGTAGGCCATGGTCGTGGAGGCACTCATGGTGGTGTACTTGCTGATGAGCCAACGCTCAGTCAGGAGAGTTTGGGATCTATTCCTATTGTTCAGGATGAGTATATAGTTTCAGAGGCTGGGGTTGATGTGGAACAGTACCAGAAGACCAGATTCATCTGGATATTGCTCTAACTCTAGTGGTTCAGATAATTACGATCTAAAGCAACGGAGAGGTGCAAAATACGTACAGGTTAAAAACTCAAACCGGGATTATTGCGATTACCTCAATAACTATGTTCAGAAATCTTGTGAAGTTCCTTGGAGCGGTAGACACCTTCTAAGCAATATTAATAAGGAAATGGGGTCATTTGAAAGCTTCTGTACTTGTTTAATTTGGAAAGAAACTAATTGGGGTGCCCATTTCTTGGCTGCCCAGGCTCCTGAAGCAGGTGTTGCTACTTAGGATTATGGCTCCTTTCCAGATGCTTTCATATCCATTCTTAGTGAAGATGCCAAGGAAAGATCTACTCAAGACACTAAAATTCAGTTTGACTGTGGTTCCAAACATCTTGCTACTATTTTTGTTGTTGGGTCGAACAAGGAATGGTTAGGCCTACTGGTCTCTTGGGGAAATGCAGGGAACAACTGCAGTAATGAGGATGATGTTGTTTTTATTGCCACTGTGGATTACTGCTGTAATAATGGAATACTGCACTGCCATTTAATTTTGGAGTATCCTATTTTTGTAATTATGGAGCATACCATATCAGATGCCATCATTACAGTACCTTACTCCCTTGTTGTTGATGCGTTCATAGCTGATGTTATCCTTCACTTCCTAGTTGATGATGCTTATGGATCTGATCACTATGGGAGCATGGTGTTCATTTTGAGCTCCTTTGCTGAAGACTTGAAGTCTATTACTTACTAGTATAGCATAATCCTTTTGGAATTTGTAAGTTTTTTGTAGTTTTTTACATTTTTGTATTATTCTCCTTTTGAGCTTCTCCTCATTGAGAGTTCACTTTTGTAAATTCCTTTTTCAAAATAGCAGGGGGGGCTGCTTTCAACCCCAGCTTACCAGTAAAAAAAAAACTATTCTAGCTTATTGTCGGTTGAAAAGGAACTCTTAAAATCTACATAACCACTCAAACGAGTAGTCGGTAGCCAAGCTCCCCAGAATTACAATCTAAAGCAACTGATAGGTGCGAAATCCGTACCATTCAAATATTCATGCCGCAAGTATTGCCATTACTTTGAAAACTATCCTAGCATGTAGTCATTCGCAAAGAAACTCTTAAAAATGATGGAACCTCCCAAACGTGTTGCCGGTAGCCAAGTTTATTTGAATTACAATGTAATGCAATGGAGAGCTGCGAAATCCGTACCGGTCAAAAACTCAAACAAGGAATATTGCGATTAATTTTGTAACTGTCCTAGCAAGTTGTCGGTCGAAAAGGAACTCATAAAATCAACGTAACCTCTCAAACGAGTAGTCGGCAGCCAAGCTTCTCAGAATTACGATATTATGTAAGGGAGTGGTACGAAATCCGTATCGATCAAAAATTCAAACCGCGAGTATTGTTATTCATTTGGTAATAATCCAAGCATGTTGGTGGCTAGAAAAAATACTCCTCAAATTGATCTAACATCTCAAAGGAGTTGATGGTAGGCAAGCTTCCCAGAGTTACGATCTAAAGCAACGGAGAGGTGCGAAATCTGTACATGTCCAAAATCTCAAACCGGGACTATTGCGATTAATTTAGAAACTATCCTAGCTTATTGTCGGTCAAAAAGGAACTTTGAAAAACTACATAACCTCTGAAAGGAGTAGTCGGTGGCCAAGCTTCTCAGAATTATGATATAAAGCAACGGAAATGTGTGAAATCCGTATCGGCAAAAAATTCAAACCGCGTGTATTGTTATTGATTTGGTAACAATCCAAGCATGTTGGCGGATGGAAAGAAACTCTTAAAATTGATCCAACCTCTTAAACGAGTTGACGGTAGCCAAGCAACTCAAAAATGCGATCTAAAGCAACAGAGTGGTGAGATATCCATACCGGTCAAAAATTGAAACCGGGTGTATTGCGATTATTTTGGTAACTATCCTAGCTTGTTGTTGGTCAAAAATGAATTTTTAAAAACTATACTACCTCTCAAATGAGTACACGGTAGTCAAGAATCTCATAATTGCGACCTAAAGCAACGAAGAGGTACCAAATCCGTATCAAGCAAAAATTTAAACCCCAAGTATTATTATTCATTTGGAAACAAACCTAGCAAGTTGTCGGATCCTTGCTTGTTGTTGGTCGAAATGAAACATCTAAAAACTATACTACCTCTCAAATGAGTACACGGTAGCCAAGAATCTCATAATTGTGATCTAAAGCAACGAAGAGGTACCAAATCCGTATCAGGCAAAAATTCAAACCACAAGTATTGTTATTCATTTGGTAACAAACCTAGCAAGTTGTCGGTCGAAAAGAAACTCATAAAAATGATCCAACCACTCAAACGAGTTGACGGTAGCCAAGCTTCTCAGAAATGTGATCTAAAGAAACGGAGAGCTGTGAAATCCGTATCGGTCAAAAATTGAAATCGAGAGTATTGCGCTTAATATAGCATAACTATCCAAGCTAGTTCTTGGTCAAAAATGAATTTTAAAAACTATAATATCTCTCAAACGAGTACTCAGTAGCCAAGAATCTCATAATTACGATCTAAAGCTACAGAGAGGTGAAAAACTTGTACAGGTCAAAAATATAAACGAGATTATTGTAATTATTTTGGTAACTATCCTTGCCTGTTAACCGTAGAAATGGAACTCTAAAAATCTGCATAACCACTCAAACGAGTAGTCGGTAGCCAAGCTTCCTAGAATTACGATCTAAAGCAAGTGATAGATACGAAATCCGTAGCGTTCAATAATTTGTACCGCAAGTATTGCCATTCCTTTGGAAACTATCCTAGCATGTAGTCGTTACCAAAGAAACTCTTAAAAGTGATGAAATCTCTCAAGCGAGTTGCCGGTAGCCAAGCTTGTCAGTATTACAATCTAATGCAACGGAGAGCGACGAAATCCGTACCGGTCAAAAACTCAAACATGAAGTATTGCCATTAATTTGGTACTTGTCCAAGAAAGTTGTCGATCGAAAAGGATCCCTTAAAATCTACATAACCTCTCAAAGGAGTAGTCGGTAGCCAAGCTTCTCAAAATTAGATTATAAAGCATGGGAGAGGTACGATATCCGTATCGATCAAAAATTCAATCCGCGAGTATTGTTATTCAATTGGTAGCAATCCAAGCATATTGGCAGTATGAAAAAAAACTCTTATAATTGATACGACCTCTCAAAGAAGTTGACGGTAGCCAAGCATCTCAGAATTGCGATCTAATGCAACGGAGAGGTGCGAAATCCTTACAGGTCCAAAAACTCAAGCCGGGAGTATTGCGATTAATTTAGTAACTATCCTAGCTTGTTGTCGGTCGAAAATGAACTTTAAAAAGCTACATAACCTCTCAAAGGAGTAGTCGGTAGCTAAGCTTCTCAAAATTATGATATAAAGCAACGAAAATGTGTGAAATCCGTATCGGTAAAAAATTCAAACCGTGAGTATTGTTATTCATTTGGTAAGAATCCAACCATGTTGGCAGATGGAAATAAACTCTTAAATTTGATACAAAGTCTTAAACAATTTGACGGTAGCCAAGCTTTTCAGAATTACGATCTAAAGCAATAGAAAGGTCTGAAATCCGTACAGTTCAAAAATTGAAACCGAGAGTTTTGCGATTAATATGGAAACTAGCCTAGCTTGTTGTTGGCCAAAAAGGAACTCTTAAAAACTATGCAACCTCTCAAGCGTGTACTTGGTAGCAAAGAATCTAAGAATTTTTGTCTAAAGTAACTAAGAGGTTCAAAATCCGTATCGGTCAAAAATCCAAGCCGCGAGTATTGTTATTCATTTGGTAACAATCTTAGCATGTTGTCGGTCGAAAAAAAGCTCACAAAAATGATCCAACCTCACAAACGAGTTTACGGTAGCTAAGCTTCTCATAAATACAATATAATGCAACGGAGATGTGCGAAATCCGTACCGGTCAAAAATTGAAACCGGGATTATTGCGATTAATTTGGTAACTATCCTAGCTTGTTGTTGGTCGAAAATGAACTTATTAAAACTATATTACCTCACAAATGAGTACTCGTAGGCAAGAATCTCATAATTGCGATCTAAAGCAACAGAGAGATGTAAAATCCGTATCAGTCAAAAATTCAAAGCACGAGTATTGTTAATCAATTGGTAATAAACCTTGCATGTTGTCGGTCAAAAAGAGACTCATAAAAAAGATCCAACCTTTTGAATCGAGTTGACGATAGCCAAGCTTCTCAAAAATACGATCTAAAGCAACGGAGTGGTACGAAATCCGTACCGGTCAAAAAATAGAAACCAAGAATATTGCGATTAATAACGTAACTATCCTAGCTTGTTGTTGGTCGAAAATGAACTTTTAAAAACTATACTACCTCTCAAACGAGTACTCGTTAGCCAAAAATCTCATAATTACGATCTAAAGCAACGGAGATCTGAAAATCCGTATAGGACGAAAACTCAAAATTGGGAGTATTGCCATTATTTTGGTAACTACCCTAGCTTGTAGTCGTTCGAAAAGAAACTCTTAAAATCTACATAATCACTCAAACGAGTAGCCGGTAGCCAAGCTTCCCAGAATTGCGATTTTAAGCAACTGATAGATGCAAAATCCGTACCGCTCAAAAATTCATACCCCAAGTATGTCCATTCCTTTGGAAACTATCCTAGCTTGTAGTCGTTCAAAAATAAACTCTAAAAAATTATGAAGCGTCTCAAACGAGTTACCGGTAGCAAAGCTTCTCAAAATTACGATATAAAGCAAGGGAGAGGTGCGAAATCCGTTTCGGTCAAAAATTCAAACCACGAGTATTGTTATTCATTTGGTTAAATTCCAAGCATGTTGGCGGTTGGAATTTTTTTTTTTTAAATTGATCCAACATCTCATACAAGTTGACGACAGCCAAGCTTCTCAAAATTATGATCTAAAGCAACAAGGAGATGTGAAATTCGAATCGGTCAAAAAACTCAAACCGGGAGTATTGCGATTAATTTGGTAACTATCCAAGCTTGTTGTCGGTTGAAAATGAACTCTTAAAAACTTCATAACCTCTCAAAGGAGTAGTCGGCAGCCAAGCTTCTCAGAATTACGATATAAAACAACGGAGAGGTGCGAAATCCGTATCGGTCAAAAATTTAAACCACGAGTATTGTTATTCATTTGGTAACAATCCAAGCATATTTGTGGTTGGATAGAAACTCTTAAAATTGGTCCATCCTCTCAAACGAGTTGACGGTAGCCAAGCTTATCAAAAGTACGATCAAAAGCAACGAAGAGGTGTGTAATCCGACCCTGTCAAAAATTGAAATCGGGAGTATAGCGATTAATTTGGAAATTATCCTAGCCTGTTGTTGGTTGAAAAGGTACTTTTAAAAATTATACTACCACAAAAACGAGTACTCGGTAGCCAAGAATCCCATAATTACGATCTAATGCAACGGAGAGGTGAGAAATCCGTACCGGTAAAAAATAGAAACCTCCCATTGCGATTAATTTGTTAACTATCCTAGCTTGTTGATGGCCAAAAGGGAACTTTAAAAAACAATACTACCTCTCAAACGTGTTCTCGGTAGCCAAGAATCTCATAATTGCGATCTAAAGCAACGGAGAAGTGCGAAATTCGTACAGGCCAAAAACTCAAACCGGGAGTATTGCGATTATTTTGGTAACTATCCTAGCTTGTTGTCATTCGAAAAATAACTATTTAAATCAACATAACCCCTCAAACCTGTAGTCGGTAGCCAAGCTTCCCAGAATAACGATCTAAAGCAACTGATAGGTGCGAAATCCGTACCGTTCAAAAATTCATACCGCGAGTATTGCCATTCCTTTGGAAACTATCCTAGCATGTTGACGTTCGAAAAGAATTATGATCTGAAGCAACTGATAGGTGCAAAATTCGTACATGTCATAAATTGAAGCCGCGAGTATTGCGATTAATTTTGAAATTATCCTAGCCTGTTGTTGGTCGAAAATGAACTTTTAAAAATTATACTACCTCTAAAACCAGTACTCGGTAGCCAAGAATCTCATGATTACGATAAAAAGCAACGGAGAGGTGCAAAATCCGTACCGGTCAAAAATGGGAACCGGGAGTATTGGAATAAATTTGGTACCTATCGTAGCTTGTTGTTGGTCGAAAATGAACTTTTTAAAACTATACTACCTCTCAAATGAGTTCTCGGTAGCCGAGAATCCTATAATTACGATCTAATGCAACGGAGAGTTGCAAAATTCGTATAGGCCAAAAACTCAAACCGGGAGTATTGTGATTAATTTGGTAACTATCCTTGCTTGTTGTCGGTCGAAAAGAAATTTTTAAAATCAACAAGCCACTCAAACGAGTAGTAGGTAGCCAAGCTTCTCAGAATTACAATATAAAGCAAGGGTGATGTGCGAAATACGTATCGATCCAAAATTAAATCCGCGAGTATTTTAATTCCTTTTTTAATAATCCAAGCCTGTTGGCGGTTGGACAAACAATTCTTAAAATTGATCCAACCTCTAAAAGGAGTTGACGGTAGCCAAGCTTCACAAAATTTATATATCAAGCAACGGAGAGGTAGGAAATCCGTACCGGCCGAAAAGAGACTCATAAAAATGATCCAACCTCTCAAACGAACTGACAGTATCCAAGTTTCTCCGAAATGCGATCTAATGCAACGGAGAGGCGCGAATTCCGTACGGGCCAAAAATAGAAACCGGGAGTATTGCGATTAATAACGTAACTATCTTAGCTTGTTGTTGGTCGAAAATGAACTTTTAAAACTATACTAACTCTCAAACCAGTACTCGGTAGCCATGAATCTCATAAATACGATCTAAAGAAACAGACGTGCAAAATCCGTACCGGTTAAAAACTCAAATCAGGTGTATTGTGATTATTTTGTTAACTATCCTAGCTTGTTGCCGGCCGAAAATGCACTTTGAAAAATTTCACAACATCTCAAAGGAGTAGTCGATAGCCAAGCTTCACAAAATTGTGATATAAAGCTGCGGAAAGGTGCAAAATCCGTATCGGTAAAAAATTCAAGCCGCGAGTATTGTTATTCATTTGGTAAGAATCAAAGCATGTTGACGGATGGAAAGAAACTCTTAAAATTGATCCAACCTCTCAAACGAGTTGACGGTAGTTAAGCTTCTCGGAAATGCGATCTAAAGGAACGGAGATGTGAGAAATCAGTACCGCTCAAAAATTAAAACCTGGATTATTGCAATTAATTTGATAATTATCCTAGCTGGTTGTTGGTAAAAAATGAACCATATAAGAAGTACGATCTAAAGCAAAGGAGAGGTGAGAAATCCATACCGGTCAAAAATTGAAATCGGGAGTATTGCGATTAATTTGGTAACTATGCTAGCTTTTTTATTGGTCGAAATGGGACTCTTAAAAACGATACAACCTCACAAGCGAGTACCTGGTAGCTAAGAATCTTAGAATTACGATCTAAAGCAACGGAGTGGTGCGAAATCCGTACTGGTCAAAAACTTACACCAGAAGTATTGCGATAATTTTGGTAACAATCCTAGCTTGTTGTCGGTCGAAATAGAACTCTTTAAATCTACATAGCCACTCAAACGAGTTGTCGATATCTAAGTTTCCCAGAATTTCGATCTAAAGCAACTCAGAGGTTCAAAATCCGTACAGACAGCAGCTTCCGACACAGATGCCCTCCAGTGATTCAATTGCACCATCTAAACCTAGATGAAGCAGTAACTTAACCGTCACGACATCTAAACAACATCAGTCTCTAAGATTCCTCAAACAAATATGATTACCATCAAGTACTACAGTACTCTAGCTATCAACACAGACTAGTACTCATGGGGTGACCTACAAGTATCCAACAAGTAGCCAACAATCCCCAATAACCTAACTGCATCACAATCCTCCTAAGCATGTACATAAGTCACCAGCACGGATGTACAGGAACCCACCAGGTCTATCTACACCCAAGGTGACAATCTCCGCGAACAGATGCTCGACGGTGACAGTTTCCCTACACTGATGTGACAGTCCCCCCAGTAGATTCTAACGTCACGGGTGACGTACAACTTCATAAACTACCTGGCTCAGCCGCGTATCTCACTGAGCCATGCTGTCTCGCTGCTTCCCAGATGACGGAAGGGAATACAGCCCTAACAGCCTATTAGCTCTAAGAATCATGAGGACAAAAAGTGTCACAATTCGATAAGCAAACAATCCTAAGACAAACTATCAGAAGTTCAACATCCACGACAAATCACCACGGACAAGCCGTCTGCTCATCACCAACTACTAACAGTCCAAGAGATTTCACACTCCCACAGGGAATCTAACATTCCAACTAACCACCAATCACAGCGACAGTGCTCAAGGACCAGGCCTCGAGAACACAGAGTACACCTAGACTAATCCTAAGATAAATCAAAACAATAGCAGACAATAGGACGAGCTCTGAATCGAAGACCATGTCTTACTAAAGCTATGTCACTCCAAGACTACCCTAGAACCAAGTCCAGCAACCTAAACTAACCAAGGTGCTACACTATAGTCTCTGAACTACACTATCTTTGAGAAATAGTAGCTAAACCACAGAAGTCCATACATCCCCACTAATTGCCAAACCTAGTTACTAGTGCCCTGAAACAAGCTGGGCACCCTAATAACTAACCAACAATACCATACTCAATATATTATATATATATATATATATATATTCCACACTCAATATATTATATATAACGACACTGAGGCGTCGCAACACATTGAGAAATACCTTATTCTTAACCTCCACGAAGAAAAGATTCGGGATAACCACCCTCAATGAAATCGGTTTAAGAGGAATCTCAGGAGTCATCGTCACATCGACGACAACAGAGAATAACCTCCTCAGGCTGATCATAACCTACGGATTCAATCTAGTAACTAAACTCATATTATTGCAGGTTTTACTAACTTATCAAACCCTTAAATACTCTCGTCTAAGGTAATGTTAAACGGATAACCAGTAAAGTGTCCTAAGCAATTAACTCACATACTAACCTAGTCACAGATATAATATACTAAACTATGCATTTCTATAACTCACGAATCAGCATAATAATCTAGTTATTCAGGAAGATAAAACTCGCCTGCAACCTAATGAAATGCTCCAGCAGAATAAATCCGAGCAAGCAACCCTAAGCTCCAACAACAGCATCTCGCGGACATGCCACCCGAATCACGGAACAACCCAACCGCAACACTGCAACCATCCCAACAACCCAAACAACACCACCACCGTCAAACCCAACACCTTCAACCATCATAACTCCGTAAATCAGCAAAAACCCAATAACCACAAACCCTAAAATCACCCCACGATCACAAACCCTAAAACCGAGGTTTTCCGCCAAAGCCAAAATCGGAACAAATCACCCGAATTGTAGGACAACTCAACCGCAATGTCATAGACAACGCACGCGACCCAACCAATCACCACCACCGAGCACCCAAATCTACCAACAATTACAACCCACGATCAAACCCAATACTTGCGATAATCGCAAACGCCGCAAGCCCTAAATCACCAATAATGCGAACCCAAACAAACCCCCACAATCACAAACCCTAGAAATCAGACCCTACGCCGAATCGAGAGGAATTAACGGAAAGGGAATCGAGATTAACTCACCAAAGATAGGAGTGAAGATCGTGGCGAAGCTCGGCGAAGAATCCGAGAGCGATGGGGAAGATTGGATCAAGAGTAAGGAGGAGAGGGGAATGGTTAAGGGAGAGGAGAGAGAAGAGTAAGTTTGGAGTGAAAAGAGAGGAAGTGAGGAAAATAGAGGATATATATAAAATTGGGATATTCCTATTCGAACAGAGAGGATCCTATTCGAACAGAAGAAGTCCCGTTCGAATAAAAAGGGTCAACGAAGAAACTCAACAACTCAAGAAGAATCCTATTCGAACAGAGGGAAAATCCTATTCGAACAGAGAGAATCATGTTCGAATAGAGCAACTCAGGGAAAAAATTAACTGTTCAAGGAGGATCCTATTCGTATAGGGAAGAAGATCTTATTCGAACCGAGAAGGTCCTGTACAAACAGAACTGGTTTGTTCAGAAAAAGAAGATTACAGAAAACCTAACGGCCAACCCCTGACAACCCCGGACACCCCGGAATCAAACTAAACCACCAACACCGCCACACAAACACTACTACAAACCAACAAAAGTTTCCCAAGGTATAAACACCACCTCCACCGTCTCACAACCACCAAAACGCTTAAACCCCCAAAAAGGAAACTTTGCCCGAAAAACTCCGAAAACCTATCGGCCAATCAAACGGCTCACCGGGACCACACCAAACCACAAACATATTAGACAAACATCACTACCAACCCATCTGAGGTTCCCATGGCTTCAACGCCACCTCCTCCTCCGAATAACCACCGTACCACCAAAACTACATAAATGAATCAAACATACAAAACCTGCCGAAAGGAATAAATGGATGCATAATGGATGAAAAAGTACATGCGGAATATAAACGGAATATATGTGCGGAATTTAACGTGGAGGAATAATAATAATAATACTTAATAATAAATAATAAATATAACCCGAAAATCTGGGACATTACATTTTCATTTCGGTGATTTTGGTGGCTGTTAGGCAGAGGAGGTTGAGTTGCATTTTGAGGAGGTGGGAGTGTATGTTGTTTTTGTGTTGTTGTGTGGTGAGTGATCCGGGGGGATCTTCGGAAGATTTTTGCGCTTTTTGACAGTTTTCGTCTGAGCGGAATCTGCATGTTTTTGAGTTTTAGACTGTCTCATTTTATTCGAACAAACTTGTTTCTCATCGAATATGTTTCTTCCTATCCCATTTTAATTGAACAGCTTATTTTTCAGTTCGAATAGATTTCTAACTGTTTCATTTTATTCCAACCACTTTTTCTCTGTTCGAATAGATGTATTTTCAATTGATTTCTATTTGTCTTATTTTATTCGAGCAAGCTAGTTTATGTTCGAATATGGTTCTTCATGTTCAGTTTATTTTAAACTGAGGCGTGTTTTGACGACCAGGTTGAAGCTTTTCTTGTGATTCTTAGCCATTGATCTCGAGATGAGTGCTAGTTTTTAGGGTTTTAATTCTCCCAATTCTCTCTCTCTCTCTCCCTCTCACTCTCAAATTGGAATCCTCTCCTCCCTCGCTCTTCCTTTGCAATTAAATATTGGGTTGACCTTCACCATTTCATCCAGTGAGTAATTTCCCTATTCCTCTTCCTTATGGTTAATTTGTTTTCGTTTTCGGGTTATGTGATTGTTGGGTTAATTTGTTCCGCTTTTTATTCTTCATTTTACTCTGATGATATTGCCATAGTGAATGACTGAGCTATTTCCTATTAGCATGGTTATTCGTGGGGGTGAATCTTTGGATTCCCCGAGCTGTACGCCCAGGATGCCTTTGTTTTAAATATGCTTTAATTATTGGAATTTTGGGCGTGACAGTCTTGGTATCAGAGTTGTAGGTTAATTCTTATCTCAGTTCTTGCAATCATATGATGAGATATTTTCTAGACGGAGTTAGGTCAATTCCTTTTCAGTTTTACGTATTTTAACGTATTCCTTCTATTACCTATCTTCCTCCTTTCCAAAGATGTGTGCTTATTGTTTGTATAGATGGTTAGAGGTAGCAGAGGCCGAGGTCGTACTGTAGGCCATGGTCGTGGAGGCACTCATTGTGGTGTACTTGCTGATGAGCCAACGCTCAGTCAGGAGAGTTTGGGATCTATTCCTATTGTTCAGGATGAGTATATAGTTTCAAAGACTGGGGTTGATGTGGAACAGTACCAGAAGACCAGATTCATCTGGATATTGCTCTAACTCCAGTGGTTCAGAGAAGCCTGGTTTTTTTACCTATTCCAGTTGTTCCCGGTGTTTCAGCGGAGATGAAGCAGTTTATGGAGAGTTTCACCACCTATTTCCAGCAGACAAGGAGCCCAGTGGTCAGAGCGTACAGTTATCTCAAGCAGCTTCAGAAGTATAAACATCAAACTTTTTATGGCACGACAGTTCCATCTGAGGTAGAGACATAGTTCAAGTCCATTGAGAAGACTCTGAATGCGATGAAGTGTCCGGATGATCAGCGGGTGATGCTTGCGACTTATCTTTTATAGGGTAAGGCATATTACTGGTAGGATATAGCCAAGAGGACTATCGTAGAGAGCCCGATAATTTGGACATCCTTTTAGGATCAGTTCTTCGAGCAGTATTTCCTCAGAGTTATAGGGACGCATGTATCCCAGAGTTCTACATGTTTGAGCAGGGTGATATAAGTATTTCTTTGTACGATCAGCGATTCAACGAACTACGTCGATATGTTCTGTTTATTATTCAGGATGAGGAGCAGCGTAAGATAAAATTTTGAAGGGTCTTCGTCCGGACTTTAGGAAGTTTTTGATTGCTTTTGGTGTTAGTTCGTATAGAGAAGTTGTGTCTAAAGCTTTGGCGATAAAGCAGAACGATGTTGAGAATCGCAAGTCCAAGGACTAGAGGAAGCCAGTGAGATAGGATCAGAGACCCGATAAGGGAAAAGTAGTTCATGATCAGTATGAGAACTTGGGTTTGAAGAGACAGAAGTTTGGTATTACTGATGGTGCACCAGCTAGAATTATCGGAGGACAACATTCCGATAGACCACAGCTTGCTATTGGTGTGTGTTGGAACTGCGGGGAGAAGGGGCATACTAGGATGTTTTGTCCTAAGCAAGACAGAGGTCCTCAGCCATTGCGATAGTTTTAGGGTCCCGTTGGTCACCTGCCGCGGCCACAGCAGATTCAGCAGTTTCAGCAGAGACAATTTCATGATCCACAGGGTAGGCAGATTATTCCAGGTCCTCCAGGTGGACACAGACAACAGCTTCCGAGTCAGTAACAGGGCTAGGGTCAAGGCCATGGGTAGAGCAAGATGCACGCAGTTGGGAGGCGAGGTGCTCGCGTCGCTCCACCTATGGTGGAAGGTACGATTCATATTTCCGCCCGCTAGAGTTCTTTTTGATTCAGGTGCATCGCATTTATTCATATCATACATGTTTCTTTGTTATATTGGTTTTGAGTCCTCTTTGTTGCTAGATGAGATTTCTGTGGGTACACCGCTCGATACTTTGGTGTCTATTTCACGTATTTGTAGAGATCGCCCGATAGTTGTTTGTGGTCGCGTCCTTTCAGCAGACTTGTTAGTACTACCGATGCATGAGTTTGACATTATCCTGGGTATGGATTGCTTGTTGACGTATCGAGTTACTTTAGACAATTGTGAAATGACGGCTACTTTTAGTATCCCTGGGGAGAAGCGGTTCGTGTTTGTTAGTCTGAAACCTGCGCGGTCAGGAGACAGCTTGTTTGCATTCTTAGAGTTAGAGTCCTCTAGTGTTGATGTTAGTTATATTCCGGTTGTGTGTGACTTTTAAGATGTTTTCCAGAAGATAACTGGTTCGCCACCGGCGAGAGAGGTTGATTTTAGTATAGATCTTTTACCTGGAACAGTTCCGATTTTGAAGGCTCCATATCGTATGGCACCAGTCGAGCTGCAGGAATTATATGATCAGATATCTGAGTTGATGGATCTGAAGTTTATCCAGCCGAGTACTTCACCGTGGGGCGTTCTAGTGTTGTTTGCTAAGAAGAAGGACGGGTCTATGCATCTTTGTATTGACTATCGCGAGTTGAACAAAGTCACGATCAGGAATAAGTATTCCTTACTTTGGATTGAGGACTTGTTTGACCAACTTCAGGGAGCGCAGTTCTTTTTGAAGATTGATCTCAGATCGGGTTACCATCAGCTAAGAATCAGGGAGGATATTTCTAAGATGTTATGGGCACTTCGAGTTTCAGGATATGCCGTTTGAATTGACGAATGCTCCTACAACTTTTTTGGATTTGATGAATAAAGTTTTTCGTCATTATCTAGACCGGTTCGCTATTGTGTTTGTGGATGACATTCTCATTTATTCAAAGATTTAGGCAGAGCATGAGGGACACTTAAGGATTGCATTACAGACCTTGAGGGAGATCGAGTTGTTTGCTAAATTTGAAAAGTGTGATTTTTGGCTGAAGGAGGTAAAATTTCTAGGGCACGTTGTATCCAAGGATGGCATTGTAGTGAATCCTTCTGAGTTTGAGGCCGTTGCAGATTGGGTTCTGCCGACTAATGATACAGAGATACGCAGTTTTTTGGGTTTAGCTGGGTATTATTGCAGATTCATCGAGGGATTTTCTCGGATTGCAGCTCCGTTGACTCGTTTGACACGGAAGGATGTTAGATTTGTTTGGGATGACAAGTGTGATTTGGCATTCGCAGAGTTGAAAAAGAGGTTGACTACAGCTCCAGTTCTTATTGTTCCTTCCAGCGGGCAGAAATATATGGTTTACTGCGATGCGTCACTCAACGGACTTGTTTGGGTACTGAAGCAGGAAGGAAAAGTTGTTGCTTATGCTTCAAGACAACTTATGGTGCACGAGAGGAACTATCCTACTCATGACCTTGAGTTAGCAGCTTTAGTGTTTGCCCTAGAAATTATCTTTACAGGGAGAGGTTTGAGCTCTTTTCGGATCATTAGAGTTTGAGATACCTTTTCTCTCAGAAAGAGTTGAATTTGAGGCAGCGCAGATGGATAGATTTCCAAAATGATTAAGATGTTGACTTGCAGTATCACCTAGGGAAGGCAAATGTGGTGGCTGACGCTTTGAGCCGCCTGTCTAGGGGATTTCTTACTCGTCTTATGATTTGTGAATAGTTGTTACTTTGCAATATAGCAGATTCAGGGCTAAGTTTGTCTTCACAGGGTACCGGTGGTTTTGTTGCTTATTTTAGAGTTTAGCCGCGTTTGATTTCTCGGATTGTCGATGCTTAACAGCAAGATGCAAAGTTACAGTCTTGGGCTTCAGATGATAGCAGACCCGATTGGACAGTTAGTTCAGATAGTAGTGTCAGATACAGGGGGAGACTATATGCCAAATTCAGAGGTATTGAAGCATGGGATTATGAGTGAGGCTCACGGCTCTAGGTATACTATTCATCCAAGGAGTACAAAGATGTACCAGGACTTGAAGAAGCATTATTGGTGGAACAACATGAAGCGAGAGATCGTTGAGTTCATTTCCAAGTGCTTTACATATCAGTAGGTGAAAGCTAAGCACCAGAAACCAGCGGTGCGGCTCAAACCTTTACAGATTCCAGAGTGGAAGTGGGAACATATGGCTATGGATTTCATTTTGGGATTACCGTGGACGAAGAGAAACCATGATTCGATTTGGGTAATTGTTGACCGATTGACCAAGTCAGTTCATTTTATTCCGGTTCGCAAGACTTTGACCCTTGAGGAGTTGAGCAGGTTGTACGTGAAAGAAATAGTGCGGTTGCATGGAGTACCCGTGTCAATAGTGTCAGATCGAGATGCTAGGTTTACTGGCAGATTTTTGAAGGGTTTTCAGCAAGCTATGGACACTAGATTGGATTTTAGCACAACATTTCACCCCCAGACTGATGGTCAGACAAAGAGAGTTAACCAAATTCTTGAGGACATGCTTTGGGCTTGTGTGTTAGACTTCAAGGGCAGTTGGGATGAGCATTTACCGTGGGCTGAGTTTGCATATAATAACAGCTTCCTGTCGAGCATTAGGATGGCACCTTATAAGGCTTTGTATGGCAGACCGTGTAGATCACCGCTGAGTTGGCCAGAGGTTGGTGAGTAGAGTTTACTGGGGCCAGATTTGGTTCGTGAGACGACAAAGGCTATTTCTATTATTAGAGATTGGTTACGTACATCACAGAGTCGACATAAGAGTTATGCAGACATTCGCAGGAGACCGTTAGAGCTTGAGATTGGTGATCTCGTTTTACTGAAGGTTTCCCTGATAAAGGGTGTGATGCATTTCAGTAAAAAAGGGAAGTTGGCTCCGAGATTCATTGGACCTTTTAAGATACTTGCCAGAGTTGGAGAGTTGGCTTACAGTTTGGCATTGCCGCCGCAGCTAGATAGAGTTCACAGTATATTTTATGTTTCTATGCCTAGGAAGTATGAGCGGGATCCTACTCATGTGATTGATTGGGAGCCCCTAGAGGTTCAGGAAAATGCCTCGTATGTAGAACATCCGATGTTTATTCTGGACCGCGAAGATAAGGCTCTGCGTAGCAAGGTTATTCCTTTCGTGAAGGTGCAGTGGAGTCACCATTGACTTAACAATACAACAAATGCAGGTTTTTACGTCATTAAAAAAATGATGTAAAAGGGATTTAACATCATCTGTACAAATGACGTCGAAGGCGATAACGCGAAGAGGTAGGGACTAACAACTTAAATATGTGACGTGGAAAGCTAGGCACTAACGTCATTAATTAAGTGACGTAAAAGGGGTTTCAAAAAATGACGTTTTTGATACCCAATTCCGGTGGCCAACCGGCTAATGTATTCTATTGACGTCACTAAATAACGTCATTAAAAAATGACGTAGTTGAACTCTTTTAGCGTCATATTTGAAGTGACGTGGTTGCATTTTCATATATCAAGAATGACATTTTTAAAATAACGTTAATACCTCAAAAAATTCAAAAAAAAAATTAAAATTAAAAAAATTTAAATATTGTCAATCCACTGCCCTGTCATTCTCTCTACAGGACCACCACCATATTCTACAAAAAAGTAAAATATTTTGCTAAATTATATTACTTTCATTCAATACAATGTGTTCAAACTTAATTACTTCATCATTTGAATTACAGAGAAAAATCACTGATAAACTTAACCAATGCACAAAAAAACTAATAAAACAACCATAAAGAAGGGTCTCAGATGTTTCACTGCTAGAATGCTTACAGCCTTTGAGGGCCTTTGTGTATTTATACTAATCTGGATCAATTTGTAAACCTGTCAAAGCATACAAATTAAACATTAGTTATGTAAATGTTAGTACACAATAAGATACTTGCAATCGTAAAAGAAAAAGAAATAATACAAAATAAGAGGAGAAGAAAAATACTTATTTGTTAGAAGGATTCCACCTCCGTGACAATTATACATTCTGGATCCCCATAAGTTGCATATGTCCATCGTTCTTAAGAAATGAAACTAATGTTATTATGACAATTGATTTTTCCATAAAATACATTTTCCAATTTCCAATTTCCTACGATCTCTTGCCACTGAAGGAAAGGAAGCTCAGGGCTATCAAGGCAGTTAAGCAAATCCGGGAATACCTGAAATAGATGTTGCACTTATGATGAGTGAGTGAGAAAGATTCGGATCTTAAAATATAATTCTGGAACTGCAACCATGTGAAAGAAGGTACTTACTTCATCAATGTTATGCCCATAGGATGCAAGAATCATACATGCAGTATTTAAACTTGCAGCATATCTCTGGTGAACCTTTCTAGAAACTGCTGTTGGTGGGCCAAATAGTGAGAAACTCCCATGAAAGGATTACAGGTTATTGATACTGCTCGGTTAATGCTAAATTTAAAATATTCTTCTATATAGTGGTATACATAAAAATTAAAGTTTACTAGACCTAAAATTTCAAAGATTACCTGCATTTCTTGGCCTTCAAATATCTTTAAAAGGATAACTCTGGAAGCTGGTAAAAGAAGGGGCATACACATCTTCATAACCAATCAATCTTTAGGTCATATCTGTTTTCTCACACTTGTGTACATCTTGCAAGTTGGGTCCACAATAAAATTGCTTACTAAAACAATATTTTAAAAAGGGAAAAAATGCAACATAGAGTTGAGTTTTAATAAGCCATACCTGAATAAGAGGCATGTGCAATTTACCATTTTGCTTAATTTTAACGTCAAGGTAAAGTCATCCAAGCTGACACTACAAGTTAGCTTATTTCTCGATATTACTGCATAACCTGAAGTGCAAAATCCGTACCTTTCAAAAATGGAAACTGGGAGTATTGAGATTAATTTGGTCACTATCCTAGCTTGTTGTTGGTCGAAATGGAACTCTTAAAAACTATACATCCTCTCAAGCGAGTACACGGTATCCAAGAATCTTAGAATTACAATCTAAAGATCCTGAGAGTTCCAAAATCCGTTCAGGTCCATAAACTCAAACTGGGAGTATTGCAATTAAATTGGAAACTATCCTAGCTTATTGTCGGTCGAAAAGGAACTCTGAAAAACTACATAACCTCTCAAAAGAGTAGTCGGTAGCAAAGCCTTTCAGAATTACAATATATACAACGGAGAGGTGCGAAATCCGTATCGGTCCAAAAACCAAACCGCGAGTATTGTTATTCATTTGGTAACAATCCAAGCATGTTAACGGTTTGAAAGAAGCTCTTAAAATTGATCCAACCAGTCAAACGAGTTGATGGTATCCAAACTTCTCAGAAATACGATCTAAAGCAACGGAGAGGAAAGAAATCCGTACCAGTCAAAAATTGAAACCAGGTGTATTGCGATTAATTTGGTAACTATCCTAGCTCATTATTGGTTGAAAAGGACAGTTATGTAGGTTTTGAGAAGCTTGGCTACCGACTACTCCTTTGAGAGGTTATGTAGATTTTTTGAGTTCATTTTCGACCAACAGCTTGCTAGGACAGTTAATCGCAATACTCCCGGTTGGAGTTTGGCTTCCGGTAACTCGTTTGATAGGTTTCATAGTTTTTAAGGTATTATTTTATAACTATTAGATATTAGGATAGTTTCCAAAGGATTGGCAATACTCCCGGTATGAATTTTTGAACGGTACAGATTTTGCACAGAGTTGCTTTTGATCGTAATTCTGGGATGCTTGGCTGACAATAAGCTAGGATAGTTACCAAAATAATTGTAATACTCCCGGTTCGATTTTTTGACCTGCAAGGATTTTAAACCTCCCTGTTGCTTTAGATCGCAAATTTGAGATTATTGGTTCCTGAGTACTCGTTTGGGAGTTTGGATAATTTTTATATGTTTCTTTTCGACCGACAACATGCTAGGTTTGTTACCAAATGAATAACAATACTCGCATTTTGAATTTTTGACAGATACGGATTTTGTACCTCTCGGATGCATTATATTTTAATTCTAAGAAACTTGGCAACCGACTTCTCGTTTGAGTGGAAATATCAATTTTTCGACTTCTTTTTCGACCAACAGAAAAGCTAGGGTAGTTACCAAATTAATCGCAATACTCATGGTTTCAATTTTTGACCGGTACGAATCTCTTACCTCTTCGTTTGCTTTAGATCGCACTTCTGGAAAGCTTTGCTACCATCAACTCGTTTGTGAGGTTGGATCAATTTTAAGTGTTTCCTTCCAACCGCCAAAATTCTTGGATTGTTACCAAATGAATAACAAGTGGTTTGAATTTTTGACCGAAAAATTTTTGCACCTCTTCGTTGCTTTATATCGTAATTCTCTAAAGCTTTGCGGCCGACTTCTCCTATGAGAGGTTATATAGTTTTTCATAGTTCTTTTTCGACCGGCAACAAGCTAGAATAGTTACCAAATTATTCGCAATACTCCCGTTTTGAGTTTTTGGACCTGTACGGATTTCGCACTTCTCTGTTGCTTTAGATCGTAATTCTAAGATTCTTGGCTACCGGGTACTCGCTTGTGAGGTTGTATCATTTTTAAGAGTTCCATTTCAACCAACAAAAATCCTAGAATAGTTACCAAATTAATCGCAATACACCTGGTTTCAATTTTTAACCGGTACGGATTTCTCACATCTCTGTTGCTTTAGATCGTACTTCTGATAAGCTTTGCAATCATCAACTCGCTTGTGAGGTTGAATCAGTTTTAAGAGTTTCCTTCCAGCCGCAAAAATTCTTGGATTGTAACCAAATGAATAACAATAATCGTGGTTTGAATTATTGAACGAAACGGATTTCGTACCTCACTGTTGCTTTATATCGTAATTCTAAGAAGTTTGGCTACCGACTACTCCTTTGAGAGGTTATGTAGTTCTTCAGAGTTCATTTTTGACCGACAACAAGCTAGGATAGTTTCCAAATTAATCGCAATCCTCCCGATTTGAGTTTTTGGACTTGTACGGATTTTGCACCTCTAAGCTGCTTTAGATCGTAATTCTATGAATCATGGCTACAGAGTACTCGCTTGAGAGGTTTTATAGTTTTAAATAGTTTATTTTCGACAGACAACAAGCTAGGATAGTTACCAAATTAATCGCAATACTCCCAGTTTCAATTTTTAACCGTTACGGATTTCTCATCTCAACGTTGCCTTTAGATCGTAATTCTGAGAGGCTTGGCTATCGTCAACTCGCAGTTTGAATTTTTGACCGATACGAATTTTGCGCCTCTCTGTTGCTTTATATCAAAATTCTGAGAAGTTTGGCTACCGACTACTCGTTTGAGAGGTTTTAAGAGTTCCATTTCAACCAACAGCTTGCTGGACATTTACAAAAGAAATCGTAATAATCCCGGTTTGGGTTTTTGACTGGTACAGATTTCGCAGCTCTCTGTTGCTTTAGATTATAATTCTGACAAGCTTGAATTTTGACAACTCGTTTGAGTAGTTTCATCATTTTTAAGAGTTTCTTTTCGAACGACTACATGCTGGGACAGTTTCCAAAGGAATTGCAATACTCATGGTATGAATTTAGGAACGGCACGGATTTCGCACCTATGAGTTGTTTTAGATCGTAATTCTGGGAAGCTTGGATACCGACAACCCGTTTGAGTGGTTATGTAGATTTTAAGAGTTCCATTTCGATCGACAACTTGCTAGGACAGTTTTCAAATTAATCGCAAAACTCCCAGCTTTTGTTTTTGACCGGTACGGAATTCGCAGAACTCCCAACATGCTTGGATTGTTACCAAATGAATAACAATACACGCTGTCTGAATTTTTGAGCGATACGGATTTCGCACCTCAACGTTGCTTTGTATTGCAATTCTGAGAAGCTTTGTTGCCGACATTAAGCTAGGATTGTTAACAAATTAATTGCAATACTACCAGTTTGAGTTTTTGATCTGTACGGATTTCATACTTGTCCGTTGCTTTAGATCAAAATTCTACGATTCTTGGCTACCGAGTACTCGTTTGGGAGGTTATATTATTTTTAAGAGTTCCTTTCTGATAAACAACAAGTTAGGACAGTTACCAAATGAATCGCAATACACCCGACATCCATTTTTGACCGATACGGATTTTGCACCTCTCCGTCGCTTTAGATCGCATTTCAGAGAAGCTCGACCGCCGTCAACTCGTTTGAGAGGTTGGATCATTTTTATGAGTTTTTTTTCGACCGAAAACATGCTAGGATTTTTACCAAATTAATAACAATACTTGCGATTTAAATATTTGACTGATACGGATTTCCCACCTCTCTATTGAATTTTATCGTAAGTCTGAGAAGCTTTGCTACCGGCTACCCCTTTGAGAAGTTATGTAGTTATTTAGAGTTCCATTTCGACCGAAAAAACGCAAGGATAGTTACCAAATTAATCGTAATACTCCCGGTTTGAGTATTTCGAATTATACGGATTTTACACCTCTACGTTGCTTTAGAACGTAATTCTAAGATTTTTGGCTACCTAGTACTCGCTTGTGAGGTTCTATAGTTTTTAAGAGTTCATATTCAGCCAACAAAAATCTAGGATAGTTACAAAATTAATAGCAATACTGTCGGCTTAAATTTTGGATCGGTATGGATTTCGCACCTTTCCGTTGCTTTAGATTGTAATTCTGAGATGCTTTGCTACCGTCTACTCATTTTTGAGTTCGGATCATTTTTAAGAGTTTCTTTCCAACCGCCAATAAGCTAGGATTGTTAACAAATGAATAACAATACTCGCGGTTTTAATTTTTGACCGATACCGATTTCGCACCTCTCCGTTGCTTTATATCATAATTCTGAGAAGCTTGGCTACCGACTACTCCTGTGAGATGTTATGAAGTTTTTCATAGTTCCTTTTCGACCGACAACAAGCTAGAATAGTTTCTAATTTAATCGGAATACTCTCGGTTTGAGTTTTTGGACCTGTACAGATTTTGGAACTCTTAGGTTCTTTAGATCATAATTTGAAGATTCTTTGTTACCGAGTACTTGCTTGAGAGGTTGTATAGTTTTTAAGAGTTCATTTTCGACTAAAAACAAGCTAGGATAGTTTCCAAATTAATCGCAATACTCCCGGTTAAAGTTTTTGGACCTGTACGGATTTCGCACCTCTGCGTTGCTTTAGATCGTAATTCTATGAATCTTGGCTACAGAGTACATGCTTGAGAGGTTGTATAGTTTAAAAGAGTTCATTTTCGACAAACAACAAGCTAGGATAGTTACCAAATTAATCGCAATACTCCCGGTTTCAATTTTTGACCTGTACGGATTTCTCACCTCAACGTTGCTTTTAGATCGTATTTCTGAGAAGCCTTGATACCGTCAAATCGTTTGAGAGGTTGGATCAATTTTATGAGCTTCTTTCAAACCCGCAACATGTTTGGATTGTTACCAAATGAATAACAATACTCGCGGTTTGATTTTTTTGACCGATACATATTTCGTACCTCTCCATTGTTTATATCGTAATTCTGAGTTGCTTTGCTACCGATTATTCCTTTGATTATGTAGTTTTTCAGAGTTCCATTACGAGAGATAGAAAGGTCGGATAGTTAATAAATTAACCGTAATACTCCCGGTTTGATTTTTCGGGCCTGTACAGATTTTGTACCTCTACGTTGCTTTAGATCGCAATTTTGAGATTCTGGCTCCCGAGTACCCGTTTGATAGGTTGCTTAGTTTTTAAGAGTTCATTTTCAACCAATAAAAAGCTAAGATAGTTACCAAATTTATCGCAATACTCCCGGTTTCAATTTTTGACTTGTACGGATTTCTTACCTCTTTGTTGCTTTAGATCGTAATTCTGAGAAGCTTTGCTATCGTCTACTCATTTATGAGTTTGGATCATTTTTAAGAGTTTCTTTCCAAGCGCCAACATGCTAAGATTCTTAACAAATGAATAACAATACTCGCGGTTTGAATTTTTGACCGATACAGATTTCGCACCTCTCTGTTGCTTTATATCAAAATTCTTAGAAGCTTGGCTACCTGCTACTCCTTTGGGAGGTTATGTAGTTTTTCAAAATTTCTTTTCGACCGACAAGAAGCTATGATAGTTACCAAATTAATCGCATTACTCTCGGTTTAAGTTCTTGGACCTGTACGGATTTTGTACCTCTGGGTTGCTTTAGATCGCAATTATAAGATTCTTGGATACCGAGTACTCGCTTGAGAGGCTGTATAGTTTTTACGAGTTCTTATTCGTCCAACAACAAGCTAGGATAGTTGCCAAATTAATCGCAATACTTCCGATTTAAATTTTTTACTGGTACGGATTTCGCACCTCTCTGTTACTTTAGATCGTAATTCTGAGAAACTTTGCTACCATCTACTCGTTTGAAAGGTTGGATCAATTTTAAGATTTTCGTTCCAACCGCCAACATGCTAAGATTGTTAACAAATGAATAACAATACTCGCGGATTAAAGTTTAGACCGATACTGATTTCGCACTTCTCTATTGTTTTATATCGTAATTCTATGAAGCTTGGCTGCCGACTAATCGCTTGAGAGGTTATGTAGATTTTAAGAGTTCCTTTTCGATCGACAACTTGCTAGGATAGTTAGCAAATTAATCGCAAAACTCTCGGTTTGAGTTTTTGACCGGTACGGAATTCGTACTTTCCGTTGCTTTTGATCGTAATTCTGAGAAGCTTGGTTACCGTCAATTGCTTTGAGAGGTTGGATCAATTTTAAGAGTTTCTTTCCAGCCGCCAACATGCTTCCAAGGTTTCTCGTACTACTGGCTGAGATGGGGCGGTTGTAGTGGCTTATTCTACATCTCTAACTTATGCTTCATCTTCGAACTACGTTCAAGCTTTCGATCTCAGCAACAGAGCGCGTGGCACAAAAAGTATAAAGACAGTAACGTCAGGAAGCAAATGCGACACAAATTTCTCGACCAACACCACGTCCATGAGGTTCCTCGTGTTATTGGTTGAGAACCATCTTGTAATAGCTTATATCATACCTCAGACTCAAAGCTTCATCCTCGACCTCATCAGCATGCAGGAAGTACTACTAAAGACATATTCAAATATTTCTCAGTTTGAGTCATCGCTTCGACCTCCACGTCTGCAGTTCGATGCACGCAAGTGTACATTTATCTATAGGTTAGGACGTTACATCATCCTATTGAAAGAATATCTTGCATCTACTTCATAACGCCCACCATTAAGAATATTAATGGTCGTCAAACGGTCATATGATGAGACTTATAAATAATGCTAGAGAACTATAGATTAAGGACAGACAATTCTATACAGAAGAATACCTACTCAAAAACTCCATATACTCATAGTGTTCATTATAATAAGCTAGCAACTTCAATAAGATCATCTTCTCTTTCTCAAAATTCTCAAGAGAGGTCACGATTTTTAACCTATTCAAAAGTTTTCCAAGCTAAATTATCTTGTTAACTATTGTTTATCATTCTTGAGATTTCTAAACACATTTGGTGTAAGGCTAAGTCCGAGTCCTGTAATTAGGCCATTACAGTGGTTATCTCTGTTGAAGACGGTGACCGAATCAAGACTTTCTACAACCAACGGCTAAGAAGGTAAGTTGCTAAGAAGAACTTTGATAAAGGAAAGACCAAATCATTTTAAATGCCTTTGATTTTATGTTTATTGTGCATACTTGTTCCAACGAGTTTTCTGTTCGTTCGAACGACTTATAGGTGCCTTCTCAAACTGTTGTTGGCTTATTTGGGTATCCCGTTCGAACGACTTTTGATCTCGTTCGAATGAGTCTCGGGAAAAACTATTTTTTTATTTAAGCAAATGTTGTTGCACCAAGTTTTTCCCTGAGTTTATTTTGAGAGCTTTATATCCCTTATCAGAAAGAGTAATCAAGATTAATCAAAAACCTAACATCTTGGGGTTGATGTTGAATTAGTTAATTCTACTTCCCACATATTATTTTAGAGTGATTCAAGAAGGGTGATCCCTATTGTGAGATCAAGGAGCGTCGTTGCGAGAACGAAGGATGGCGTGAAACTTAGATCAGAAAAGAGATAATCACGAGACGATGTTATCGAATCTGTAAGTATATTTTAGATTACAACTCTTTTTGATTAGTGAATTTTTTATGTCGGGTTCATCGACAACAACCTGCGATTTTTCTCTTGAGTAAGAAGTTTCCACAAGGTTAAAAATTGTTTGTGCCATTTATTAACACACCATATGCCTCAACATTAATTAAGCACACTCTTCATTTCAAACTTATGAACTAAACACATCACTCACACCTCCTTAACTTTGTAACTCCAATGCGTTAATTTTAACATGCGATGATCATATTGTGCAGATTTTCATATCATTTGCTGCATTATATAACACCCTCAATTAGGATATAGATACATCAACGTCTATATGCATGTTGCTTGAAACATCAAAATTAAGTATGAATAAAGGTATACAGAATCAATATGAGCGCAAGAAATTCCTGACTATCTTACTAAACCTATTTGATGCATCAAAATGAACCATGTGCCCCGCATTCTTTATTACTTCCAAACGAACAGCTTTTTCCAATCCCAATATCCTGTATTGGTTTTACCAAAATCATAAGTTTGGTAGATCATCTACTAAAGGAAAGTGATAAAAGATGCATATATAAATACTTACTCCTTAAGCTCGAAGGCCTTCTCGAGGCGAACAATCTCATCGTTCTGTCCCCATATAAGTAATACATCCTATAAACACAAACACTGTTTCAAACAATAGCTAATTGACATAGCCTATTCTTTTAGACTCTGGTCGCATTTTAACCACGAAGGGTCTCAATCCCAAATAATATTTGATAGCAATTATAGATTAGGCAAGAACATTAATGCAAAATAATAATACATAGATTTAAGAATATGTTTTAGTTGTCTTACCTGTTTAAGAGGAGGAATGGAAGCCCTCTCTTCTTGTATATTACGTAAGAGTTCCCTCTGCTCATCCATATTTTTGCTGCACAAACTCTGCCAACATAAGGGTAAACTAACTCATTTTACATTTGCTTGCTTTATATGTTATTTTTTTGCTAGGTAAGCTGGGGTTTGAGGGCACCCCATGAGTCTCTCTATATAAAAGAAAGAAAAATAGTTACATCCCTATGTACTTGGAGATAGTACATATAATGCATGTAATACATTGCAAAATGAGACTAAGTAGTCAGGTGCCCTATTAGTCTCTTTAAAATTATGAAAAATGAGAAATTCCCCAAGGTGAGTTATGAAACTTCTAATTTCTTGCATCGTGATGTAGCTTGTCCAAAGAGGGACCTTGCCATCTCTAATATAGTCAACCATCAGGGTGGAGTCAGTACAGACATGGACCCTGCTAAAACCTTCTCGATTGCCATCTTCAAACCAGTGTGGATAGACTGCATCTCATGGTCAGTAATAGAGACAGGATTGACCATTGGGCTCTTGGCCCAGTGGTGGTTGTACCTCTCCACCTAGAGAGAGGTCGTGGGTTCGAAACCTCATGGGGTTGGAAACTCAGGGTTACAGATTCCTATATAAAACCGGCTTGCCTTCCAAAAAAAAAATAGAGACAGGATTGGATCTTTTCCCATAAGATATAATGTGATTCCTTAAATGGCTTCAAAAATTCCCCCCAATGCCTCCTCTATCTTCAGTGCTTTGTAGGTGTTTTAGGTAAAAATAAATTTAGTTGATGGCGGGTTCTTAATCATATTTAGTGAATTATCTGTCATGCAAGCTATTGCATGGATAAAAGAAAACAAGAATTTAAAAGAAACTTACGTGAAAAAAGTTGTTTAGTATAAATACTGGTATTGGAAGTTGCCTCTTCATTGTAACAGCCATTAAAAGCCTTAGGGCGTGGGGTGTCTTGGGTAGAATCAAGTCCTCCATATTCTCCATTTTTGTCAGCTCCAGCAAATCATCTTGGTCTCTCGACTTCCGGTTTATGGCAGAACTTACTAAAACCACCTTGCCCACCTTCTCTGGCCACAACCTAGCCATATGATATGCCACAAAACCACCATAACTATGACCTAACACATGATATCTTCGTAACCCTATTTTTTGTTAACAACTTTGTTAAACATTCGGCCTGGAATTCAACTGTTCGGTCAAGAGAGGTCGTTGTAGACTGACCCAGAAACACAAGATCGGGGATATAGAGATCGAAGTAAGGGGCGAGATAAGGGACTTGGTGTTGCCATTGCCAAATTGAGACAGAAACAAAAGTAGGAAAACTGTTTTTTCTGTTGAGATGTGCTTAATTTGTACCCTTGATTTATCAAGTCCAGATCCTTTCCACCACGGTGGAGAGAATGGATCTCTACTTTTCTCTATATATTTTTCAACACGTGTCTTTCCCTTAAGTCAAAATTAACTTTTTTTTTCCACCGCCGTTATCTCTTTTTATATATTTGATTTAAATCAATTTATTATAAAATATATATTTTTAATTTAAATCAATTTATTCCATGAACCATAAGCATTATCTCTCTCTCTCTCCTCAACTCCAAATTCATAAACCCTAAGGGGGTGTTTGTTTCTTAAGTGTTGAATGCTAAACACAATACTGATTGTAGTGTCCGGGATTTTTTTTATTAATATTATTTATCTATTATCATTTTATTTTATTCATTGTGCAACATGCATCCACATACATCACCGTTCATCATGCATCTACTACATCTTATTGCATTATCAGGGTTTTGAGTTCTTTCTTCATTTTCTGTGTTTCGGTGGTTTCGGTGGTTGTTGGGCGGAGGTGGTTGTGTTGAGGTTTTGGGAGCCTGTGGTTGGCTTGGTGGAGATGTTTGTTGTGTAGGTTGTTGTGATGTGTGTGATTTGTTAGGGATCTGAGGATTTCTTAAGTTTTTTTCAGTTTTCATTGAAGAGAATCTTTTGTTCAGCTTTCTGTTCATTTTTGTTCGAACAACTCCTTTTCTGTCCGAATAGATTTCTATCCGCTTTGTTTTATTCGAATAAAAATATCCTTTGTTCGAATAGATTTCTTTTTGTTCGAACAACTTTTTTCTTCTGTTCAAAAAAGATGTTTATTCAGTTGATTTCCTTCTGTTTTGTTCTATTCGTACAAGCCTTTTTCTATTCGAATAGACTTCTACCAGACTTGTTTTGTTCAAATAGAAATATAATCAATTCGAATAGAGGCGTGTTTAGAAGACCAGGTTGGGTCTTTTCACGCGATTTTTGGCCGTTGATCCCTCCCTCGTGATGAGTGTTGGTTTTAGGGTTTTATTACCCATTTCATTTTTTTTTTCACTCTCTCACTTTCACTCACTCTCCCAAATAGAATCCTCTCTTCCATTGCTTGTCGATTCGTCGCATTTTCTTGTCGAGCTCAGTTGCACTTCTTTCGGTGAGTAATTTCCCTTTTTTTTTTCAAAGGCTGAGTAATTTCCCGATTCCTCTCCTTATTGTTGATTCGATTTTAGCTTTGGTTGGATCCCTTGTGGCTTGTGTTGTTTTTGGGTTTCTTGATTTGGGGTGTTTGTTGAGATTGCGGAGTTATTTTTGTTGCAGGTGTTGGGTTGTTGGCGTTGGTGTGGTTATTGCCTGTGGCATTGAGGTTGGGTTTCCCTGTCGATTGTTGGTTTGCGATTTGCCTTTATCAAGCGAGTTTTCCCTTCCTTGCTAAATTCCTTTACTAATTTTATCAGTGTTGTTTTAGAGTGTTACTCTGGACAGAGAGGTGTTTGTTATATAGTTATATTCTATATTGTATTCTTCAGTAATTGTTATTTCAGTGCATCTTTTCCCACTGTTAGGCATGTAGAGTGGTCTTCTCTTTGTCCTGAAGGAAGTTGTACATTTGGGTGGTATTAACGTGGAATTGTCCTTGTGTAATTACTCGTATTTTTTATTTATTTATTTGTATTTATCCCTTTTCTGCATCTATTCCTATCCTTTTAGCATCTGTATAAATTACTTTACATTAAGCTTCCGCATACATTCCTATTGCCTTGTACATCCGTATATATTCCGCATATATTCCTTCTATCCATTATGCATCTATTTTATTCCTTTTGGGCAGGTTTTTAGGGTTAGATTACTTTTCTGCATTTTCGGTGTTTCGGTGGTTATTAGGAGGAGGTGGTTGTGTTTTGGTTTCGGGGAGTCCTAGATTGGGTTGTTGGGTTGTTGTTGTTGTTATTGTCGTTATTGTTGTAGTTGTGGTGTGGTGTGCGATCCGGGGAGGATCTGTGATTTTCCCCGTTTCCGTCGGTTTCCCGTTGATGGAATCTTTTGCTCACTTTTCTGCCCTTTCTATTCGAACATGACTTATCTTGTTCTAATAGATTCTTACCTGCTTCATTCTATTCGAATGGGATCAATTTTTTTCAAATATATTTCCATCTGATCATTTATATTCGAAAAACTCCCTTTCTGTTCGAATACATTCTTGCCTGTTCTATTTTATTCGAACAAGCCTTTTACTGCTTGAATAGACTTCTTTCGGCTTTGTTTTGTTCGAACAAGAATACGTTATATTCGAACAGAGGCGCGTTTTTAGCTACATGTTGGGTCCTTAAATCTCATTTCTCTTTTATTCAAAGCACTTTCTCACTCTCTTTCCCCTAAATTAAAATCCCCTCTTTCCCAATTCGAATCAAATTCGTTCCCTCGCTCACCGGTTCTTCGCCGTGATCTTCGCCATTATCCTTGGTGAGTAATTTCCTATTTCTTTCGTCCGATTAGATGTTGGGTTGATTTCTAGGGTTTGGTTTATTGACTGGTTTCCTGTATTGTTTGATCAATTGTCGTTATGATTGTCTGTTGTACCCGTGTTCAATAAGCCGAATCGCTAATTTTGGAGTTCTGGTTTTAGTTTCGTCAGGTCTCGGGATTATTATCAGGCGAGTCCCCATCATTTCTAAATTCCTCTACTAGTTATTAGATGCTGATTAGAGTAGTACTCTCTGTAGAGAGGTGCATGTGATTTAGTTACGGTCTGATATTATTTTTCTCTGTATAAGTTGTTAACCTATAAATTAGTTATTCTGAAACTTGGTTTATAGTTTGCATTGGACTTTGGGTTTAGTATGGTATTTCTCGTAGCTGTGTTCATGTTGGTGGTTTCGGTCTTTTAGAGACTGATGTTGGTGAGATGTGGCAACGGTTAGGTTGATGGTGCAATAGAGTCGCTGTTCATTCTGTTGTTAGGATTAGGTTGCCACGCTCTTATGCAGGTTGTCATCCTATGTATGATGCCGGGTTTACGGCTGTTATGTTGTGATCATTGGGATCTGTTGCATCTTTAAATCATGTAAAACTATTTTAACTAAACGAGATTAGATACATAACACAGCTCTACATCGGTTAACCTCCAATAGGATCGCAGGAGCCTTAAATCGGGTTAAAATAGTAGGTAAAGAACTGGCTGTGAACACTATCATACCTTTAATACCCATCCGGGAGTGTGGGATGGTATGAGACAGTCTTAATCTGGTGCTAGACTTATCCTCGGTGAGGTTGAAATTCTTTAGAATAAAAATAAAGTTCAGACGTTGGCTCCTTGGGTTAAAAAGCCCGGAACACTTTGATCAAGTGAGTATCTACTTGCTTGGCCGAGCTTGACAAAAATCGTACCCATTGTATCCCCTTAACATATGTCTTTAAGATAAACATGTTAGCGGTTGATCAACCAATATTATAATAGGATTGTGAACACGCTTTAAAATATTTAAGCATACAGCATTTGGGATAATTGTGGGATTATCCCAGTTCATCATGTCATACCATATCATCACTTATCATTATTCCTTGTCACTATTCCTTTTCTCTAAACTCCTATATCTATTCTTCTGTTCTTATAACTCTTTATCTGGATCACAGTCACTTAGTTTACTGTTATTTTACTTTTAAACTTTCTCTATCTCATTCACCTCACTCTCTTCTCCTACACCTGGTATATTAGTATGCTATTTAGCTGTGTTGGGTTATTAGTGAGCCGTGGTTTTGCTCACTCTCGTATTCCCACCTTTTAGAGGTTGAGTAGCTTGGATTACTGTGAGCTTCAGTCTGACTGGAGCCAATTTTGTCACTGCAGATCTTCTTTAGTTTAGACATTCTTGTATATGATCTCAGCGTATGTCGTTATACTTTATTCGAGATCTTGTATTCTGATTTCAGTCTGATATGTATATATATATATCTTTTGCTTCCACTTTATTATTCTTTCTTTACTCTGATAATTATTATTTAAGTGAATGACTGAGCCTGAACTTGTCTATGGCTCGGTTGTTCGTAGGGCGAATCTGTGGATTTCCTGACCTGCACAGCTTTGAATTTAGTAATTGGTCAAACGTATTACAGTTAGCCAAACTTCTCATAATTACGAACTAAAGCAACGGAGAGTTAAGAAATACTTACCGGTCAAAATTTTAAACTGAGGAGGGAGTATTGCGATTAATTTGGTAACTATAGTAAAGTGTTCTTGGTCGAAAAGAAACTCTTAAAGATGATCCAACCTCTTAAACGAGTGGCCGGCAGCCAAGTTTCTCAAAATTGTGATCTAAAGTATTGGATAGGTGCAAAATCCTTACAGAACTAAAATTCAAACCAGGTATTTTGCAATTAATTTGTTAACTATCCTAATATGTTGTTGGTCGAAAAGAAACTCTTAAAAATGATTCAACTTCATAAACGAGTTGCCGGTAGCCAAGATTATCAGAATTACGATCTAAAGCACTGGAGAAGTGCTAAATCCTTTTTAGTCAAAATTTTAAACCAGGAGTATAGCAATTAATTTATTAACTATCCTAGAGTGTTGTTGGGCAAAAAGAAACTCTAAAAAATGATCCAACCTCTCAAAGGAGTCTCTGGTAGACAAGATTCTCAGAATTACGATCTAAAATAATGAAGTGTAAACTACTCTATCATTAAAATCAATTGTGGAAGCAATAAGTAGAAGAGAGGAAGCCACTTCACTAAACCCGAGACTGTAATACACATGTTGGGGAATCTTCCAATTGCAGTTACTAATAAGATTGCTTAATCTAGCATTAATATTGAGATACGAATCATACCTATGGTGACCTTGGAATTTAGAAAGCAGAATACCTTCCTTGTGCCAGGGGTCTTGCCATATTTTAGTATTCATGCCATTCCCAATAATATGCAAAACAAACTTACAAGCAGCTTCTCTTGAGTTTAACACCTGCCTCCAAACTCATAAGCAGTTCCTGGGAACATGCATGATCCAAAAATGCTTAGATTTGATTAAATTGGCTTTGATCCAACACGTCCAGCTATTGTCAGTAGAAGGAGAAGCTATTCTGAACGTGTGTCTCATTACTGTAGCTTGGTTCCAAGTTGCCAGGTCTCTAATCCCAAGACCCCCTTCCTCCTTTGGATAGCAAAGCTCGGCCCAACTCTTAGGCTTAACTCTCTTAGTGATATCATGACCAAACCAAAGGAACCGGGCACATATCAAATTAATCTGATCAATAACAAGTTTAGAGAGAATAAACACATTAATCCAATAGATTTGAATGCTACAGAGGAAAAACTTAATAAGTTGCAGTCTACCGGTATAAGAAATAAATCTATTTTTCCAAGAAAACATCCTTTTAGTCATTTTTTCAATTAAGGGCCTATAGCCTTTAGCCTTCAGTCTAGTATAAATAAGGGGAATGCCTAAGTACTTAAAGGGAAACTTTTCTTCAACAAAATTATGGGTAGAACAGAAAGCTTCCCTGATATGTATAGGAACTCCAGAGAAATACAACGCTGATTTGCTGCTGTTAACCTCCAAACCTGTCATTTCCAGAAAAAGAGAGAGACAACTTTTAATAGCATTAGCAGATTTAACGTCTCCATTACAGAAAACCAGAAGATCATCCGCAAAGGCAAAGTGCAAAAGAAGGGGTTTCTCGCATTTATAATGAGGGGTGAGACTTCCTTCATTAGCTCTCATCTCAAGTAAGAGACCCATTGACTCCATTATTAGTACAAACAGGTAAGGGGAAATGGGGCCACCTTGTCTCAGCCCTCGCCTTCCCCTGAAGAATCCCTCAAGAGAGCCATCAATAGATAAAGAATAAGAAGGGGTGGAGACACATTCCATGATCCAATCAATAAACCTGGGAGGAAAGTTGAGAGTAAGGAGAGTGGATAAGATAGTCTCCCATTGAACAAGATCATATGCTTTCTTGAGGTCAATCTTAGTGGTACACCTAGGTTGGGTGGACTCCAAGTGGGAGTTTCTGACAAGTTCATGGGCAATTAGGAGGTTATCAACAATGTTTCAACCTTCTATAAAAACAGACTAACTAGGGCTTATAAGAGGAGCAATAACAAGCTTCAGTCTCCTAGTAATAATCTTGGAGTAAAGGGGGGAATCCAAAAGAAGCTCAACAAAAATCGGTGTGGCGATTTTTACACTGTAGCAATCTCCTTCCCACCTTTAAGGGCATTTGTGTCTTGTATCAATTAGTTTTTGAATTGATGGGGTGTTAGGTGGTTTTGGGCCTTGCTGTTCTCATCCTAGCCGTTCATTTTGTTGTGGGATTGGCAACTAGGTGGTTGTGTATTTATTAAGTGTAGTTGGGTACACTGTAGCATCTTCATCTTCCTCGTTGTTACCCCTACTCTTTTCTGTTCTTCTAGGAAACCGGTGTGAAGACCACCGTCATGGTGGGCCGAGGAGGCGCCTCGCCTCAGCTCTCTCCTCAGGAGATCCCCCCTCACCCTTCCACCCCGCCTCAGGCTTCTTCTCTTGGAGTTAATGAACTTTCGATTATGGACCTCTACAAGCTTTCTCTTGGCCGACCCTTGACGAAGGGAAAGAAACCTTCGGTTATCACTGAAGATGAATTGGGTGCCTACAAGACGATCTTCAACCTCAAGTTTCAAGCCCTTGATACACAAGCTCAAAAATTGTTTCAGGATGTTCTTAAGTAGCAACAACTAGAACCTCTGAATACGAAAGTAAAGAGGCATCACTCTACATTCAGAGATCAGCAAAAGGCTCGTGCTAACGAAAAAGTTAAGGATTTTTCTTCAGCATCCTCGGTGGGTCCAATTTCTCAGCAGATAGACTCAGAAGCACGAATTGAACAATTAATCATCGATACAGATACATTGATTGCTCAAGGAAAGAATGAGAAATTCATGTTCCTTGACTGTCTGACGATATGAAGCAAGCAATAATCAATTTCATCCATAGACATCAGGAGACTGACTCTGATGCTAGCTGGTCAGCAGAACCAAGAAAGATTAATCCCGCAGACTTGGTGGAATGCAATTATGAGAGTTGTGACCAAGCTAGTTGCAGTGTCCACTGTGTGAATGGCACTCTTAAATGGGGTATGTGTCTTGATAGATGCCATGGGAACAAGGACTCAATACTTGCTTTACCAGCTCAGCTTAATAGTATTCCACAAGGACCAGTTGCAGAGGCCACAAAAGGTACACAATCTAACTGTCCTACTGAATTTAATACGGGGTGTCCAAATGCAGATGAACTACCACCTGAAATCCAACCAGCCAGTTCGTGGGCATCACTTATGAAAGGCCCTTCCAAGAATAAAGGGTTTGCAAACATGGTCTACACACCACCTGCTGTTGAAGGGAAGAAAATTCTTAATATCAACTCAAGTGACTTTGAAGAAGACAATAGTATCCATGAGCAACTACTTGTAGGTCACTTCATAGGCATGAAATTGGCTTACAGTTATGTTAAAGCTATTCTATCTGTTCTATGGGCCCTTAACGGAGACTTTGAAATGACAGTTAGAAGAAGCCACTTCTTCAAATTCTCTAACTGGGAAGATAGTCAAAAATGCTTTGGAGCATAAACCTATTGAAGCAGAATGTTCATCTTGAGAAAATGGCATCCCTTCATTGAGTATGAACCTATTGAAGCAAAATTCTTGCCTATTTGGGTTATGATTCATGATGTGCCCACTCAATGCTTGAATCAGGATGGGATTGGGAAAATTGCAAGCTTGATAGGCAGGCCCATGTACACAGATAAAGCTACAGAAAGTTAAAGAAGGCCCTTTGTGAGAGTTTATGTGGAAGTCATGGCTACAGATGAACTCCCTGAACAAGTATCTATTAATGTGGATGGTAATTATACTATAGACCTTGTTGTTGAATACAACCGGGTCCCTAGTAGATGCCTTCAATGCAAGTTGTTTGGCCATAGTGACTCTCACTGTGTTGACTTGGAAAAGGATCTAGCACCAGAAGCCCTAAGAGCACATACTGCACCACTGAAAACTACAACTAAGAAGAAAGTTTGGAGAGAAACACAAAGCCACCAGGCAAGCAAACCAGTCAAGGAAAAAGTAATTGATACAACTCAGCTCCCACTGCAGGTCACTGAATCAGTCCAGTGTACTGAAGCACTAATAGCAATAAAGTAAGTTCAACAAACACCTTGAATCTGAACAGTAAATTTGCTCCTATTGGAGGAGGCTACTTGGAGGATGGATTCCAACTCTCTAAAAGTGCTATGAAGAGGCTCTGAAAGAGCAAAAGGAAATCAGAGAATGAAATGAGAGAGGTAGAAGTTAGGGAACCACCCACAAAGGAGAAGTATTCTTATTCAGTTAGAGGGCAAAATAGTAGCTCTTTTAATTCAATCAAACCCAAAGCCACCACTCATCAAGCTGGAGGGCATGGGAGCAAAGCCAAAAATCTCAATGTGTAATACACCATCAATTTTCTGTGGGGTTAACCGCCTTTTACCTGGTGCTTTGAACTCCAATTGGGATTTGAGAAAGAAAGTTAGAGTGGAATCAAAGCTTGCTGTATATGTCCTTATGAGCGAGTGCAGGGAGGTGGTAAGGGAGCCAGTCAAACTTACACCCCAAACTTGGTCATTTGCAAATAAAAATGAGTTTGCCATTTTTACTAACTTGTTTGATGATTGTATAGGTACTCGTCACTCTTTTTGGGAAGACCTCCTAGAACAGTTTTCTGGGAGGGATAACATGAGTGAGTGGAGAGTTGTTTAATGTTACTGTTGGAGGGTAAGAGTGAGAGCTCAGGCTTGCTCTTCCAAGAGCCTGACCAATGGGTGGATTGTAAAGCATCGTATATGTAATGGCTACTGGAATTTGAGTTGGCTTGGCCTTCATTCCAGGTGTTTCATTGATAGATACAATGTTTTCAACACCCCCACAAGTCATGGATGGATTGTAAAACATGGTAGCTCTCATGGCCACTGGAATTTGAGTGGGCTTGTCCTTCATTCCAACTGCTTCATAGTGATCTTAAATGATTTCATCACTACCACAAGTCACAGATGGATTGTTAACCTTGGTAACTGTAATGGCCACTGGAATTTGTGTGGGATTGGCCTTCATTCCAGGTGCTTCATTATTAGCTTAAAGGTTTTTAACACTCACACATTGTCCTCTTCTTACCTTTCCATCACCTCTTTTGTGTGGGTTTTGTTGAACTTAGGTACTCCATTTGGTATATAACCCATAAGGGTGGAGATAGCTTGGATAGGCTCCTTATCCACCTCTATAAGGTTAGAACTATCTGTGAGTCCTTTATTCATACTCACTCCCATTATTGTATACATTATAGTGCCCTAAGTAAAGGTATTCCTAATGAGTGGGAAGAGGGTAGCTGGGCTAGTCTCCTTCCTCTTTCATACTTACTAGGTCTTAATCTTTCTTACTACATTGCAATGGAACACAGAATGGAGAACTTTGTCTACCATCTTGCAGGTACAAGGACAGGAGCGGAAGACTCTTGAAACAGCTTCTTAAGAATGCCTATATGAGGGGTAAGGAGAGTGGAGTACACCAAGGATGTTGGGGCCTAGCTGATACATTATTGGTGCTATCCTACAGAGTGTCCAACTTTGAAGATAGCCCAAACATTGTAAAGGATGGAACTCAATTCCCCATCAAGGATAGGGAGTACTTTTTTAACGATTGTTGTTGTTCAGGTATTAATACTCCAAGTGGGGTCTATACCCAGTGGTTGGGAGTGAGCTCTCAAATCACGGGCAGATTCAATGAAGAGGAACTGCAATCCTTTCTAGTTTCACATGGCTTACAACTTTGGGATGTGGAACACAAGAGGTCTGAATGATCCTATTAAGCATAGAGAGGTAAAACATTTAATCCACACCCATCAACTTGCTATGATTGGGTTGGTGGAGACTAAAATTAGAAAGGGCAGGGAAAACTATATTGTTAAAGCTATATGCTCGAATTGGAAGTTTGTCACATGTACTAGCTCCTTGAAGGGTAGAATGTTGTTATGCTGGGATGAAAATGTTTTCAAAATTACAATTATTACGATTTCTCTACAAGCTATTCACTGTCTTATCCATGTTAACAATACTTCTCTTGTGTTCTCTTTAGTGTATGATTTAAATTGTTATTGGGCCAGGGATGAGCTATGGGGGGATCTCACTTATATAGCCAATTACTTTAGCAACCCCTGGGTGCTGGCAGGGGACTTCAACGCCTGTTTCTCTAGTCATGACTAGATTGGTGGAAAAGGGGTGCTGAGTGTTGTGGTGGACAAGTATACAAATTTTTTGAATGCGACAAAGCTCCAAGAACTTAAATACAAGGGCTGCAGATTCACTTGGACAAATCGACAAAGAGGTAAGGATCGTATTATGACTAAGATTGATAGGGTTCTCATTAATGAGAACTGGATGGACAACTTTAGTGCCTCTGAAGCTGAATTTCTTAACCCTAACATTTCTGACCATTGCCCCTGCCATTATAAGAATTTATGAAGCTCTGCCCAGCAGGAAAAAGGCTTTTAAATACTTTAATTACTGGGCTAAGGAGGAAGGATTTAGGGATATCATTGAAGGTGCGTGGAACAAAGCAGTACAAGGGAACCCCATGCAGAGAGTCAAGCAGAAGATGAACAATGTCAAGCAAGACATTAGAGAATGGAGAAAGAATAAGATTCCGTTAGACAGGTTGGTTAGGGAGACTAGAGATGGTCTTGACCATATTCAATTCAAGATTAAAAACCAGCCTTTGAACGATGATCTTATTTGAGCAGAGTCTGATGCACTTAAACATTATATCCACAATGCCAACATGGAGGAAGATGGACTTAAGGATCTTTTTAGAGTTAACTGTCTCAACCTTGGAGATGGCAATAATGCCTTTTTTCACAGAGCCATCTAGGCTAGAAGATCCAATAACTCAATTTTATCGGTGCTTGATGGAAATGGTAATGTGGATACTGATTCTACCACTGTCACTATGGCAGCGGTGGATTATTTTACTAATATTTTGGGTACTGATAAGAGATCTGTTGACACTGAGATGATTAGGAGATTGGAGTACAAGCACAAGTGCAGATAGAGGACCATGCTGACCTTATTAAAGATGTTGAAGATGAAGAGATTCGGGCAACACTTTTTTCCATTCCTGCTAACAAGAGCCCTGGCCCCGATGGTTTTAATTCCCACTTTTTTCAGGTTTTCTAGGGTATTGTCAGTAAGGATACTTGGAAGGCAGTCAGAAACTTCTTCATCAAATTAAGAATGCACTCAGCTATCAACTCCACAGCTATTGCTCTGATCCCCAAGGTACTTAACCCATCTAACTTTGATGAGTATAGACCTATCTCTTGTTGTAATGTTATTTATAAGATAATATCTAAAATTTTGACCTAGAGGGTTAAAGTTGTTCTTGGTTCTCTTGTGAGTGAGAATCAATCTGCATTTATTGAAGGAAGGAACATCTCTGGTAACCTCCTTATTGCTCATGAGCTTATGAGGAAGTATCACCTAGATGGACCAAGACCTAAATGTACAATCCAAAGATCACCCATCTTGCCTTTACAGATGACCTACTTGTGTGTATGGAAGGTAATTAGAATTCTGCTTTGGCCCTTAAAGAAACGCTCACTTGTTTTTCTTCATTGACAGGTCTAGAGATCAATTGCAACAAATCCAAGATTTACATGTCAGGAATGCGGAATGAGACAAGAGATTCCATGCGCAATATCATGGAGATGGAAGTGGGGTCCCTGCCATTCAAATATCTTGGAGTTCCTCTCATTAGTACCAATTTAAAAGCAAGAGACTGCCAAGGCCTTATGGAATCCATGACAAAGAGAGTGAATAACTGGCAACACAGAGATCTTTCAGGGGCTGGGAGAGCCCAGTTGATCCAATATGTCCTACAAAGTATACATGTCTATTGGAGTAGTATTTTTATACTACCTCAAGCTATTGTCCACCAAATTGAAGGCATCCTTTCTAAGTTTCTCTGGCAAGGAGGTGTTGACACAAATAAAAGAGCTCCCATCTGTTGGAAGGAGCTTTGTTACCCCAAGTCTGAAGGAGGATTGGGATTTAGATGCCTCCAAACATGGAACCTGTCAGCTATTCTTAGGCATACTTACAGAATTGCATCCAAACAAGAAAACATTTGGAGTACATGGGTTCTACCTGTTGAGAAGGAGGAATTTTTGGGAGCTTAAAATTCCCACGAAATGTTCTTGGGTATGGAGGAAGGTTCTCCAATCTAGGAATGAAGCCTGCAAGCTTGTGAAGCATATAATAGGGGATGGAAGAAGCATACTTTTCTGAAAAGATCCTTGGCACACTGATGGCATTATAGTGCAAGATGGCCAGTGGGACGTCCCTCATCATATAGCTAGCATGCTCAGTGATAGTATTCTCCAACAGGCTTGAGCTTAAACTTAAGGCTTATGGGGTGGATGGAATCCTGTGGACCCCATCAAAAGATGGCACCTTCTTCATTGCAGTAACATATGATTTCTTAAGATCCAGAAAGCAAGAAGTTGGGTGGTCCACAATTGCATGGAACAAGATTAGCCCTCCTAGAAGTTGTTTTACTACATGGAGAGCTCTAAAAGGCAATCTTAGAACTCAAAACAGGTTGGTGCTTATGAATGTTTTAAGCTATGCTGCTTGTAGCTTGTGTGGCCTTCCTGGTGAAAGTGAGAAGCACCTGTTCATGGAGTGTATTATGTCTAAAGACCTGTGGTGCAGGATCTTTCTTAGATGTAATGTGGTGAGACAGTGTTCTACCCTGGAAAATTAAGTGGAATGGCTTGTAAGGTTAAATAAAAAAGGGGGAACAACTGTTATGCTCAAAGCCTGCCTTACTACTATGATCAAGCACATTTGGAGGAATAGGAATCTGAAGATATTTGAGAACAAAATTCCTCAGTTGAAGACTGTTCTTAATGCTATTTAACTGAAATAAATTCCAGAATTGAAAGCAACAACAGGTTTTTTCTGAACAATACCATGGATAGAGAGTTATGCCGTAACTGGAATATTACTACTGATTTTAAACCGTGTAATAACATTGTGTGCAAGTGGATGCCCCCCCCCGAAGGGGTTTGTTATTCTGAATTTTGCAGGGGCTCATGGAAGTGGTGGGTATGGGGGTCTAATTAGAGACCATGACAGTCAGTTTATCATTGGGTATGTTGGTAAAGACAGTGGTGGAACTCTAGACTGCCTAGAGCTCAAGGCTGTTGATAGAGGGCTAAACCTTATATTATCATGCAGCTTCAGAAAGCTATGGATTGCCTCCAACTCTACAAGTATTGTTTCTTTGCTTTCCATGAAAACAAAGCCTCCTTGGGACTGCGCTGCCATCCTTAACACAGTTATGGGGAAGCTACATCAGCTCGAGGAGTGCAAAATCAACCACTATTTCAAAGAAACTAATGCCAGTGCCCTTTATTTGGCTAATTCTCAAATTGTAATAGGTGAACAAGTGTTCTCTCCGAGTTAAGGGCATCCAAAATTTCTTGCTCATTGACAGGACCAATAAGCATCTCATGGTCCTGGGATTGGGCAAGCCGCTTGTAGGGGAGGTTCTTAATGGCTTACGAGTTGATACAAGAAGCATTAGAGCCCATAATGCTTTTGAAATAGCTAACAGCTTTCTCAGCAACCTTATGAGGGTCAATAATGATATTGTCATTCTCATCTTTCAGGGTAAGGATGGAGTTCCTACTCCTTTCCTTAACAGCTTTGTGATAGAATGTTGTGTTGGAATTCCCTAAATTGAGCCAGTGAACCTTATAGCTTTCTGTTTGTATTAAGATTATTAGGGTGCCCAGCTTGTTTCAGGGCACTGGTAACTCAGTTTGACAATTAGTAGAGACGTATGGACTGCTTGTGGTTAGCTGCCATTTCTCTGAGATAGTGTAGTTCAGAGACTATAGTTCTCACCCTATAGTATAGCACCTTGGATAGTTTGGGTTGCTGGATTTGGTCCAGGGTAGTCTTAGGGCGAAATAGCTTCAGTAAGACATGGCCTTCGATTCAGAGATCGTCCACTTGCCTGCTATTGTTTTGATTAGTCTTAGGACTTGTCTAGGTGTACTCTGTGTTCTCCAGGCCTGGTCCTTGAGCACTGTCATTGTGATTGGTGGTTGTTTGGAATGTTAGATTCCATGTGGGAGTGTGGTATCTCCTAGACTGTTAGTCGTTGATGGTGAGCAGACGGCTTGTCCGTGCTGGTTGGTTGTGGATGTTGAACTTCCGATAGTTTTCCTTAGGATTGTTTGCTTATCGTGCCGTGACACTTATTGTCCTCATGATTCTTAGAGCTATTAGAGCTTACTCATAAGCTTTTTCTGGGATGAGGCTGTTAGGGTCGTGTTCCCTTCCATCATCTAGGAAGCAGTGAGACAGCATGGCTTAGTGAGATCCGCGACTGAGCCAGGTGGTTTATGAAATTGTACGTCACCCGAGATGTTGGAATGCGGCTAAAACCTCCTGTTGAATCCGGTTCCTGTACATCCTTGTTGGAGACTTATGTACATGATTAGGAGGATTGTGAGGCAGTTATGTTATTGGGGATTGTTGACTACACTTTGTGCTCTTTTAGGTCATCCCATGAGTACTAGTCTGTGCTGACAGCTAGAGTACTGTTGTTCTTGATGGTAATCATATTACATTAATGAATCTTAGAGACTGATGTCGTTTAGATGTCGTGACGGTTAAGTTTCAGATTCATCTAGGTTTAGATGGTACAACTGAGTCACAGGAGGGGCATCTGCATTAGTTTTGGTTGTCACGCTCTCAAGCAGGTGGTTATCCTATTGTGTGCCGGCTGTGTTAACAACAGTTGTGTTTCAGTCTCTAGGATCATGCTCACATTCAAAGATAATATATTCTCCCCTTATCTTACTGCGATTGGATACCTAAACGACTCCGCATCAGTTGGCCCCCGATAGGTTGATAGGATCCCTGGATCGGGTTAGAGTTTTAGAAGTGAAGATATGGTTGGATTAGTTTTCGTGGTGCCCAGTCTCGTCCTACGAAGAGAGACATGGTTGGATACTATTTCCTGGTGCCCAGTCTTCTCCTGCGAGTGAAGTTATGGGTTGGATGCTAGTTCCTGTTGCCCATACTCCTCAGGCGAGGTTAAAATACCTATATTTATATCTTTTAGTCTTGTCAAGCTAGTGCAGTAGATCGTACCCTTGTATCAAACAATATTCGGTAAGGTAAATTATTTTTTAGCAGTTGTCAGCCCACTTTAGTCTTGGGGGCTAGCCCTTTGGGTTGACATCGCTAAATCATTCAGCATTGGGATAGGTATGGGACTATTCCACTTTATCATAAACTATTCTGCATCATAACATCATCATCCTCATCAAACATATCATTGCATCTCCGCATACTTACTTCCTTATCGTAGGTTTTTCTGATGGAAATCTTTAACCCTTTCTGCATTTGGGATAATCATAAGATTATCTAATTCCATCATATCATCAGCATAACTTATCATTTGCATTGGGATATGTTAATTTCCGCTTATTAAATTCCTCTTCTCCTAATTAATTTATGGTGTAATTAGATTCCTCTTCCTTCTACATATTCATCTCCACCCTGCATCTATTCCTCCCTCTTCTGTATCTAATATAATTTATTAGGTTAATTAATCTGGTTGGCTGTTGTGAGCTTTGGGCCAGTATCTGGTTGTGGGCGATCTCGTTTAGCTTGTGATAGCTTTGGGGTTGTACCTGGTTGGGGTTTGGGTAACCCTGTTGGATTACTGTGAGCTGAGGGTTGTTTACCCTTGCGTGTGATTGTATCTCTGAGATAGATTAGTTGCGCATGGTGTTGAGAGTCACGGTGGTGATTAAAGTGTAGTTAGTGGTCCTTGTGATTGCAGTGTAGATTAACATTCCTTTGCACGAGGTATACCTATTAGTTATCCTATATGTATATAGATTACATATACATTGTTTATCGTTAGATATTATTATATCCCACTATCATTACTACTTATCTCAATCACATTGGTTAGAATAATAGTTTAACTATTATTGGGAGTTAGTGAGCTCGTTGTTTGCTCACTCTCGCATCCCCCTTTCAGTGGCAGGTTATTTTAAGTTTTAGTTGCGGATGTGGTGATCTTTGGGGAGCTGAGTTGGAGGCTCATTCTCTAGTTTTCTCGATGCGATGATTGGATGGTGTAACGTGAATAACGCCGATTCCCGATCCTCGCGGTCCAGTAAATCCATCCGTGAAGAGTCTCCATCTCGTACTCCGTGACCAGATGTCTGGCTCTACAATTGAATCATCAACTAATACTTCTTCGAGTTCTTCCTAATCGGGGTCTACAACTAGAAAATCTGCTAAGAAATCAGCTATTCTTTGTCCTTTAATTGATATTTGAGGCTCGAAGGAGATGTCATATTCTCCGAGGAATACGGACCATTGCTGAACTCTTTGAGATTTTTCCTTTTTAGAAAGTACAAGTTTGAGAGGATATTTAGTAATGACTTTGATGGGATGAGCTTGGAAATAAGGTCAAAGTTTCTGAAAGCTGTAGACCAAGGCGAGTAGCTGCTTTTTTTTTTTTTTTTAAATATAAGCTGGGGTTAAGGCAGACCCCAACCAGCTGAATAAACAAAAAAGCTAATATTACATCCTAGAATAGGCTTTTCCTTTTGCATCATCCTCCACAAGGGCCCGCAGACCTAGAGGAATACTGCTAGGAGAGAATACTATTTGTCCTATTACATTATGAAAGTTTGCCAAAAACAGGGCACTAGCATTAGTCTCCTTGTAATAGTGGTAGATCTTGAATTCTTCAAGTTGTTTTAACTTCCCAACAACAGTATTTTAAACGGCAGTGCAATCCCAAGGAGGATCCCAAGGAGGCTTCTTCTTTAGAGAGAGCATTGAAACAACACTTGTTGAGTTGCACACAATCCAAAGTTTCTTGAAATTGCATGATAAAATTAAGTTCAAACCTCTATCCACCGCCTGAAGCACAAGGTTGTCCACTAAACCTCTACTCTCTTTTTCGGCATACCCAATGATAAATTTACTGTTATGATCTCTAACAAGCCCCCATACCCCCCAAGACTACTGTGGGATCCTGCTATAAATTCTTTTGTTGTTATTTTTCTGTTGCTGTATATCATTTTTCAGTAGGCATGAGAGTCTTGCTGCTGAAGTAGATTAGTTTTTCTACACCTTCGTCTTCCCGAATAAGGACAAAGCTCATGGAATCATCAGTTGTTGATAAGTACATTATTAGTGTTTCACCGTCAATAAGAGTACTCATGATAGGAGGACTCCCCAAGTACCGTTAAAGATCTTGGTAAGGAGTCCAAATGATTTCCTCGGGTTGGTTTTTGGATAGTGGAGTTGGATTTCCACGAAGGACGTAAAGAAGTTTGCATCCATCAGATGACTTGGAGATGAACCTATGAAGAGCAGTAATCTGGCCAACGAATTTCTGTACATCTTTTTTGTTCGAGGAGATGGTATTGCTATGAGTGCCTTGATTTGTGCCAGATTGATTTCGATTCCCCTTTTACTGAGGAGATATCCCTGAAATTTACTAAATGCAATACTGAATTGGCATTTTTCTGGGTTGAGTTTCATCTGGTAGGTACGAAGGATATCGAATATGGTTTTTTTTTTGGAAGACAAACTGGTTTTATATTGGGATCCGTAACCTTGAGTTTCCAACCCCATGAGGCTTCGAACTCGCGACCTCTCTCTAGATGGTGAGGTACAACCACCCAAAAGCCCAATGTTATATCGAATATGGTTTGGAGGTTGTTGTAGTGATTTTCACGCTTCAAGATTTTCCAGATCATATCATCTATGTGTACCTCCATGATTGTGCCTAAATAATCTTTGAACATTTTCATGATGAGCCATTGCTAAGTGGCTCCTACATTCTTTATCCCAAAAAGCATTACTTTGTAAAGTAAAGACCTCTTTCTGTGACAAAAGTTGTTTTTTCCTGATCTTCTTCGGCAAGAGGAACCTGATTGTAACCAGAAGCTGCATCCATCATTGAAAGAAGTTTGTGCCCTGCGACATAGTCCAGGAGTTGCGGGAACAGTAGGAGAGGAATGTTATCTATTGGGGTAAATTTGTTGGGTTCTGTGAAATCAACACAAACTTTAATTTTCCCATTTTTCTTTGGGACCGCAATTATGCTAAAAGCCCATTTTGGATACTTTGCTTTCCTGATAAATCCTACACGAAGAAGTTTGCCAATTTCCTCATTAACGGCTTCGCGAAGGCGGGGAGCTAGATTTCAACGTTTTTGTACAACTGCTTTGTTGTCTGGAAAGAGGTTGAGCACGTGACATGCGATCAAAGGATTAATGTTGGGCATCTCTTGGAAAGACTAGGGTGTGCAATAGAGCCCGAAACCGGAGAAACCGAGCCGAACCGGCCGAACCGACGGGCTTTTTTCGGGTTCCTACATACCCGGTTCTTGTTTCGGTTATGAAAATAGATAACCCAATATTTTTTGTTCGGTTTCGGTTCCAAATATTAAAAACCGACTATAACCCGAACAAAATCGATAGCCAAGCTACACAGAATTATGAAAGCAACGGGGAGGTGCAAAATCCGTGTCGTTCAAAATTTAAACTAGGAGTATTTGCGATTAATTTGGTAACTATCTGAGCGTATTTTCGGTCGAAAGGGAACCGCTAGCCAAGCTTCTCAAAATTATGATCAAAATCAACAGAGAGGTACAAAATCTGTATCGCTAAAAATTTAAAAACGCGATTATTGCGACTCATTTGTAACTATCCTAGTGTGTTGTCGCTGAAAATGAACTCTTATAAACTATACGACTTCTCAAACGATTTTCTGGTAGCCAAGCTACTAAGAAATGGGGATGTGCAAAATCTGTAACATTCAAAAATTCAAGCCGCGATTATTGCGATTCATTGGGTAACTTTATGGAACGGTATAAATTTTTCTTCTCTCGGTTGCTTTTGTTAGCAAGTCAGAAAAGCATGGCTACAGGCAACTCATTTAAAAGGTTGTATAGTTTTAAAGAGTTCATTTTCGTTCGACAACACGTTAGGATAGCTACCAAATTAATTGTAATACGGGTTTGAATTTTTGAGAGGTACAAATTTTGTACCTATCCATTGCCTTAGATGGTAATTATAAGAAACTTGGCTACAGGTAACTCGTTTGAGAGGTTGGAACATTTTTAAGAGTTTATTTTTGACTGACAACATGCTACGATAGTAAACAAATAAATCGCAGCCAATTTGAATTTTTGACCGGTACGGATTTTGCACCGCTATGATGTTTTATATCACAATTTTGTAAAATTTGGATGCCGACAACACGTTTGGGATATTTGATATTTTTTAAGAGTTTCTTTACGAACGACAACACGTTAGGATAGTTACCAAATGAATGGCAATAATCACAGTTTGAATTTTTAAACGGTATGGATTTCACACCTCTCCATTGCTTCAGATCACAATTTTGAAATGCTTGGCTACCGACAACTATTTGAGAGGTTTGATCGCTTTTTGTAGTTTATTTTTGACTGACAAACACGTAAGGATGGTTTCGAAATGAATCGCAATAATCGCGGTGTGAATGGGAATTTTAAAGCGGTACGAATTTCACACGTCTCCATTGCTTTATATCGCAATTCTGTGAAGCTTGGCCACAGGCAACTCATTTGAGAGGTGATAAATTTTTAAAGAGTTCCCTTTCAATGGTCAAAAAGTTAGGATAGTAACCATATTAATCCTAGTACTCCCGGTTTGAATTTTCACACCGGTACAGATTTCGTACATTTCCGTTTCTTTAGATCATTATTTGGAGAAGATTGGGAGCCGACGACTGGTTTGAGAGGTTGTATAGTCTTAAAGAGATTCTTTTCAATCGAAAACACGTTAGGATAGTAACAAAATTAATCACAATACTACCGATTTGAATTTTTGACCAGCAAGGGTTTCGCACCTCTGCATTGCTTTAAATCATAATTTTTAGAAGCTTGGCAACAGGCAACTCGTTTGAGTGGTTGTATAGTTTTAAAGAGTTAATTTTCGATCGATAACACGTTAGGATAGTAACCAAATTAATCATAATACTCCTGGTTGGAATTTTCGACCGGTACAGATTTCGCACATCTCCGCTATTTTGGGTCGTAATTAAGAGAAACTTTGCTACAGGCAACTCGTTTGGGAGGTTGTATAGTTTTAATGAGTTCCTTTTCGATCGACAACATGTTAAGATAGTTACCAAACTAATCGCAATACTCCCAATTTAAAATTTTGACCGGTATGGATTTCGATCCTATCCGTTACTTTTGTTTGTAATTTAGGGAAGCCTGGCTACAGGCAACTCGTTTAAGAGGTTATTTAATTTTAAAGAGTTCATTTCCGATCGACAACGCGCTAGGATAGTTCCAAATTAATTGCAATACTCCCGGTTTGAATTTTTGACCGTTACGGATTTTGCATCTCTCCGTTGCTTTAGATCGCAATTCCTAGAAGCTTGGCTACAGGCAACTCGTTTGAGAGGTTGGATCATTTTTATTAATTTCTTTTCGGCTGACAACATTCTAGGTTAGTAAACAAATAAATCGCAAAACTCCCTATTTGAATTTTTTGAACGGTACGAATTTCGCACCGCTATGATGGTTTAGATCACAATTCTGTGAAGTTTGGATGCCGACAACTCGTTCGGGAGATTGGATCCTCTTTAAGAGTTTCTTTTCGACCAACAATACGCTAGAATAGTTACCAAATGAATCGCAATAATCCCAGTTTGAATTTTTGAACGGTATGGATTTCACACCTCTCCTTGCTTTTGATCACAATATTGAGATGTTTGGCTACCGACAACTATTTGAGAGCTTTGATCGCTTTTCATAATTTTTTTTCGACTGATTACTCGTCAGGATGGTTTCCAAATGAATCGCAATAGTCGCAGTATGCATTTTAACACGTTTGAGAGGTGATAGAGTATTAAAGATTTCATTTTCGATTGACAACATGTTAAGATAGTAACCAAATTAATCGTAATTCAAATACGGATTTTGCACCTCTCCGTGCTTTAGATCGTTATTCGGAGAAGCTTGGCAATAGGCAACTCGATTGAGAGGTTGTATAGTTTTAAAGAGTTTCTTTTCAATCGATAACACGTTAGGATTGAAACAAAATTAACTACAATACTCCCGGTTTGAATTTTTGCCACGTACGGATTTCGCACATCTCCGGTTCTTTTGGTCGTAATTCTGGGAAACTTTGCTACAGGCAACTCGTTTGAGAGGTAGGATCATTTTAAGAGTTCTTTTCAGCTGACAACATGCTAGATTAGTAAACAAATAAATGTAATACTTCCTATTTGAATTTTTGACTGGTACAGATTTCGGACCTCTATGATGGTATAGATCACAATTTTGCAAAGTTTGGGAGCCGATAATTCGTTGGGAGATTGGAATATTTGATTATTTTTAAGAGTTTATTTTCGATCGACAACACGTTAGGATAGTTAACAAAAGATTTGCAATAATTGCAGTATGAATTTCTAAACGGCACGGATTTCGTACCTCTCCATTTCTTAAATCACAAATTTATAGATGTTTGGCTACCGACAACTCGTTTGAGAGGTTGGATCATTTTTAAGAGTTTATTTTTTATCGATAACACGGTAGGAGTCCTGGAATTAGGCCATTACAGTGGTTATCTCTGTTGAAGACGGTGACCGAATCAAGACTTTCTACAACCAACGGCTAAGAAGGTAAGTTGCTAAGAAGAACTTTGATAAAGGAAAGACCAAATCATTTTAAATGCCTTTGATTTTATGTTTATTGTGCATACTTATTCCAACGAGTTTTCTGTTCGTTCGAACGACTTATAGGTGCCTTCTCAAACTGTTGTTGGCTTATTTGGGTATCCCGTTCGAACGACTTTTGATCTCGTTCGAATGAGTCTCGGGAAAAGCTATTTTTTTATTTAAGCAAATGTTGTTGCACCAAGTTTTTCCCTGAGTTTATTTTGAGAGCTTTATATCCTTTATCAGAAAGAGTAATCAAGATTAATCAAAAACCTAACATCTTGGGGTTGATGTTGAATTAGTTAATTCTACTTCCCACATATTATTTAGAGTGATTCAAGAAGGGTGATCCCTATTGTGAGATCAAGGAGCGTCGTTGCGAGAACGAAGGATGGCGTGAAACTTAGATCAGAAAAAAGATAATCACGAGACGATGTTATCGAATCTTTAAGTATATTTTAGATTACAACTCTTTTTGATTAGTGAATTTTTTATGTCGGGTTCATCGACAACAACCTGTGATTTTTCTCCTGAGTAAGAAGTTTCCACAAGGTTAAAAATTGTTTGTGCCATTTATTAACACACCATATGCCTCAACATTAATTAAGCACACTCTTCATTTCAAACTTATGAACTAAACACATCACTCACACCTCCTTAACTTTGTAACTCCAATGCGTTAATTTTAACATGCGATGATCATATTGTGCAGATTTTCATATCATTTGGTGCATTATATAACACCCTCAATTAGGATATAGATACATCAACGTTTATATGCATGTTGCTTGAAACATCAAAATTAAGTATGAATGAAGGTATACAGAATCAATATGAGTGCAAGAAATTCCTGACTATCTTACTAAACCTATTTGATGCATCAAAATGAACCATGTGCCCCGCATTCTTTATTACTTCCAAACGAACAGCTTTTCCCAATCCCAATATCCTACATTGGTTTTACCAAAATCGTAAGTTTTGTAGATCATCTACTAAAGGAAAGTGATAAAAGATGCATGTATAAATACTTACTCCTTAAGCTCGAAGGCCTTCTCGAGGCGAACAATCTCATCGTTCTGTCCCCATATAAGTAATACATCCTATAAACACAAACACTGTTTCAAACAATAGCTAATTGACATAGCCTATTCTTTTAGACTCTGGTCGCATTTTAACCACGAAGGGTCTCAATCCCAAATAATATTTGATAGCAATTATAGATTAGGCAAGAACATTAATGCAAAATAATAATACATAGATTTAAGAATATGTTTTAGTTGTCTTACCTGTTTAAGAGGAGGAATGGAAGCCCTCTCTTCTTGTATATTACGTAAGAGTTCCCTCTGCTCATCCATATTTTTGCTGCACAAACTCTGCCAACAAAAGGGTAAACTAACTCATTTTACATTTGCTCGCTTTATATGTTATTTTTTTGCTAGGTAAGCTGGGGTTTGAGGGCACCCCATGAGTCTCTCTATATAAAAGAAAGAAAAATAGTTACATCCCTATGTACTTGGAGATAGTACATATAATTCATGTAATACATTGCAAAATGAGACTAAGTAGTCAGGTGCCCTATTAGTCTCTTTAAAATTATGAAAAATGAGAAATTCCCCAAGGTGAGTTATGAAACTTCTAATTTCTTGCATCGTGATGTAGCTTGTCCAAAGAGGAACCTTGCCATCTCTAATATAGTCAACCATCAGGGTGGAGTCAGTACAGACATGGACCCTGCTAAAACCTTCTCGATTGCCATCTTCAAACCAGTGTGGATAGGCTGCATCTCATGGTCAGTAATAGAGACAGGATTGACCATTGGGCTCTTGGCCCAGTGGTGGTTGTACCTCTCCACCTAGAGAGAGGTCGTGGGTTCGAAACCTCATGGGGTTGGAAACTCAGGGTTACAGATTCCTATATAAAACCGGCTTGCCTTCCAAAAAAAAAATAGAGACAGGATTGGATCTTTTCCCATAAGATATAATGTGATTCCTTAAATGGCTTCAAAAAATCCCCCAATGCCTCCTCTATCTTCAGTGCTTTGTAGGTGTTTTAGGTAAAAATAAATTTAGTTGATGGCGGGCTCTTAATCATATTTAGTGAATTCTCTGTCATGCAAGCTATTGCATGGATAAAAGAAAACAAGAATTTAAAAGAAACTTACGTGAAAAAAGTTGTTTAGTATAAATACTGGTATTGGAAGTTGCCTCTTCATTGTAACAGCCATTAAAAGCCTTAGGGCGTGGGGTGTCTTGGGTAGAATCAAGTCCTCCATATTCTCCATTTTTGTCAGCTCCAGCAAATCATCTTGGTCTCTCGACTTCCGGTTTATGGCAGAACTTACTAAAACCACCTTGCCCACCTTCTCTGGCCACAACCTAGCCATATGATATGCCACAAAACCACCATAACTATGACCTAACACATGATATCTTCGTAACCCTATTATTTTTAACAACTTTGTTAAACATTCGGCCTGGAATTCAACTGTTCGGTCAAGAGAGGTCGTTGTAGAATGACCCAGAAACACAGATCGGGGATATAGAGATCGAAGTAAGGGGCAAGATAAGGGACTTGGTGTTGCCATTGCAAATTGAGACAGAAACAAAACCGTTGATAAGGACAAGCGATGGTTTATCTGTGAAAAAACCTGGTTGCGGCCCCCAAAAATAAATTAAAGTTTGAGGATCAATCTGGACGCTTTGGAACGAAAGGCCGGATGACGTGAAACTACGACGGAGATAGCCATAGTAGAGAGGGAGAATATTTAGACATGAGTATACCATGGTGGCCACAGCAAGAGATGTAGAGAAAGATAAGAGAAAGGATGGGTCAAGGTTAGGGCCAGAGAGAGATTTAAAAGTAGGAAAACTGTTTTTTCTGTTGAGATGTGCTTAATTTGTACCCATGATTTATCAAGTCCAGATCCTTTCCACCACGGTGGAGAGAATGGATCTCTACTTTTCTCTATATATTTTTCAACACGTGTCTTTCCCTTAAGTCAAAATTAACTTTTTTTCTCCACCGCCGTTATCTCTTTTGATATATTTGATTTAAATCAATTTATTATAAAATCTATATTTTTAATTTAAATTAATTTATTCCATGAACCATAAGCATTATCTCTCTCTCTTTCCTCAACTCCAAATTCATAAACCCTAAGGGGGTGTTTGTTTCTTAAGTGTTGAATGCTAAACACAATACTGATTGTAGTGTCCGGGATTTTTTTTATTAATATTATTTATCTATTATCATTTTATTTATTCATTGTGCAACATGCATCCACATACATCACCGTTCATCATGCATCTACTGCATCTTATTGCATTATCAGGGTTTTGAGTTCTTTCTTCATTTTCTGTGTTTCGGTGGTTTCGGTGGTTGTTGGGCGGAGGTGGTTGTGTTGAGGTTTTGGGAGCCTGTGGTTGGCTTGGTGGAGATGTTTGTTGTGTAGGTTGTTGTGATGTGTGTGATTTGTTAGGGATCTGAGGATTTCTTAAGTTTTTTTCAGTTTTCATTGAAGAGAATCTTTTGTTCAGCTTTCTGTTCATTTTTGTTCGAACAACTCCTTTTCTGTCCGAATAGATTTCTATCCGCTTTGTTTTATTCGAATAAAAATATCCTTTGTTTGAATAGATTTCTTTTTGTTCGAACAACTTTTTTCTTCTGCTCAAAAAAGATGTTTATTCAGTTGATTTCCTTCTGTTTTGTTCTATTCGTACAAGCCCTTTTCTATTCGAATAGACTTCTACCAGTCTTGTTTTGTTCAAATAGAAATATAATCAATTCGAATAGAGGCGTGTTTAGAAGACCAGGTTGGGTCTTTTCACGCGATTTTTGGCCGTTGATCCCTCCCTCGTGATGAGTGTTGGTTTTAGGGTTTTATTACCCATTTCATTTTTTTTTTCACTCTCTCACTTTCACTCACTCTCCCAATTAGAATCCTCTCTTCAATTGCTTGTCGATTCGTCGCATTTTCTTGTCGAGCTCAGTTGCACTTCTTTCGGTGAGTAATTTCCCTTTTTTTTTTCAAAGGCTGAGTAATTTCCCGATTCCTCTCCTTATTGTTGATTCGATTTTAGCTTTGGTTGGATCCCTTGTGGCTTGTGTTGTTTTTGGGTTTCTTGATTTGGGGTGTTTGTTGAGATTGCGGAGTAATTTTTGTTGCAGGTGTTGGGTTGTTGGCGTTGGTGTGGTTATTGCCTGTGGCATTGAGGTTGGGTTTCCCTGTCGATTGTTGGTTTGCGATTTGCCTTTATCAAGCGAGTTTTCCCTTCCTTGCTAAATTCCTTTACTAATTTTATCAGTGTTGTTTTAGAGTGTTACTCTGGACAGAGAAGTGTTTGTTATATAGTTATATTCTATATTGTATTCTTCAGTAATTGTTATTTCAGTGCATCTTTTCCCACTGTTAGGCATGTAGAGTGGTCTTCTCTTTGTCCTGAAGGAAGTTGTACATTTGGGTGGTATTAACGTGGCATTGTCCTTGTGTAATTACTCGTATTTTTTATTTATTTATTTGTATTTATCCCTTTTCTGCTTCTATTCCTATCCTTTTAGCATCTGTATATAAATTCTTTACATTAAGCTTCCGCATACATTCCTATTGCCTTGTACATCCGTATATATTCCGCATATATTCCTTCTATCCATTATGCATCTATTTTATTCCTTTTGGGCAGGTTTTTAGGGTTAGATTACTTTTCTGCATTTTCGGTGTTTCGGTGGTTATTAGGAGGAGGTGGTTGTGTTTTGGTTTCGGGGAGTCCTAGATTGGGTTGTTGGGTTGTTGTTGTTGTTATTGTTGTTATTGTTGTAGTTGTGGTGTGGTGTGCGATCCGGGGAGGATCTGTGATTTTCCCCGTTTCCGTCGGTTTCCCGTTGATGGAATCTTTTGCTCACTTTTCTGCCCTTTCTATTGGAACATGACTTATCTTGTTCTAATAGATTCTTACCTGCTTCATTCTATTCGAATGGGATCAATTTTTTTCAAATATATTTCCATCTGATCATTTATATTCGAAAAACTCCCTTTCTGTTCGAATACATTCTTGCCTGTTCTATTTTATTCGAACAAGCCTTTTCCTGCTTGAATAGACTTCTTTCGGCTTTGTTTTGTTCGAACAAGAATACGTTATATTCGAACAGAGGCGCGTTTTTAGCTACATGATGGGTCCTTAAATCTCATTTCTCTTTTATTCAAAGCACTTTCTCACTCTCTTTCCCCCAAATTAAAATCCCCTCTTTCCCAATTCGAATCAAATTCGTTCCCTCGCTCACCGGTTCTTCGCCGTGATCTTCGCCTTTATCCTTGGTGAGTAATTTCCTATTCCTTTCGTCCGATTAGATATTGGGTTGATTTCTAGGGTTTGGTTTATTGACTGGTTTCCTGTATTGTTTGATCAATTATCGTTATGATTGTCTGGTTTTAGTTTCGTCAGGTCTCGGGATTATTATCAGGCGAGTCCCCATCATTTCTAAATTCCTCTACTAGTTATTAGATGCTGATTAGAGTAGTACTCTCTGTAGAGAGGTGCATGTGATTTAGTTACGGTCTGATATTATTTTTCTCTGTATAAGTTGTTAACCTATAAATTAGTTATTCTGAAACTTGGTTTATAGTTTGCATTGGACTTTGGGTTTAGTATGGTATTTCTCGTAGCTGTGTTCTTGTTGGTGGTTTCGGTCTTTTAGAGACTGATGTTGGTGAGATGTGGCAACGGTTAGGTTGATGGTGCAATAGAGTCGCTGTTCATTCTGTTGTTAGGATTAGGTTGCCACGCTCTTATGCAGGTTGTCGTCCTATGTATGATGCCGGGTTTACGGCTGTTATGTTGTGATCCTTGGGATCTGTTGCATCTTTAAATCATGTAAAACTATTTTAACTAAACGAGATTAGATACATAACACAGCTCTACATCGGTTAACCTCCAATAGGATCGTAAGAGCCTTAAATCGGGTTAAAATAGTAGGTAAAGAACTATCATACCTTTAATACCCATCCGGGAGTGTGGGATGGTATGAGACAGTCTTAATCTGGTGCTAGACTTATCCTCGGTGAGGTTGAAATTCTTTAGAATAAAAATAAAGTTCAGACGTTGGCTCCTTGGGTTAAAAAGCCTGGAACACTTTGATCAAGTGAGTATCCACTTGCTTGGCCGAGCTTGACAAAAATCGTACCCATTGTATCCCCTTAACATATGTCTTTAAGATAAACATGTTAGCGGTTGATCAACCAATATTATAATAGGATTGTGAACACGCTTTAAAATATTTAAGCATACAGCATTTGGGATAATTGTGGGATTATCCCAGTTCATCATGTCATACCATATCATCATCACTTATCATTATTCCTTGTCACTATTCCTTTTCTCTAAACTCCTATATCTATTCTTCTGTTCTTATAACTCTTTATCTGGATCACAGTCACTTAGTTTACTGTTATTTTACTTTTAAACTTTCTCTATCTCATTCACCTCACTCTCTTCTCCTACACCTGGTATATTAGTATGCTATTTAGCTGTGTTGGGTTATTAGTGAGCCGTGGTTTTGCTCACTCTCGTATTCCCACCTTTTAGAGGTTGAGTAGCTTGGATTACTGTGAGCTTCAGTCTGACTGGAGCCAATTTTGTCACTGCAGATCTTCTTTAGTTTAGACATTCGTGTATATGATCTCAGCGTATGTCGTTATACTTTATTCGAGATCTTGTATTCTGATTTCAGTCTGATATGTATATATATATCTTTTACTTCCACTTTATTATTCTTTCTTTACTCTGATAATTATTATTTAAGTGAATGACTGAGCCTGAACTTGTCTATGGCTCGGTTGTTCGTAGGGCGAATCTGTGGATTTCCTGACCTGCACAGCTTTGAATTTAGTAATTGGTCAAACGTATTGCAGTTAGCCAAGCTTCTCATAATTACGAACTAAAGCAACAGAGAGTTAAGAAATACTTACCGGTCAAAATTTTAAACTGAGGAGGGAGTATTGCGATTAATTTGGTAACTATAGTAAAGTGTTCTTGGTCGAAAAGAAACTCTTAAAGATGATCCAACCTCTTAAACGAGTGGCCGGCAGCCAAGTTTCTCAAAATTGTGATCTAAAGTATTGGATAGGTGCAAAATCCTTACAGAACTAAAATTCAAACCAGGTATTTTGCAATTAATTGTTAACTATCCTAATATGTTGTTGGTCGAAAAGAAACTCTTAAAAATGATTCAACTTCATAAACGAGTTGCCGGTAGCCAAGATTATCAGAATTACGATCTAAAGCACTGGAGAAGTGCTAAATCCTTTTTAGTCAAAATTTTAAACCAGGAGTATAGCAATTAATTTATTAACTATCCTAGAGTGTTGTTGGGCAAAAAGAAACTCTAAAAAATGATCCAACCTCTCAAAGGAGTCTCTGGTAGACAAGATTCTCAGAATTACGATCTAAAACAATGAAGTGTAAACTACTCTATCATTAAAATCAATTGTGGAAGCAATAAGTAGAAGAGAGGAAGCCACTTCACTAAACCCGAGACTGTAATACACATGTTGGGGAATCTTCCAATTGCAGTTACTAATAAGATTGCTTAATCTAGCATTAATATTGAGATACGAATCATACCTATGGTGACCTTGGAATTTAGAAAGCAGAATACCTTCCTTGTGCCAGGGGTCTTGCCATATTTTAGTATTCATGCCATTCCCAATAATATGCAAAACAAACTTACAAGCAGCTTCTCTTGAGTTCAACACCTGCCTCCAAACTCATAAGCAGTTCCTGGGAACATGCATGATCCAAAAATGCTTAGATTTGATTAAATTGGCTTTGATCCAACACGTCCAGCTATTGTCAGTAGAAGGAGAAGCTATTCTGAACGTGTGTCTCATTACTGTAGCTTGGTTCCAAGTTGCCAGGTCTCTAATCCCAAGACCCCCTTCCTCCTTTGGATAGCAAAGCTCGGCCCAACTCTTAGGCTTAACTCTCTTAGTGATATCATGACCAAACCAAAGGAACCTGGCACATATCAAATTAATCTGATCAATAACAAGTTTAGAGAGAATAAACAAATTAATCCAATAGATTTGAATGCTACAGAGGAAAAACTTAATAAGTTGCAGTCTACCGGTATAAGAAATAAATCTATTTTTCCAAGAAAACATCCTTTTAGTCATTTTTTCAATTTAGGGCCTATAGCCTTTAGCCTTCAGTCTAGTATAAATAAGGGGAATGCCTAAGTACTTAAAGGGAAACTTTTCTTCAACAAAATTATGGGTAGAACAGAAAGCTTCCCTGATATGTATAGGAACTCCAGTGAAATACAACGCTGATTTGCTGCTGTTAACCTCCAAACCTGTCATTTCCAGAAAAAGAGAGAGACAACTTTTAATAGCATTAGCAGATTTAACGTCTCCATTACAGAAAACCAGAAGATCAACCGCAAAGGCAAAGTGCAAAAGAAGGGGTTTCTCGCATTTATAATGAGGGGTGAGACTTCCTTCATTAGCTCTCATCTCAAGTAAGAGACCCATTGACTCCATTATTAGTACAAACAGGTAAGGGGAAATGGGGCCACCTTGTCTCAGCCCTCGCCTTCCCCTGAAGAATCCCTCAAGAGAGCCATCAGTAGATAAAGAATAAGAAGGGGTGGAGACACATTCCATGATCCAATCAATAAACCTGGGAGGAAAGTTGAGAGTAAGGAGAGTGGATAAGATAGTCTCCCATTGAACAAGATCATATGCTTTCTTGAGGTCAATCTTAGTGGTACACCTAGGTTGGGTGGACTCCAAGTGGGAGTTTCTGACAAGTTCATGGGCAATTAGGAGGTTATCAACAATGTTTCAACCTTCTATAAAAACTGACTAACTAGGGCTTATAAGAGGAGCAATAACAAGCTTCAGTCTCCTAGTAATAATCTTGGAGTAAAGGGGGGAATCCAAAAGAAGCTCAACAAAAATCGGTGTGGCGATTTTTACACTGTAGCAATCTCCTTCCCACCTTTAAGGGCATTTGTGCCTTGTATCAATTAGTTTTTGAATTGATGGGGTGTTAGGTGGTTTTGGGCCTTGCTGTTCTCATCCTAGCCGTTCATTTTGTTGTGGGATTGGCAACTAGGTGGTTGTGTATTAATTAAGTGTAGTTGGGTACACTGTAGCATCTTCATCTTCCTCGTTGTTACCCCTACTATTTTCTGTTCTTCTAGGAAACCGGTGTGAAGACCACCGTCATGGTGGGCCGAGGAGGCGCCTCGCCTCAGCTCTCTCCTCAGGAGATCCCCCTCACCCTTCCACCCCGCCTCAGGCTTCTTCTCTTGGAGTTAATGAACTTTCGATTATGGACCTCTACAACCTTTCTCTTGGCCGACCCTTGACGAAGGGAAAGAAACCTTCGGTTATCACTGAAGATGAATTGGGTGCCTACAAGACGATCTTCAACCTCAAGTTTCAAGCCCTTGATACACAAGCTCAAAAATTGTTTCAGGATGTTCTTAAGTAGCAACAACTAGAACCTCTGAATACGAAAGTCAAGAGGCATCACTCTACATTCAGAGATCAGCAAATGGCTCGTGCTAACGAAAAAGTTAAGGATTTTTCTTCGCATCCTCGGTGGGTCCAATTTCTCAGCAGATAGACTCAGAAGCACGAATTGAACAATTAATCATCGATACTGATACATTGATTGCTCAAGGAAAGAATGAGAGAATTCATGTTCCTCGACTGTCTGACGATATGAAGCAAGCAATAATCAATTTCATCCATAGGCATCAGGAGACTGACTCTGATGCTAGCTGGTCAGCCGAACCAAGAAAGATTAATCCCACAGACCTGGCGGAATGCAATTATGAGAGTTGTGACCAAGCTAGTTACAGTGTCCACTGTGTGAATGGCACTCTTAAATGGGGTATGTGTCTTGATAGATGCCATGGGAACAAGGACTCAATACTTGCTCTACCAGCTCAGCTTAATAGTGCTCCACAAGGACCAGTTGCAGAGGCCACAGAAGGTACACAATCTAACTGTCCTACTGAATTTAATACGGGGTGTCCAAATGCAGATGAATACTACCTGAAATCCAACCAGCCAGTTCATGGGCATCACTTATGAAAAGCCCTTCCAAGAATAAAGGGCTTGCAAACTTGGTCTACACACCACCTGTTGTTGTTGAAGGGAAGAAAATTCTTAATATCAACTCAAGTGACTTTGAAGAAGACAATAGTATCCATGAGCAACTACTTGTAGGTCACTTCATAGGCATGAAATTGGCTTACAGTTATGTTAAAGCTATTCTATCTGTTCTATGGGCCCTTAACGGAGACTTTGAAATGACAGTTAGAAGAAGCCACTTCTTCAAATTCTCTAACTGGGAAGATAGTCAAAAATGCTTTGGAGCATAAACCTATTGAAGCAGAATGTTCATCTTGAGAAAATGGCATCCCTTCATTGAGTATGAACCTATTGAAGCAAAATTCTTGCCTATTTGGGTTATGATTCATGATGTGCCCACTCAATGCTTGAATCAGGATGGGATTGGGAAAATTGCAAGCTTGATAGGCAGGCCCATGTATACAGATAAAGCTATAGAAAGCAAAAGAAGGCCCTTTGTGAGAGTTTGTGTGGAAGTCATGGCTACAGATGAGCTCCCTAAACAAGTTTAATGATTGTGGATGTTAATTATACTATAGACCTTGTTGTTGAATACAACGGGGTCCCAGTAGATGCCTTCATGCAAGTTGTTTGGCCATAGTGACTCTCACTGTGTTGACTTGGAAAAGGATCTAGCACCAGAAGCCCTAAGAGCACATACTGCACCACTGAAAACTACAACTAAGAAGAAAGTTTGGAGAGAAACACAAAGCCACCAGGCAAGCAAACCAGTCAAGGAAAAAGTAATTGATACAACTCAGCTCCCACTGCAGGTCACTGAATCAGTCCAGTGTACTGAAGCACTAATAGAATAAAGTAAGTTCAACAAACACCTTGAATCTGAACAGTAAATTTGCTCCTATTGGAGGAGGCTACTTGGAGGATGGATTCCAACTCTCTAAAAGTGCTATGAAGAGGCTCAGAAAGAGCAAAAGGAAATCAGAGAATGAAATGAGAGAGGTAGAAGTTAGGGAACCACCCACAAAGGAGAAGTATCTTATTCAGTTAGAGGGCAAAATAGTAGCTTTTAATTCAATCAAACCCAAAGCCACCACTCATCAAGCTGGAGGGCATGGGAGCAAAGCCAAAAAGCTCAATGTGTAATACACCATCAATTTTCTGTGGGGTTAACCGCCTTTTACCTGGTGCTTTGAACTCCAATTGGGATTTGAGAAAGAGAGTTAGAGTGGAATCAAAGCTTGCTGTATATGTCCTTATGAGCGAGTGCAGGGAGGTGGTGAGGGAGAGCCAGTCAAACTTACACCCCAAACTTGGTCATTTGCAAATAAAAATGAGTTTGCCATTTTTACTAACTTGTTTGATGATTGTATAGGTACTCGTCACTCTTTTTGGGAAGACCTCCTAGAACAGTTTTCTGGGAGGGATAACATGAGTGAGTGGAGAGTTGTTCAATGTTACTGTTGGAGGGTAAGAGTGAGAGCTCAGCTTGCTCTTCCAAGAGCCTGACCAATGGTGGATTGTAAAGCATCGTATATGTAATGGCTACTGGAATTGAGTTGGCTTGGCCTTCATTCCAGGTGTTTCATTGATAGATACAATGTTTTCAACACCCCCACAAGTCATGGATGGATTGTAAAACATGGAGCTCTCATGGCCACTGGAATTTGAGTGGGCTTGTCCTTCATTCCAACTGCTTCATAGTGATCTTAAATGATTTCATCACTACCAAAGTCACGGATGGATTGTTAACCTTGGTAACTAATGGCCACTGGAATTTGTGTGGGATTGGCCTTCATTCCAGGTGCTTCATTATTAGCTTAAAGGTTTTTAACACTCACACATTGTCCTCTTCTTACCTTTCCATCACCTCTTTTGTGTGGTTTTGTTGAACTTAGGTACTCCATTTGGTATATAACCCATAAGGGTGGAGATAGCTTGGATAGGCTCCTTATCCACCTCTATAAGGTTAGAACTATCTGTGAGTCCTTTATTCATACTCACTCCCATTATTGTATACATTATAGTGCCCTAAGTAAAGGTATTCCTAATGAGTGGGAAGAGGGTAGCTGGGCTAGTCTCCTTCCTCTTTCATACTTACTAGGTCTTAATTCTCTTACTACATTGCAATGGAACACAGAATGGAGAACTTTGTCTACCATCTTGCAGGTACAGACAGGACAGGAGCGGAAGACTCTTGAAACAGCTTCTTAAGAATGCCTATATGAGGGGTAAGGAGAGTGGAGTACACCAAGGATGTTGGGGCCTAGCTGATACATTATTGGTGCTATCCTACAGAGTGTCCAACTTTGAAGATAGCCCAAACATTGTAAAGGATGGAACTCAATTCCCCATCAAGGATAGGGAGTACTTTTTAACGATTGTTGTTGTTCAGGTATAATACTCCAAGTGGGGTCTATACCCAGTGGTTGGGAGTGAGCTCTCAAATCACGAGCAGATTCAATGAAGAGGAACAATACTGCAATCCTTTCTTGTTTCACATGGCTTACAACTTTGGGATGTGGAACACAAGAGGTCTGAATGATCCTATTAAGCATAGAGAGGTAAAACATTTAATCCACACCCATCAACTTGCTATGATTGGGTTGGTGGAGACTAAAATTAGAAAGGGCAGGGAAAACTATATTGTTAAAGCTATATGCTCGAATTGGAAGTTTGTCACATGTACTAGCTCCTTGAAGGGTAGAATGTTGTTATGCTGGGATGAAAATGTTTTCAAAATTACAATTATTAGGATTTCTCTACAAGCTATTCACTGTCTTATCCATGTTAACAATACTTCTCTTGTGTTCTCTTTAGTGTATGCTTTAAATGTTATTGGGCCAGGGATGAGCTATGGGGGGATCTCACTAATATAGCCAATTACTTTAGCAACCCCTGGGTGCTGGCAGGGGACTTCAACGCCTGTTTCTCTAGTCATGATAGATTGGTGGAAAAGGGGTGCTGAGTGTTGTGGTGGACAAGTATACAAATTTTTTGAATGCGACAAAGCTCCAAGAACTTAAATACAAGGGCTGCAGATTCACTTGGACAAATCGACAAAGAGGTAAGGATCGTATTATGACTAAGATTGATAGGGTTCTCATTAATGAGAACTGGATGGACAACTTTAGTGCCTCTGAAGCTGAATTTCTTAACCCTAACATTTCTGACCATTGCCCCTGCCATTATAAGAATTATGAAGCTCTGCCCAGCAGGAAAAAGGCTTTTAAATACTTTAATTACTGGGCTAAGGAGGAAGGATTTAGGGATATCATTGAAGGTGCGTGGAACAAAGCAGTACAAGGGAACCCCATGCAGAGAGTCAAGCAGAAGATGAACAATGTCAAGCAAGACATTAGAGAATGGAGAAAGAATAAGATTCCGTTAGACAGGTTGGTTAGGGAGACTAGAGATGGTCTTGACCATATTCAATTCAAGATTAAAAACCAGCCTTTGAACGATGATCTTATTTGAGCAGAGTCTGATGCACTTAAACATTATATCCACAATGCCAACATGGAGGAAGATGGACTTAAGGATCTTTTAGAGTTAACTGTCTCAACCTTGGAGATGGCAATAATGCCTTTTTTCACAGAGCCATCTAGGCTAGAAGATCCAATAACTCAATTTTATCGGTGCTTGATGGAAATGGTAATGTGGATACTGATTCTACCACTGTCACTATGGCAGCGGTGGATTATTTTACTAATATTTTGGGTACTGATAAGAGATCTGTTGACACTGAGATGATTAGGAGATTGGAGTACAAGCACAAGTGCAGATAGAGGACCATGCTGACCTTATTAAAGATGTTGAAGATGAAGAGATTCGGGCAACACTTTTTCCATTCCTGCTAACAAGAGCCCTGGCCCCGATGGTTTTAATTCCCACTTTTTCAGGTTTCTAGGGTATTGTCAGTAAGGATACTGGGAAGGCAGTCAGAAACTTCTTCATCAAATTAAGAATGCACTCAGCTATCAACTCCACAGCTATTGCTCTGATCCCCAAGGTACCTAAACCCATCTAACTTTGATGAGTATAGACCTATCTTGTTGTAATGTTATTATAAGATATATCTAAATTTTGACCTAGAGGGTTAAAGTTGTTCTTGGTTCTCTTGTGAGTGAGAATCAATCTGCATTTATTGAAGGAAGGAACATCTCTGGTAACCTCCTTATTGCTCATGAGCTTATGAGGAAGTATCACCTAGATGGACCAAGACCTAAATGTACAATCCAAAGATCACCCATCTTGCCTTTACAGATGACCTACTTGTGTGTATGGAAGGTAATTAGAATTCTGCTTGGCCCTTAAAGAAATGCTCACTTGTTTTTCTTCATTGACAGGTCTAGAGATCAATTGCAACAAATCCAAGATGTACATGTCAGGAATGCGGAATGAGACAAGAGATTCCATGCGCAATATCATGGAGATGGAAGTGGGGTCCCTGACATTCAAATATCTTGGAGTGTATTATGTCTAAAGACTGTGGTGCAGATCTTTCTTAGATGTATGGTGGAGACAGTGTTCTACCATGGAAAATTAAGGGAATGGCTTGTAGGTTAAATAAAATAGGGGGACAACTGTTATGCTCAAAGCCTGCTTACTACTATGATCAAGCACATTTGGGGGAATAGGAATCTAAGATATTTGAGAAAAAATTCCTCAGTTGAAGACTGTTCTTAATGCTATTTAACTGGAAATAAATACCAGAATTGAAAGCAACAACAGGTTTTTCTGAACAATACCATGGATAGAGAGTTATGCCGTAACTGGGATTTACTACTGATTTTAAACGTGTAATAACATTGTGTGCAAGTGGATGCCCCCCCGAAGGGGTTGTTATTCTGAATATTGCAGGGCTCATGGAAGTGGTGGGTATGGGGGTCTAATTAGAGACCATGACAGTTAGTTTATCATTGGGTATGTTGGTAAAGACAGTGGTGGAACACTAGACTGCCTAGAGCTCAAGGCTGTTGATAGAGGGCTAAACCTTATATTATCTTGCAGCTTCAGAAAGCTATGGATTGCCTCCACTCTACAAGTATTGTTTCTTTGCTTTCCATGAAAACAAAGCCTCCTTGGGACTGCGCTGCCATCCTTAACACAGTTATGGGGAAGCTACATCAGCTCGAGGAGTGCAAAATCAACCACTATTTCAAAGAAACTAATGCCAGTGCCCTTTATTTGGCTAATTCTCAAATTGTAATAGGTGAACAAGTGTTCTCTCCGAGTTAAGGGCATCCAAAATTTCTTGCTCATTGACAGGACCAATAAGCATCTCATGGTCCTGGGATTGGGCAAGCCGCTTGTAGGGGAGGTTCTTAATGGCTTACGAGTTGATACAAGAAGCATTAGAGCCCATAATGCTTTTGAAATAGCTAACAGCTTCTCAGCAACCTTATGAGGGTCAATAATGATATTGTCATTCTCATCTTTCAGGGTAAGGATGGAGTTCCTACTCTTTCCTTAACAGCTTTGTGATAGAATGTTGTGTTGGAATTCCCTAAATTGAGCCAGTCCCTTATAGCTTTCTGTTTGTATTAAGATTATTAGGGTGCCCAGCTTGATTCAGGGCACTGGTAACTCAGTTTGACAATTAGTAGAGACGTATGGACTGTTTGTGGTTAGCTGCCATTTCTCTGAGATAGTGTAGTTCAGAGACTATAGTTCTCACCCTATAGTATAGCACCTTGGATAGTTTTGGTTGCTGGATTTGGTTCCAGGGTAGTCTTAGGGCGAAATAGCTTCAGTAAGACATGGCCTTCGATTCAGAGATCGTCCTCTTGCCTGCTATTGTTTTGATTAGTCTTAGGACTTGTCTTGTGTACTCTGTGTTCTCCAGGCCTGGTCCTTGAGCACTGTCATTGTGATTGGTGGTTGTTTGGAATGTTAGATTCCATGTGGGAGTGTGGCATCTCCTAGACTGTTAGTCGTTGATGGTGAGCAGCGGCTTGTCCGTGGTGGTTGGTTGTGGATGTTGAACTTCCGATAGTTTTCCTTAGGATTGTTTGCTTATCGTGCCGTGACACTATTGTCCTCATGATTCTTAGAGCTATTAGAGCTTACTCATAAGCTTTTTCTGGGATGAGGCTGTTAGGGTCGTGTTCCCTTCCATCATCTAGGAAGCAGTGAGACAGCATGGCTTAGTGAGATCCGCGGCTGAGCCAGGTGGTTTTATGAAATGTACGTCACCGAGATGTTGGAATGCGGCTAAAACCTCCTGTTGAATCCGTTCCTGTACATCCTTGTTGGAGACTTATGTACATGATTAGGAGGATTGTGAGGCAGTTCTGTTATTGGGGATGTTGACTACACTTTGTGCTCTTTTAGGTCATCCTATGAGTACTAGTCTGTGCTGACAGCTAGAGTACTGTTGTTCTTGATGGTAATCATATTACATTAATGAATCTTAGAGACTGATGTCGTTAGATGTCGTGACGGTTAAGTTTCAGATTATCTAGGTTTAGATGGTACAACTGAGTCACAGGAGGGGCATCTGCATTAGTTTGGTTGTCACGCGCTCTCAAGCAGGTGGTTATCCTATTTGTGCCGGCTGTGTTAACAACAGTTGTGTTTCAGTCTCTAGGATCATGCTCACATCAAGATAATATATTCTCCCCTTATCTTACTGCGATTGGATACTAAACGACTCCGCATCAGTTGGCCCCCGATAGGTTGATAGGATCCCTGGATCGGGTTAGAGTTTTAGAAGTGAAGATATGGTTGGATTAGTTTTCGTGGTGCCAGTCTCGTCCTACGAAGAGAGACATGGTTGGATACTATTTCCTGGTGCCCAGTCTTCTCCTGCGAGTGAAGTTATGGGTTGGATGCTAATCCTGTGTTACCATACTCCTCAGGCGAGGTTAAAATACCTATATTTATATCTTTTAGTCTTGTCAAGCTAGTGCATGCAGTAGATCGACCCTTGTATCAAACAATATTCGGTAAGGTAAATTATTTTTTAGCAGTTGTCAGCCCACTTTAGTCTTGGGGGCTAGCCCTTTGGGTGACATCGCTAAATCATTCAGCATTGGGATAGGTATGGGACTATTCCACTTTATCATAAACTATTCTGCATCATAACATCATCATCATCATCAAACATATCATTGCATCTCCGCATACTTACTTCCTTATCGTAGGTTTTTCTGATGGAAATCTTTAACCCTTTCTGCATTACGCTTTAATATAGATCTTCTGCACTTGGGATAATCATAAGATTATCTAATTCCATCATATCATCAGCATAACTTATCATTTGCATTGGGATATGTTAATTTCCGCTTATTAAATTCTCTTCTCCTAATTAATTTATGGTGTAATTAGATTCCTCTTCCTTCTACATATTCATCTCCACCCTGATCTATTCCTCCCTCTTCTGTATCTAATATAATTTATTAGGTTATTAATCTGGTTGGCTGTTGTGAGCTTTGGGCCAGTATCTGGTGTGGGCGATCTCGTTTAGCTTGTGATAGCTTTGGGGTTGTACCTGGTTGGGGTTTGGGTAACCCTGTGGATTACTGTGAGCTGAGGGTGTTACCCTTGCGTGTGATTGTATCTCTGAGATAGATTAGTTGCGCATGGTGCTGAGAGTCACGGTGGTGATTAAAGTGTAGTTAGTGGTCCTTGTGATTGCAGTGTAGATTAACATTCCTTTGCACGGGTATACCTATTAGTTATGCTATATGTATATAGATTACATATACATTGTTTATCGTTAGATATTATTATATCCCACTATCATTACTACTTATCTCCATCTCATTGGTTAGAATAATAGTTTAGGATTCTTGGGAGTTAGTGAGCTCGTTGTTTGCTCACTCTCGCATCCCCCTTTCAGTGGCAGGTTATTTTAAGTTTAGTTGCGGATGTGGTGATCTTTGGGGAGCTGAGTTGGAGGCTCATTCTCTAGTTTTTCGATGCGATGATTGGATGGTGTTGTAACGTGAATAACGCCGATTCTGATCCTCGCGGTCAGTAAATCCATCTGTGAAGAGTCCCATCTCGTACTCTGTGACCAGATGTCTGGCTATACAATTGAATCATCAACCAATATTCTTCGAGTTCTTCCTAATCGGGGTCTACAACTAGAAAATCTGCTAAGAAATCAGCTATTCTTTGTCCTTAATTGATATTGAGGCTCGAAGGAGATGTCATATTCTCAGAAGAATACGGACCATTGCTGAACTCTTTGAGATTTTTCCTTTTTAGAAAGTACAAGTTTGAGAGGATATTTAGTAATGACTTTGATGGGATGAGCTTGGAAATAAGGTCGAAGTTTGTAAAGCTGTAGACCAAGGCGAGTAGCTGCTTTTTTTTTTTTTTTAAAATATAAGCTGGGGTTAAGGCAGACCCCAACCAGCGAATAACAAAAAAACCTATATACATCCTAGAATAGGCTTTCCTTTTGCATCTCCTCCACAAGGGCCCGCAACCTAGAGGATACTGCTAGGAGAGAATACTATTGTCCTATTACATTATGAAAGTTTGCCAAACAAGGGCACTAGCATTAGTCTCCTTGTAATAGTGGTAGATCTTGAATTCTTCAAGTTCTTTAGCTTCCCAACAACAGTATTTTAAACGGCAGTGCAATCCCAAGGAGGATCCCAAGGAGGCTTCTTCTTTAGAGAGAGCATTGAAACAACATTGTTGAGTTGCACACAATCCAAAGTTTCTTGAAATTGCATGATAAAATTAGTTCAAACCTCTATCCACCGCCTGAAGCACAAGGTAGTCACTAAACCTCTACTCTCTTTTTCGGCATACCCAATG